>OZ010591.1:77089844-77092344 GCA_963932145.1 Acanthosepion lycidas | reverse complement strand
GGATTGAAACAAATTTAATTAAACAAAAAGTTACTTTAAAGAAACAACAGAAAATTGTGAATGAAAGTGTGAAATTCAAAAATGGTGCATTGGAACTGAAAATAAGAAAATGACGTAACCGAAAGATAATTTGAAAAAATTAAATAAAGAATGAAGAATAAAAAAGAAAATAGAAAGTGGCTTTTTATTTCCTATGTTTAAATCAGAGGAAACTTGAAAAAAAAAAAAAAAAAAAAAAGATGGAAGTTCAAAGACAGAATAAAATATTTTTAAGCAAAATAAATATTAAACGGAAAAAAATTATTTCCTGATGTAAATTTCACTTTTCTTATTCTTTTCTAGTCGTGCGTTCAGTTGGCTTTTTACTCCTTTGTCATCTTTCTTTATCCTTTTTGCAAATACTGAAAAATGTAATACCAATAATCTCAAAGAAGTGAAAACTGTCAAAATGAAATGTCAAAAATGTCTCTTTTGTTGCACTGTATCAAAAGATGCCATGAATCAAATGTCTTAAAGAAATATTTCGCTTTTTACTGAATTATTTTTAATCACCATTATTGGTCCCTGACATGAATTCAAACTATTTTAACCATTAACAGTATCGACATGAATCACAATAATAATAATAATAATATTTTAATCGTCATTCTTTATTACTACTCCACCCCTACGAGGTGACTCGGACGAAAAAGCGGTACAAAATGTTATTTCTTGGGAGAAGAATGAAAGAGCATTAGGTCAACGTTTCAAGACAAACGAAAGCTATTTCCTCTTGATGGCTCGGACGACCCTGACTTGATTTATCAGCGGTAAAGTATATTTTTCAACTATTTTATTTGTTTAATTTTTTTTTTTTAATTCTAATCTCTCAATTGTGGGAGAAAACAAAAAAAAAGCAAAAAAAAAAATTGTAATTTTAAATATAGAACTATTTCTCTAAAACTCTAAGAAAGGGTGACTATATTTATTATTGCATATATACAATAAATGTGACAGAAGGACAAAGGGGAAGTGGGGAGGCTTGTCTTCGCTATCCGAGTTAATCACGTTTACGACCGATTCATCCAATACAAATTATTCATTTACCACAAGAACTCACCCATCACCATTCAATCCCTACATATACCACAACTCTAAAGGATGAAAGATAATATTGTTCTAATTATCTGCGAGTATTTGAAAATGATTATAAAAAAATATTTAAAAATGAAAGTGTTATGTTCCAGTTCCTTGTACCACGGTGATAGTCCAAGGTAGAACCAATAAAGAAGAACTCGAAGGCGGATATGGAATAACACAGATATATTACAAACAGGAACATATACCGAGAAGTAGAAAGTCTTAGTGCGAACAATCAGGTTTAGTAGTAATTATCTGAACACCACTCTGTTTCGGACTGCCTCTGACTCGACTAACTGACAGTCTCCTGAGGGACTCCACTCCAGACTTCAGACGGAACTCCTGCTTCCTCTTGAGGCGCAGTATTTATTACGTATGTATAGTCCATCATGTTATTATGGTTAAGGTCCCCTAACAGAAAGCAATGGTAATATTAACCATTTCCGAACAAGGAAACATTGCGCATTTAGGGACTGAAAAGCTAAATACCGTATTCGGATGAAATTTATAAAATCGTCTATATTTCTGAGATGAGGTATTATGTACACTATCTACATTATTCGGACTATTGTCCTCATCATTGTCGCCATATTTATCACAACGTTTCGGCCGTTGTACGCTCCGGCCTTCTTCAGGTGGTTGGAATGTCGATCTGAACCATTTATTTCGCTCACTGGGGTAGACTGTTCTAGTTCCACGTGCCATGTCTAATGGATGTCAGTAATTTCCTGTTAATTCCCCTCTCCAAGTTCTTCATCGCCTTAACAAGGTATTGAACTCACACTCTTTTAGTCCTGTCACTGGATATAACTGCATACCAACCAAAATGTGTTATATATCTAACGCCTTTATCCATTAGACACGGCACGTAGAACTAGAACAATCTAAACCAGTGAACGAAATAAATGGTTCAGTTCGACATTCCAACCACCTGAAGAAGGCCAGAGCGTACAACGGCCGAAACGTTGTAATAAATATGGCGACAAAGATGAGGACAATAGTTCGTATAATGTAAATAGTGTTTATAAAATCGCTCACCTATTTTTTTCAGGAAAATATGTGTTTAACATTCAATATCCGTTATTGCTATTTCTAGGATTTGATCAAGCTTTCTTTACTAAACTTTTGTTTCAAATACTATAGAATGTCAACGTCCTGACCATATCATTATTTTCTCTTCGAGGTAATGTTCCATGCTTTTGAGTTGTTGCTGCATTTCGTAGTCTTCAAGTGATGTTTTCTTCTGTTATTTGGTACAGTTCTTTGTTTATGATTCTATATCACCGGTCCGCGACGTTCATAGTAGAAAGGTACTTGGGAAGACATTCAGCTTTCACTGGCTCAAAGCCATTTTAAACCCTTGACCGTAGAAAGCGGCTGT
>OZ010591.1:77074844-77084844 GCA_963932145.1 Acanthosepion lycidas | reverse complement strand
GCCCACTATTCTCCCTCCAGCTATGGAGTAAATAGCAAAGTGAAATAGCAACCCGTGTAGGAAACAGAAATCTGATTTCAAACGCATCCTAAATGCCACTTAGTACATATCTCGAGATCTCCTCAGTGTAGAGCGCTGAGTAAATATTAGGTTGGTGCAAAATTAATGCCGTAATAATGTCGTTTTTTGACGTTAAAAATACGTCAAAAAACGACATTGTTAGGTTATTAATTTTTGCACCAACCTAATAGTTATTCGGATTTTACATGTATTACTTCTTTTGACCTTAACAGCGAACAGTGTATCATGTAATTTGTAACCGTGTAAGAGTATAAGCAAAGGTTAGTAAATAACAAATATAGCCAATAAATACTTATATATATATATATATATATATATATATATATATATATGTGTGTGTGTGTGTGTGTGTGTGTGCATGTATGTATGAAAAATATATAGTAAATAGGGAAAAACTCGTTAGGTAAATAATCCAAAGTTTTTTAGTATTTTTGTTATTATTTTTAAAAAAATAGTGCTCGATACAAAAGTAGAGCATAAATATAATTATTTATTTTGGAATCATATTCTTAATATATATATATATATATATATATATATATATATATATATATATATATATATATATATCGTATCATATTATATATGGCGTATTTATGAATAAATAAATACACAGAAATTCGCCGAGTGTTGATAGCCATGGTGTTAGAAACTGCAACTTATTCGAAATCGTTTAGGTTTTCATCCCGGCTTGAAGCGATTGAATGGCTAGTCACATTGAAAAGTTGTCTGTGGATGACTCTCTCTCTCTATATATATGTATGTATTTGTCTTTAAAAACGACCGACAAGTTTCTGAGGATAAGTTTTACATTACGCTGTCAGTCATTTCTAAAATAACTTTTATAAAAGAGGAAAAATACCCTTCTGTAACAAAATAACTAAATACACAAAAATCATGTTATTTGCCATAAATTAGATATTTTTAGATGATAATCCAAAAATAATGAGTCAATAAGTTTATACCAATTGATTAGAGAAAATATAAAATTGTATAACAATCAAAAAGCAATTTCAAGATTTTAAAAAAAATTGTGTATAAACAAAGTTTGAAAATACTTTACGAAAATTTGAATTTCAGAGAAACGATAATTTTGATAATCTTTACAAAATTTATTGTGATTTCTGCTACATGTACAATTTATTAGACAGTAGATGAAGAAAATACTTATTTCACTATGATGCAATAATAGATATTACTAGTATACATATTTTTAATAATTAAAAGCAATTTACATTGATAAGAACACATAATTAATTAATAGGGTAATTTGGGGAGTTAACGAATTAAATATCTGTAAAAAGTAGGGGGAACTGAAAAATAAAAAAAAATATCTGGTAAATATTTCTTTGAATGTATAAATATGTACATATTCTTTATTACATGAAAAAATATAAATTTTAATGCTGATTGTGTAGTCTTTGTAGAATTGTATGAAGTTTCATGCAAACAATTCTTCATCTACAAAATACTCACTGACCATTAAGCATTATGTAATTTGCATCTTCGTGGTGTTGATTTAAAATTCTCTGTTAAGACTTGTTCATTTTATTATTATTTACTATAGTATTAGAATTAATTATTTAAAATTTATATCGCTCAAATTCTTAATTTCGAAAAACGAAAAAAAATAATTTTAATACTTAAAAAAAAGAATTCGTGTCATTCCCGTAACACGCTATATATCAAGGGAGATAATTCCCTCTTTTACATAAAAATAGATTATTTAAATTATTAGAATATTTAAATCATTTTCGATGATGCGCAAATCCACGAAAGGATTAATTTGGAAGGACTGAAAAACCATTGGTGCTATTCTATCGTTAATTAAAATTATGTCTTAAAGTAACTGAAAAAAAAAAAAAATAAAATAAAATAATTAAATGTGTGTGTGTGTTTTTTTAACACACACACACATTTAATTATTGCTTAACTACTAATAAATAAATGTATCTATGTTCGATTTTGTGAAAAGGTGAGTTTTTTTTTTCAGATAAAACACATGCTCTATGTGATATGAAAGGATAGGAAATTAGCCTCTTGTAAGCTGAGCTGAAAGAAACTTCTCATTTAATATGAATATTAAATAACGAAAACGCTTATCCATATTACGCTTTAAATGTCAGTGTCTCCTTTTTGTTGACATCAGATTTTAATTTTAATGTCACTTCACTTCCGAACATCGGAGACCATGCCTCTTCTCATGTCTTATTTAATATCTCAAAATTTCCAAGTATTCTTGGGAAAAAAATGACGTGGTTTCCCGTTACCTTGTTCACAGTTTGTAGTTCCGACTTTTCTTTCTCTATATATGGTGGCTAATCAAGTTTTGGATGCTCAGTCTTCACTTCTACTTAACCAATAGGTGCTGTTTATTGTAATATTATTATATTAAAATTTAAGGAAATATTAAAATTTCAACAATAAAACTGGTTAAAGACTTTCCTCAAAATGATTGATAAAAATATTACTTTCATTCAAATATTGTTCAGTTAAATCATAAACAGCATGGTGATATTTAAAGTCGGGTATATTGAAACAAGAAGTTTGTATTGGTTAAATCTATCTACAGGTATTCTGTATTCAAAGAGGAAAGTAAAATGAAATTCATAATTTTACTCCCGTTGCATTTACTTCGCTTGTATGTAGACACGAACAGATGCATAGAAAGTACATTAATGTCATAAAGTGCACAAATGTCGGCAGAAAATGCGTTTTGACACAATATTACCGAAACTCACCCAACACTACTGACATTTGCATTTGTGCGCATGTGTGCAAGTTGCCGGGAAAGAACGGAAAGTGACGAGAAGGAGAGGAAAACGAAGATAGTTGTTTGGAGAAACTAAAAGAGGATCAGGAAACAAAACAGTCCGAGCGTAAGAAGTGAAAACTATGCAGGAAAATGAGATAGATAGATAGATAGATAGATAGATAGATAGATAGATAGATAGATAGATAGATAGATGCACTTTCTACATATACATTATCACAGAGGAAACACTTTCTCAGAAGCATTTTATTGTCTTGTAACAGAATTCATATTTGCAACATTGTCTTACCTTCAAATCTACTATTCTGTTTTATTTTGGAACAACTAAAGGTTCTGTTGCAGATTTTTCAAGAACCTACTAATGCATTTCTTTATCTTTTCTAGCGACCTATCTACCTACATACCTACCAACCTACCGATCTCATCAACCTCAATATGTACACAAATTTGCTTTTCAGTTCATTGTGAACTATATAAGATTTTTATGGCTACATACGTTTTTAAAATCAAAGATTTCCTCTTCCTAGACCAGCCGCCAATCACAGTCTGACAGACCAGTCTTCCCTGATGATTAATCTATACTTACCGAGGGAAGAGGTGTATTCATGCCTTTGAACCTGACAGGCTGATTTATCCTTTGGCGATGTTGACAATTACGATATCTCTACATTAGTTTCACCGTTGACTAACTTCTCAAAAACTGACTGCCAAGGTATTGCCCTATTTAACTTATCACAAAATAATTGTCTTTTCTCCTATAGTCTGGAAATGTATATAAATTATAGAGAGAAAGAGACACACATACAGACAGAAATCGAAAAAATATCAAAATAGAGATAAATATTTTTTTTTCTCCGTAGTCAAATCTCTATCAACAATTTATATTCGGGAACAGTGTGCAAATAAAATATTTGAACAAACTATATACAAGGACGCTCAAATACACAGCCATGGACATATTTCTTTTAATTACTGAACCCCGAGAAAGGATAAAATGCTACTAAGACGCAAGGGGCTATTGAGAGAAGAAATGAATGAGAAAACTGTGATGAGGAGAAAAGACAATAAAAGAAGAGTCTGGAAGGTGATTAACGTTGAATTTAATGTTTCTAAAAATTTTAGGCGACAGAACATCAGAAGTGTGTTCCACGTGTGAGAAGTGCGCAAAAAGAAACTAACAGAATAAACTTACGGATACATCTTGCTATATCAACAGTAAAACGAGGACATCTAGTTACCAATTTAGTAGTTCACTTAAGTTCATGAGAACGAAGTGGCAAAGAGGGGAGCTTATAAGTACAACTGTAATGCAAATATTTACAGAAAAGACAGAGAGAAGCCACATCGAGCAATATACTTCATATTTAGATTTGCATTTAAAATTATCTCCGATAAAGGCGTTATTAATTATAGATGGGATAATGTTATTTTATGTGAAAAGTAAAGCAGTTACATAAAAAGCGAATTGCAGGGTAGGGTAAATATGGAGAAATATCTAGTGTGAAAAAATGTTCATTATAAAATAAAATGGTGTTTTTGAAATTAGACATTTTGATATTCGATGCCACCATAATTAAAGATCCAGGTACTCAGTTCCGTAGAGACTTTGAAACGCATGAATTCATCTATATAATCTATACTTATAAGTCTTATGAAATGTTGCATGTTTGGTAAATTACAGAATGAATAAATAAACAACTATCTTCTCTCTCTCTCTCTCATATATATATATATTATTATATATATATATATATATATATATATATATATATATATATATATATATTAACGACTTCCGGTAAAACAACCGGCATAATAGACTTCCACAATGCACCACTGACCCGTATATATATAAATAGCCGAGAAAAATAACAGCACATGTGGCCTGACGATTGCATATATCATGAAACAGACTGTCGCCTCTAAGTGTTGACTTCTATGTTCACTTTTATATTTACACACGCTCTATCTCTGATATTGAGCACTTTATCCCATAAATATAGCACACCTTAAGACTATATTTATTCATATATATATATATTATAATAGCATATAAAATGACGACAGTGTTTTTAAGAAATTTGACAAATGGAAAACGTTTCAATGAAAATAGATTTCATTACGAGTTTCGCCTTTCTAGGCTTCATCAGATCCAACACCGAAAGAAAAAAAAAGTGTATTTTTGTATATGCTTAAAAAAATGAATCATAGTCTTTCTTTTTACCTCAGCTGGCGCTTCTCGTGATTAAAGGAAGGATGAAAATTGGTGTAATTTTAAAAAGCCGTTAATATTTACTCTGTATCTTTTCTCTATAATTCTTAGTTCATATCGAAAGTTGTTAATATATTTCCCCAAGCTTGTTTGTGTCGAATTAAATGCAAATCCTCATCTCATTTTCAGAATGGCTCGAAAGCAAGAAATTATTAGAACCTTTTCAGAAATGAATCCAATGCAATTACTCATACAATCCATCAGAATAGGTGGTACATAACTCAGGCCTCAACATCGAATCAAACCAATAGGCGACTGTGGCGAATGGTTAACACGCGGAAGTTCTTTGCTGGAATCAGATTAAAAAAATTCATTTCTTTTTAAAGAGAGTTTTACGTTTTATCTTTTGATTAAATTAAGCTTATTATTTAAGTTACTAAAGTAAGCATAATGTTTATTTTATTTAAACTTTGCATATTTTACATTTAAAGTTTTCCAATGCGAAATTCACAAGTGTCATTAAAAATTTATCAAAAAAGTTAAAATTTAATATTTTTTCTTCTTTTTGTCTACAACGATGACCATAACAAGTATAAAATTAATTTATTATGAATAATATATGCTTTTTTTCTTTTAATATAACAGGTATGCTTTTAAAAGTCTATTGAATTTGTCTGTCATTCATGAATAAATAGAAATCATTAAAAAATGTCAAGTTTTTCACAGCAAAATTAATGAAAAATGACACTTATTAAAGAATTTATCACATAATTAATGATAAAAACTAAATTAAATAATAAATTTAATATTTTACAAGTATTCTTAAAAAGAATACCACAAAAATGTAACAGACGACATTGTCTGTTTTGTTTTGTTTTTAATTTTTTTACAATTATTTTAAACAGCGAAATTCCCAAAAAATGTAATTATCAAGAGAGTTAATTTAATTTTTTTCATGATATTATTCATCACGAATATTTTTATTATAAAAAAAATTTTCAATAAATAATTTCTTTTTTCTTGAAGTATGTTGTCTTGTAAGAGAACAGAAAATATTATACACTTTACATTGCTAATACCAAACATTTGATAACTTACCAGATTTTCAAACAAGAACCCCTAAAGATATTAAAATGTCACTTTTGTATATAGCAGGCTATATTACTAGAACATTTGTAATAAAGAAGAGGAAATATTTAATAATACTAATTTTTATTTTCAAGAATATATATATTTTAAAAGAAATACTGGATACCACAGTTCAGTGGACTTTTTTTTAAATATTTGGCGTTGTAAAATTGAAGAGTTATTAATATTTGTTTCTGATATGTTTCATTTCAACATGAATAGAGAGAACTGGATTATATTTTCAAATATATTTTTAAATATTACTATTGGTTTGATTCACCTCAGACAACACATGAACCGACACTAAAAAATTTGAAATTATCTTAAAAATTTGATTATCAGAAAATATGTTCATACAATTCTACAAAGACTACACAATCAGCATTAAAATTTATATTTTTTCATATAATAAAAAATATGTACATATTTATACATTCAAAGATATATTTACCAGATATTTTTATTTTTATTTTTCAGTTCCCCCTACTTTTTACAGATATTTAATTCGTTAACTCACCAAATTACCCTATTAATTAATTATGTGTTCTTGTCAATTAGCAATTTAGCTTTTAATTATTAAAACTATTTATACTAGTAATATCTATTATTGCATCATAGTGAAATAAGTATTTTCTTGATCTACTGTCTAATAAATTGTACATGTAGCAGAAATCACAATAAATTTTGTAAAGATTATCAAAATTATCGTTTCTCTGAAATTGAAATTTTCGTAAAGTATTTTCAAACTTTGTTTATACACAATTTTTTTTAAAATCTTGAAATTGCTTTTTGATTGTGTTATACAATTTTATATTTTCTCTAATCAATTGGTATAAACTTATTGACTCATTATTTTTGGATTATCATCTAAAAATATCTAATTTATGGCAAATAACATGATTTTTGTGCATTTAGTTATTTTGTTACAGAAGGGTATTTTTTCTTTCTTTGTACATTTGCATTTATAAAAATAATATTTGTAGGCCGCGTCCTAATATTATGATTAGTTTCAAATTATCTAATTAACTAGACATTACTAACAATTTCCTTACTAAAAATATTCTCTGAAATTGGTATTTCGTAATAATTTAGGTATTCACATATCTGCTCCCAGTCATGGACCGAAGTTGCATAGTTGCCAGGTCTGATTTATGGATCACCTTTGTTGAAAATACAAGATTTATGTTGTTTTTTTTTGATTATGCATGTGTTTTTCGTGTCGGCAATATACGTTTTCTATAATAAGATATCGAATCTCGAGTATATGTGCTGGTGTGTTCAATAAATTTAGAAAAGTTCTAGTAGATTTAGTTAGCCGATTCAAATCTCCCAAAAATCAAATGCTCATCAGGTTCAGATATTTGTTAAATCTGTTGAATATATTATTGAATCCATGTATACACTTTCGAAACGAACGAAAAATAATTCTAACTTCAAAATTTTAAATATGATATTATGAACACGAAATAAAGATGAGATTTGCTAATAATTTCAGTAGATTTGTAAAATATTGGACTCTGATTAGCCTTTCTTCGGCTAGCCAAATAAGTCACTTGAGCATAATTTATTTAATATTATACCCATAGTTATCTGTTGAGTGTTTTTTGACAGAAGTTCTGCTAGCCTGAAAAAATATTGTATTTTTTTCAGGCTATCAGAAATAATAATAATAATTATTAATATTTCCTTTGGTTTCTGGTGTATTCTCATTACTTTCCGTTCCCGGAGCAGAGAACTAAGGTCATAAATTGCATTATGACGTTTTCCACAAAGCAGTTTTGAAAAGAATATCCCACGTATTTTACATAGACAACGCCCTTCATAAAGTGTTTGAGAATTGTAAGAACAATTTTTTGTATTTCTTTAACGCATGGGCTACCGGAAATCTATTTAATAAGTCTGTTGGAATATTTCCAATCAATCTCAGGGCTCCAACCACAACTGGACTTCTTGATATCCTCATGGGCCACATTTTTGAGATTTCGATTTCAAGGTCCTTGTATTTTGATTCTATTTTGAAGATCTTTAAATATACATTGCAGTTTGAAGGAACAACCATGTTTATAGAATTTATTAAATGCCCCGATTTACTAAGTGTTGAGTTTAAACACAGACCACCAGTGAGCAAACACAGGCGATCCTATTATTGAATTAAGTGAATCACGTGACCATAGAAGAAACGCATCAGTGGGAAGTCACATGACGTCCAATTGCTCGCAATTCTACTCTATCCTCTATTACTATAGGGACCGCTATTTTCCACTGTATTCACTATATTATTTCTCTATTCAGATCATTATACAGTGGTTACTTTCGAGCGTGTATTATTGAGCATGTATTATTAGTGCGAGATTATTCGAAGGCGTGTGACACCAGTATTGTTCAACGGCGTTACTATACTTGTAACTATGATTACATAGCATCTGCTACAACGAATATTACGAAAATGACAAAGATTATTCGTTGACATTACAAAAGTGGAAACGAGTGTTCGTTGAAAGTCAGAGTTTATTTTTACGATTGAGTGATAGCAGTTTTTTTTGGAAGCGTTAATATTAACAAGCCATTCCTTGTCAGAGTTAACAGCAGACTGTAGACTACTTTTAAGATCAGCTGCCATTTTGATCTTATCGAACCGACCAGACTTACCATGAGTACATGAGTGAATACTCTTGTATAATAAACAGAAAAAAAATATGTGGAGACTTATGACCGCCTACGTCCTGAAGGAACCCGGTATTAAAATTATATATTTTATTAAATATATTCAAAGATATATTTCTGTTTATCACTCAACAGAAACAAAATTGGCTTTCTGTTGATTGATTAAGTCTAGTCTTCTCGCCTCCAAGACAACAGTGAGTTAAAATCATTCCGAAATGATTTTACTGGTGAGATACATTTAAAAATTTATTTTTTTTCGACAAATTAAATTTTGTGTACTACACCAAATATATAGGGGAAATAAAATAAAAATAGAAATAATTCAATGAAAAGTTTACTTAATGATTAAAGAAGGAACTAGCATTTAATTACACCAAAGTTTCGAGACGTGCCATTTTGGTAGGTTTTAGCTAAGTTTATAAAAGTAAAGTTAACCCTTATCGATTTGAGGGCACATAGTTACTTCCAGCAACGGGTTTGAAATCATTTTCTTTAATTTTATTAATTCGAATCGATGGCAATCGTGATAATGTTCACGACATAATATTTTAGATTTTCTAATAATTAACATTTTAATCTTTAAAAATATATTAAGCACCCATTTTTTTATTTTTTGTGACGTTTCACAAGAGATGTCTTTTTACTATTTCATGACACATGCACAAATTTGAATTAATAGTTTTCTCTCTAGGAGAAAACGTTTCCAGACAAGGCTAGCGCGCCTAGTATACCCGACTATTTCATCCATAGCTGGGAGAAAAGTGAGGGAAATATATCTTTCGTAATGCGAATCTGTGCATAATATATGCAACATATTAATACTGTAGATTAATAAGGGTCCCCGATAACGGATATATATATATATATATATATATATATATATATATATATATATATATATATATCGATTCGAATTAGACATATAAAGGTTAATCAAAGACACAAAACCGTCAACCCGACACCAGCATATGAGATTTAATGATAATGGTAAAGTTGTTGTGCAGGGCCAAATCCAGAGATCTGGTAAACTACGTGCTACAACTTCCCCCAAACAACTCACTGCAAGTTTTGAAATCAGAGTTGCTATCCAAGGCTATACAACCCAGTCTGTTTTGCTATTTACTCATAATAAGAGAAGGGTA
>OZ010591.1:77049844-77067344 GCA_963932145.1 Acanthosepion lycidas | reverse complement strand
TACAGACAAACATATATAGACACATAAAAACATACACACATATATCCATACATAGACACATACATGCATGCTTGCACATATATACAACAATTGACACATATATAAACATACATACACACATATAGGCAGACACATATATGCATACATAGACACATATACATACAGAAACATACATACACAGATATACATAGACACATAAATACATACACACATATACATAGACACATATATCCATATACACATATATCCATACATAGAACCATACATACATGCATGCACATATATATACATACATAGACACATACATACATACACACAAACACGTGTGTGTTTGTGTGTGTGTGAACAGAATAATTTTCTGCTTCGACGTATTTTCTTTCTTTTCTTCTATATGACGTGAACCTTTAAGACGTCCTTTGCAGCTCTAAGAAAATTTTCACTTTTTACCTGTCCTCTTTTTTTCCCCAACCAGTGAAAAGTGAGAATATCTATCCGCCATGATATTAAACAGATCTTAGTCCCTTCGAATAGATTGTTTTAGGCCTTCAGGTTTTTGGGAGTAGCAGCTTTCGGCAATACAATGGCTAACGAAGTATTTAGCAAAACAACGGAGAAATGTAGAGATATTGTAGAATGATAACGTGAATGATGGCTGTAGCTGAATCTGTTGATGAGTCAACGAACGTGGTAGAAATCACGCAGTACTTCCTCATTGTCCTGATTTATATGCAAACCCACAAAACTCGGAAATTTGGCGCCGCAATCACTGAAGAAAAATAATCGATATGCGTACACACAAAACTTTGATGTAAAAGCCCAAAAATTCAGGACTGGAAATGAGCATAATATCTGATAAGAAATGGTGTATTTAAGTCAAACTGACGCAGACTGCTGAAATGAAAAAAAAAAGAAGCCAAACTTTTAGCTATTGAAGTGTTTCACATATCGTTCTTTGCTGGCAATAAAATCAGAGCAGGCGTTGTTTAATGGGAACTATTCAATTCGTACAAGACGATGACTTTGGGTATGGACAAGGTTTCAAATTATAGCTGATGTAGACGTAGAAAGGGAATGTCAGTTGCTAGAATTTCGCAAGTTGAAATGCCCTCATCCCGCGTATCTTAACGCTCTTCGCTGACAAACTCTTCGTCTTCAAAGATTAGCTTTCAGAGAGATAAGAGACTGTGAAATGAGAACCGAAAAGACAGATGTATTCCCTTTGATTCGAAATTTCAGCCTTGTAATAGAATTTATTATTTGAATATATTAGATACTAATAAATATAATTGAAATAGGTTTGAATTATATGCTAAATAATAAGAAAGTGTATTTTGGAAAAATCACCGATTTAAAAATAAGTAAATAAATAAATAAAATAAGAAACAAAAAATAAAAACAAGCAAAATAATTTAACCCAAATAAATAAATAAACGACTTCCGGTAAAATAACCGGCATAATAGACTACCCACAATGCACCACTGACCCGTATATGTATAAATAGCCGAGAAAAATAACAGCATACGTGTCCTGACGATTGCATATAGCATGAAACAGACTGTCGCCTCAAAGTGTTGACTTCTATGTTCACTTTTATATATATATATATATATAAGAGAGTGGTTGGTACTGGATAAGAAGTCTCTTATATCCGGGTTTGGTCTATTTTGTTTAGGTAAGTATGGCTCTAATTTGGGACCAGATAAAATCTCTCTTATATCCGGGTTACACTATATATATATATATATATACCCCTTTTTTGTTACTTTGACCTTTTTTTGTTAGTTTTCCTTTTATTTTTTTTCATTTATTGATGGATTTCCTTTTTTTTCGTTCAGTTTTATTAACTGTAATTACATTTTTAGTCATCTAATTTCTTTCGGTTTTTTATTTCTAACTTTGTTAATGTTTATTTTAGGGTTATATATATATATATATATATATATATATATATATATATATGTGTGTGTGTGTGTGTGTGTGTTTCGTTCGTCTTCTTACTTTGTTCTTTTTCATTTCTATTTTCCTTACTTCTACATTTTCACCATTTATTGATGGATTTCCTAATTTTTCTTCGTACAATTGTTTTATTAACTGTAATTACATTTCTACTCGTTTTATTTTTTCGGTTATTTTTAAAACCCATTTACTTCACTTTCTTTTCGTAAGAGAAAAGAAAAAAAAAAGAACATTTTTAATGTAAAGGATTCTAATCCTTTACATACAAAACGTTCGTTCCTTCTCTTCTGTTACTCATTCTTAACCCATTTCTATACACAATATTATTTTCTTCCACACCGGTTTTTCTTCAACATTATCCCTTTCCCCATTTAACCAACAGAGATAAGTCTTCTTGCAATTGTATTGCTGTGGATTAGATATACTCACTCGTATTTACGGATAGGGAAACGGATTTACTTCCATTTTTTCTTTTTTTTTATTGCTAACTCAATATTTATGCTTTTCTAGAGCAAGCGGACGGGAATTGAACAAGAGTGAAAAAAATGCTAAAACAGGATTTTTCAGAAACAAAACAGAACTTTGGATCTTCCTGGAGAAAACAGAGTAGGCAAAAAGGATAGATATAATCAATCGACCAAAAGATTACGTGAAAAAGACAATGGATTGTGAGTATTTACTAAGATTAGCTATGTCCTACACAAGGGTCAAATTTAGAAAGACACGCACACATATCTGTATGCATCTCTCTCTTTTTCGTGTTAAATTATATATATATATATATATATATATATATATATATATATATATATATATGAGGGATATTAAGAAAAATGTAGGAAGCAAATAAAAGGAAAATGTCACAAAAACTTTATACTGACATTTTTTCTTAATATCCTTCAAATATATATATATATATATATATATATATATATATATATATATATATATATATATATATTTAAACTCGGTAGGTGAAACAAACAAATTGGCATCCTGATGAAAACAATTCTGACAAACCAGAAAACTCCGAACAGGGCGAAAGAATTCGTCCATTACCTTAAATCTCTGGCGCAAAGAAAAAAAACAGGGAAGTTAAAACGAAGAGTGCACAATACACTAAACAGAGCAAAAGTAAAATAAAATATTACTAATATGCCACGCGCTACCACATGGGATCATCAGGGTGAACTCATGTGCTGAAAGCTAGGTTTGTATTCGGTTGGTGGAAAAATAATGACGTAATAATGTCGTTTTTGGCGTTAAAAAATACGTCGAAAAACGACATTATTACGTCATTATTTTTCCACCAACCTAATAGTACCTGGCTCATTAAGACATATATATATATATATATATATATATCATTTGTGTATACGGAATAAATTCCAATAACCAACAATTACTCTTCTTAAAAAAGAGCTCAATACAGAGTAGGTCGTGCAAATATTTCCTGTCTCGTCAGTTTTTTTATGTGTATATATCTAAATATGCCTGCATACATATGTATTTTAATCTGATTGTGTTTGTATTGTCTTTCGCAAAATGACATAATCCCATATCTACACCTGTATCCATGTTGTCATTAAGTTAAGGGCAGTCGATCTTAACGTTTATTCCAACGTAATCTCAATAGAAACAAAATGAATAGAATAACATACGTATTTTTCTTTTTCCCTCAATAATTTTAAAATTTTAAACTAAATATAGATTAAATTTTCATATTTGAAATAGGTAGTTTTTCATTTTAATTTCAAATTTTATCGTACAATTTAATACTTATTAGTTAGAATAATTTAAAGCATTTAATTGTCACTATAACCTTACATCGTTGTCAAGTTTTTTGAATTCTCGTATACTTGTTTTTTGAGTGGTCATTTCAGCTCATGTAACAGCGTTTCTCCATACGAGGGGTGGTTATTAATTTGAACCATTTCAAAATTATATTCTACAATCTACATTCAACATCATCACTTGAAAAGACACCAGATGTGTTGAAACAAAATGACTATTTTTGTAGTGATTTTTTAACATATTTATGTTATCATTTTTAAATAAATAATTATGTGTGTTTGTGTGTGTGTTTGCATATAAACTACTTTTAATATATTTAATCTACAAAATAAATTTAATTTTTATTGTAGTTTTCTATGTTCCATTAAGACGTGTGAATCTAAATCAAAATTTTGCCTTTTCTCTCAAATCTCATAATCTGATCTAATTTTATTCAATTACAATAAACTACTTCAGTTATTATGAAAACGTAAATAATGTCAGAGTAGTAGAAAAGATATTGTTAGCTACATAATGTTATTTTCGGGATACTAAAATTGAAATTATTTCGAGTATATGCGTATCAGTTAAACGATGCTCTGTGTAAAACCTTTTTACAGAACTCTGTTGCATTGTTTCAAATAGTTGTAAGTCTTAGGATAATATTCGCTTTAAGTATTTTGTGTCTTTCGTTGCATTGAGTACTATATAATGTTTTGTATTATCTATGCATATTTCCTTTCGTTTATCAGTTGCATTTTGGTTGTTAGTCGAGATGTGCATGAATTGTACTAATTTTAGACACGTGACATTTTAACCTGTGGCTGATGGTGCATATGTGGCCAATATAAAAATGTAATTCTGTTTTTGTTTTTTTTATATTATAAAACATTAAATCGTTTTGTTTTGAATTTAACAAAACTTATTTAAGTGTGTGTGTATGTGTGTTATCTATATACTATATAATAATACTACATTTTATTAGATTTTCTCGTCAGATTTTTCACAATAATATTCGTATAAACCAACCAATGTTTTCAGGGTGTCCCTCTAATTATATAATATAGAGATCTTGTGACTTCCATACATTTATATTTAATTTGAGGTTCGGATTGAGGAATCGGAGAGTCGAGTTCAAATTCCACTCGAATCTGTTACATTCACTTACTTACTAATACTCTTGGAAAAGGTATACACCCTTTTCTTCTTCGCCCCTCCAGTTATATGTAAATAGCAGGACAGACCGGGTTCTGTAGTCTTGGATGGAAACTGGTCTACCGCTGAAAGAAATGGCAACCTACTGCGGGAAATAAATTTGTCTCGTCAGTCATGTATCAAAAGATACATGATCGTCTAAGCGTGTATCACGCATGGCACATAACTCTCTGATATTTAATTTAGGAAATATAATGAGAGAGATGAAAAACTATTATATATTCCGTTTGCTCTTTCAAATGAATTTCGCCAGACGAAATAATATATTTTTTTTTAAATGGGATCATTGTATAAGAAGGAAGGAAAATAAACAAACATCAGCTATAATTAAACATTGGTAGAAAGGGTGAAGGGACGCTTAACAATCTAAATTTTACATTTTTGGTGATCCACGTATATATATATATATATATATACAGCCTATCCCACCTCATTCAGATTTTTACCTCTTTTTTTGTGTTTCTTGCCATTGTCATAGGAAGTGTTTGTTAAAAAAGATGAAATGATGTATGAATTTTAGACTCCCCCCCCTTCAGCATTCCCATTTATTTGGATATATAGAATTTATATATATCCTATTCCCCCAATGATACATACAATTTATATATGCTATTTGCCAAGTGATATATTGACTTTATATATTCTTTTCAGCAATGATACATAGAATTCATAAATCATATCCGCCCCCCCCCCAATTATATATATAATTTATATATGATCTTCTCCCAGTGATATATAGAATTTATAGGCTTTATATATCCTATTAACTCAATGATGTATAGAATTAATATATCATAGTCGCGGAATATTTTAATAGTTAAATCCAACAGACATGAGCCTTAGCAACATATTTCATTAATAAAATAGCTAAAGGAGTTAATAAAATGTATATTCACATAACAATAGGTGTTCATTCTCATGGTATAAAGATAATCAGTCTTTCGTTCCATTGAAATTTGAGCTGGATCAACTTTATTATTACTTAATTGTGTAATTATAGTTTCGCATAGATTATCTGTTGTTGAAAATGATTTCCCATTAACATATTTTAATGATTCACAACAAGCTTCCAATTGTATTAATATATTGAGAAGTTGGTCATACTATTATTTTTCTATCGTTATAATCCGTCTTGACAATGTGAACAATTTTCGTCTTTGCTGAGTTCCAAGTAACATTGCCTTGCATGAATATTCTCTTTAATCTAAGAGTCTTCGTTTTAACCTCACGAAAATGGCATGTCCAAGAAAATTGAATAATTATCGGCATTTATCTTGAAATCAACATCTAATTGGAAGACTTGAAAAACAATGTTGATAAGTAAATCTTTATTGTAAAAACCATTACAATAAGAATAAGGTTATGCTCAAGGTCGTCGTAAGTCAATCCAGTAGTGAATGCTACTATTGGAAGGTCGATAGTTCTCGCGTAAGTTTGTGTTGTACTTAACAGACACAGCGATGGGATAGGATGTGGCACAAGACCAAGTTTAAAGTGGGGCGATCCGAGCCCGAAGGCTAGGCCAAAACGTCCCCGTAGACCCTGCATAAACGGGATCGGGTCTGTCTACCTTCCCGGACGAGGCTATGCCGAAGGGCAGAGTCTCGTCCGGGTTCCTCTCTGCCCGAAGGCAATGAGTTCGACCAGAAAAGCTGAAAAAGATTCCAGCTAGTCGGTATTTCCTAGCCAACCACCCCAAACCCTACGAGAGTAGATGCAGCACAAGGCTGAGTTTAACGTGGGTCATTCGATCCCGGAGGCTCGGCCAAAAATTCCCGGTAGAAGCCGCCTAATCAGGATCGGGTCGGTCTACCTCCCCGAACGAGACTCTGCTCTTCGGCAAAGCGTCGTCCGGGTTCCTCTCTGCCTGAAGGCGGAGAGTTCAACCTTATCGCTGAAAAGATTTCAGCTAGAATATTTTCCAACGGCCCCACGCTGTCGGATGTAGCACAAGGCCGAATTTAACGTGGGGTATCCGAGCTCGTAGACTCTGGCAAAAATTCCATGCAGACCCCGTAAAAATGGGGTCGGTTCGGTCTACCACCTCAGACGAGACTCTACCTTTCGGTATAGCCTCGTATGGATTCCTCTCTTCCCGAAGGCGGTGAGTTCAACCATACAGCTGAAAAGATTTCAGCTAGAATATTTGCCAACCGCTCCACGCGGTCGGATGTGGCACCAGGCTGAATTTAACCTGAGGTATCCGAGCCCGTAAGGTAATTTTCTGTATGGGATGGGATCTTTGGGATGTACTCCTTTAGACTCCTTATAAAGCATATGAAACAATAAATGCAGCATATGCAAAGTAGTCGATATAAATGTTCTGTTGAAATGTATCCTGCGCTCTACAAGAGGTGACTTAAGGACACATCACGTTAAAACCCCTATACCGGTAAAGCAACCTCCTATATATATGGAATTGAAAAAAATTAATGTTGGATAATTTCCACCGTCATTCTGTTTATTTCTCGCATTCACTGATGAAGGACGCAGGCGTGTTCGAAAATTCCGAACGTCAAACACCGTGCTTCATTTTTGTCACTTGGTTATTATTAATACACGTTTTTCGTACTGATTTCGTTGGTATTTTTTGTTTTGACTTTGTTTTATTGACTAACTTATTTACTCTACTTTATAAACTATATGAATCAGATGTGGACTCTTTATTTTTCAATCATGCATTCCGACATCACCTTGGCAACAGTTCAATCCACGCTAAAAGAAAAAAAAATAAAGAAAAATAACCTAAAGGAACTTGACTTACCTTGACAACACTTAACTCAATGCTAGAAGGACGACATGGATATAACTCAAAGAAACTTACACATACAAGATCAGACATTCTCTTTCTGTTCACAAACCATCTTTATGCTATGATTTTTATTCCACAATTTCTTATATTATTATTAATATTAGTAGATTTGTTACATTTTTATTCCAATCTATTTTTCCGTACCCCACCATTTCCTGACAATAATTTTTCTAAAGGATTCTTTAAATACTTTTTTGTAGTATTTATTCCCTCTTTTTTCTCTTTTATTTATATTGCCTTGCATGAGTTTTTACGATTCCTCTTTTCATAGTATTATTTTTATTTTTTTCATTATATTTTCCGCACACCAATTCTCTACCAATGATTTCCTTAAATTAATTATTTGCCTCTTTTTTGTGCTATTTCTTTCCTCTCTCTTTTATTTTTTTCGTTTTCTCTTTCATTTTAATTTTATTGGCAATCTAGCTATGTTCCCAAACTAATCCTCACTCAAAAAAAAAAAAAAATCTTTCAACTCTAATACCTCTCCCACCCATGGTCCTACCACAATTTTTTCCCCTTATGTTCAAAATTTCACTCCATTGCCACCAACCACCATTTGAAATTTTTAAATCTGAGGTAATTTTCACATTAAGTTTCGCACGCGAGAAATCAAACAGCGTACGAATATTCTCTAGTAATTCCACCTACAAGCGGATACCGCCCATGTGTTAGAAAATTCCGAACATGAAACCTTAATCTCTGGGCTTCATTTTTGTCACCTGGCTAATAATGAAAATGCTTTTCGTACTGATTTCATCGGTACCCTTTCGTTTGATTTTATTGACCAACTTATCTACTCTACTCTATATATATATATATATATATATATATATATACATACATACATATATATATATATATATATATATATATATATATATATATATTAGTATGCGGCTTAAATTTCGCTGGTCTTTCGAACTCATCGGACACAAAGTATATATCATGTTTTTATAAAATAACACAGATCTGTGTATTTTTATAAAAACATAAGATATACTTTGTGCCCGATAATTAATGCAAAACTTACTCGCAAAAAATTGTTTTTACAATCCAAATTACGTTTTGGACTTAACCCACAAAGTCTTGATAAACCGTAAAAATCAAAGACATTACTCAATAATTCAGCGCCCATGTTAGATATATTGGGAAATGAAAATCAGAAAAATATTTTGAGCGGTCGGTAATCAGTGTCAGTAGTAGTGAAAAATAAGATCGTTATCTACTTTTATAAACCATTTTAATTCAAGGCATAACCCATCATAGTGCTCCACATAATCCTATCCGTAGTATGTTTTAGTAAGATTTGTTTTTCGTTATATCTCCCAACCACTGTCCTGCCATCCACTCAAACAAGCTTGTTAGGTAGATTACTTTTACTTTTCTTCCTACTTCTAGCCTTCAATATGTCCTCTAAGTTTCAGATTCTCTAGGTTTTCTTTCTTCATTATGCGTCACTTCAATACGAAATAATATTTCTTCATTAGCCGAACATTCAATAAGAATAATAAAAGTATATCAGTAATTATTTTTGACAAGAAAGCAGATTAAATAATTTTATTAAAGTATAACCTTCGCAAAAGAGACAATGAATGACAATGTTATAGGAAATTATCTCGCTTTACTGACAAAATATGAAATAGTGTCAAATCCGAAGAAAGAATCTAAAGGAAGGAGATGCTTGGTCGTCCGGAACTAATTTAATCGTCACATTACTGACAGGACAGGATCATATAGATATATAACGTATATGCATTTCTGAGGATTTTACTATAGACAGTGACGGATTCGTGTTTCATAAGTTCTCAAGAGTTAGCAGGTAAATTAAAGCCATAAAATATTTTTAGATTATAACATTTCCTTCTTTTTTTTTTTTGTTGAATAATTGTTTTAGTGGTACAAGTCTTACTAATTAAACCATAGCTGGGTGGAGAAAAAATGTATTTACGTGTAACTGAATATAAAGTACCCAAGGGAATTGGAACTCGACAATCAGCTTAACAAATCCGAGCCATTATCATTTAAAGCAATACATATCCCAGCTTACAGCTCTTGATATTCCCAACAGGTGAGACTAGCTCAACTTCGATGATCGTACGGAAACCAATGTTTCAACAGGATGTGGCCGTAAGCCGATTTTACTATAGATGTCCATTTAAACATGTTACTATAGAAAGACATGTAAAAACAAATGACTGTCAATTGTCAGGAAGAAGTGCATGCATTTCTGGTAAAAAATAACTATTAATGAATACTAATGATGCATTCACATAATGGGGAAAGAGGGTCTGGAAAATCTGATAATCACTGATCAAATGGAGGGAAAGAGAGACAAGGGAAAACAATGCATGACTCGCCTGGTGGCCTGGTTGACAGAACGGGGTCTGGGGGAGATGGGAGGGGGAAGGAAATTGTTATGAGCTGCAAGGGATACAAGGAGGTGGAGAGCCATGATCGCCTACGTACTGAATGGACATGGCACTTAAAAAGAAAGAGCATATGCATTTCTAAGCATTTTTCTATATAAAAGTAGAGTAAATAATTTAAATTCAAGAATGCATTGAGAGTTGAACAATTGTCTAGGATTACTGATTAAGGTAACCTTAATTAAATATTTGATTATTACAGGAACACTTTGGATTAATCTGTGTGAGCATATATTCGGCACAACTTTATCTGCATACATATATATATATATATATATATATATATATATATATATATATATATATATATATATATATATATATATATGTGTGTGTGTGTGTGTGTGTGTGTATATATATATATATATATATATATATATATATACGTATATATATGTGTGTGTGTTGTGTGTTAGAAATTAGGCGGATTTGAGATAATTATAATTAAGTAATTCATCGAGGCTAAAAGAAACCTCAACAGAATCCAGAAAGCTCTGGAGGCCGTTTCTCCCTACATTGGGACTCAGTAGCAAGCAGTGTGCACCTACTACCGAGAATTGAAACCCGGAAAATTACGTTATCAGGCAAACGTCATACCAACTGTACGAACGGGAATCGGTGACGAAGAGATAGCGAATAGCACTCTCTCTCATATATATATATATATATATATATATATATATATATATATATATATATATATATATATATATTCATTCGATTTATCTTGACAAAAATGCAGAACTGCTGTCATATCTGGGCTGGAGTTAAGCAACCCTTACTTTCCAGCTTCTACAGTTTTCAAAATCGTTCATGCAGTCTTGTAGGTGATGAATTATTTTTCACCCAACGACAGGAAAAAAGGAAGTTGCTCGCCTTTAGTTACTTTATCGCTGTTATCATTTCATATGTTCAAACGAGCTACATTATATATATATATATATATATATATATATATACACTCATAATATGCCAATTTTCTTCCTCCTTTGACGCAAGTCTCATTCATTAAACTGCTAGCTTTTGAGTTTCTTGGTTCTTGTATTGTGTAATCAATTGTATAAACACGAGCAACTCTTTCTCTTCCTTTGTATTTCCTATATCTGTTCTTAAAGCCGACAGTATATTCTCTTTTTTAAGATTGGTGCCATATAAACTTTTCTCAAATTTAGCCCTGAAACACACTAAACATATCACATCTACAGGCGTCAGAAGGTATTCCCAAAATAAGGGAAATATCCAAAACCTTTTATGTAAGTAAAAAAGAACATTGGCAAGAGAGACAAAGGGATGTAGCAAAATTTACTTTTTGCCATCTCAACAGACATTTGTATTCATAAAGCTAAAAACAGACAAAACGCCGCATATTTGCACGACGCACAATCATTTGAAGACAAGAAATATACGAGGAACAAAAATAGATTATCCAATAAAAATAAAATAAAATAAAAACACAATATAAAAAGGACCTCTAGTTCACTTCGCGTCAACAGTTATAAATAACCATCGATGCATTCAGGCGAATACTTCGCTCTTATGAGTGAGAAACGTAATCAACATAGCATAATAAATGGCAGAGAGTCGCAAACAGTTCTTCAGACCAAACCGTCTTATTTCCTTGTAATTGGATTGTCTACCTATTTTTTTCTAAAGACGACGTCAATATCCTGTTCTTGTGTCCACTTACCGCCAGGCGAATAGATCACATAAAGAAAACTGTCGAGAATAAAAAGTTTTGGGTAGAGAACAATCTAAGCGAAACTACGACTTGTTGTCGTTATCAATATACCCCTATTCTCATGGTATTTGTGTGCCAAACTTCTGTCTTTGGGCAACACGGCCCTTTATACATCTCTTGTCATTAGCACGAATATATATATAGATGTGTATCTACTAGTAGTGAAAACAAAGATTATGTTTAGTTATATAATCTGCAGAGCAGTTTGACTGAGATTCGAACCTCAACGTCCAGGACATAAGGTTTGATACCCCGCTACTAATAAAGTGTGTTTCATTAAGACGGATTATATATGAAGGTGTTTCATTAAGAGGAATCAAAGTTAGCAGTAAATAAATCAATGTTACAGGTGGAAATTTATTTATTTCTCTAATGGTTCATGTTATTTAAGTTATGGCAATTATGTGTAAAAAATAATACCGCCCAAATGTCTGCCAAATCTGAAAGAAAAAGGAAAGCATCTTTAGACGCTTAAATTTAATTCACATTTAAAATCAGTCCAAGATATTGGAACACCATTTACTTCTTAAAATTGCCGTTTCTTTTCAAGACGTGGGCACGCATGGCGCTCCTATTACTTGTAGCTCATAGCAACTCTTGTTCTTTTGCCAAGTCTCCCGGCCCAGATTGCGTCATCCACTCACACAAGTTCGTCAGCTATGTACTCCCCTGCGTTCCGCTGTCCTTCTGCCATTCCACATGCCGTACGCAAATGTAGTTGTCGGACCCCAAGGCAAGGATGGATAACTGTTGTATTCTACGAGACGGTCCAGTTCGAGGGAACTATTCCCTGGTTAACAGAGAAGTAATATGAAAAGACGTCATGAAGTGAGGGGAAAAGATGCAATCGACAGCGCCATATGGAAGCATATGATCTCTCAGGCTACTTTCTCAAGTCAAGACGGAGAAAAAGGACGGAAGAATTCTACCATCAATGATTACTCTTACTCTTCTAAAGTTTATGTTATTTGTGACTACTCACATTTGAAAGGGTAAATCTCGATTCAATCACACGAGTGTATATTGAATACTTTCTTTCAGGAAGAAAACAAAAATGAAGCAATTACATAGTTATTATAGCATGATTGAATTTGAATCCTGAAATATGTTCTAGTTAAAAACAAACAAAAAAAAATTTCAAAAACGTTGATAATCCATAAAAAGAACAATCAGTTCATCAATATCAGTCTGACAGAGACGATTCTTTTTAATGTACTACGATGTGTCCGATGGAACACTGCCTACCACCATGCGACTCAGGCTAAAAAATAGTCACAAAACCAGTCGGAAATCAAAAAAAAATATCGATGAAATATCGAATTGGGAGTTTACTCTTCATGCAAACAAAATCTTTTAGACTTGGCATTGAAATTAAAAGACGTAAACAAAAAAAAAAGAGGCACGGTGGAGCAATGGATAGCGGCTTGGATTTAGGAATCGGAGAGCCGTTCGAATTATAGTCGAATCCATTACATTCACTTACGTGCTAATACTCTTGGGAAAAGGTATGAATCCTCATCTTCTCCCCAGCTATAGGTAAATAGCAGGGCATACCGGGTTCTATATCCTTGGATGGCAACTGGTCTTGCACAGAAAAGAAATGGCAACCTACTACGGGAAAAAATATCTGCCTTGTCAGTCATGTATCGAAAGATATATGATCGCCTAAGCGTATATCACGCATAGCACATAACGGAAACAAAAAGGCTTACATATTGCTAATGCCTTGCCATCAGATGAAAATATATCTTTAAACGTGACAAAGTAAATATAATAATATTGAAATTTAAAATGAAAACATATGCAACATTAAATTTACTTCTGTTACATTCATAATAATTGAAAAACTTGACAGGATCGAAAATTTACAGATAGGGACAAGAGAAAAATCTCTGTTGGTCTGGTAAAAATAGATTGTAAATATTGCACTGCGGAAGTGCTCATCTACTCAGTGTTATCAAAATGAAAATATAAAGATATTAAGTATCACTTGATATCTGTAATTTGCACATACAATGCACACTACATTCCTGGTAAGGGATCCACTGAACAAAACGTAAAATATAATAATAATAATAATAATAATAATAATAATAATAATAATAATAATAATAGCAGTGTTCTGGTTATATATACTGGTATGCGTTCAACCTCCCTCGCAAAGAAAATTGGTCGAAAAATAAGCTACCACAAATTGTACATATCTGCAATTTATGTGTTCAGACAGTTGAGAAAATCATGTAAAACACAGAGAGTTTATTGTGAAGGGTCATTTTGAAAAAAAAAAAAAAAAAAAAAAAAAAAGAAAGTATCATTTGATGTTATATCCCCAAACGGCAAAAACAATGTTTTAAAACGTTTGAGAAACTCGACAAATACAAGGACTAGAGATAAAATTCAGTAGAATTTCAATTCCATCTCATGGCATAGAATTACGTGATGATGTTAGCGTATCTAAGAAGGATAAGTAAATGAACTAACAAATATATGGATTAAATTCGTGTCAGACTTAACTGTGAATTACAAAATCCAGTGTATTTCTGACATCTTCCATGGATTTCCTTCTACGAAGTGATCACCATCATTTAATATATTCGCATATTCTTGTGTAAAAAAATCGTCCTATGAAGTTTCTGGTTTACACTTGGGGGCAATACGTAATAAACAAATAATAATAATAATAATAATAATAATAAATGCAAAGACAGAACAATGAAAAACTAATCGCTATGTCTAGGCCACTGTGTGTTTATCTAAAAATAAATACGCATAAAATTCACATTCTTCCCTGCCGAGCACCAACGGCTCAGAGGTAAACTCTCCGACTGACGCCAACTCAACCGGGTTTCGATCCAGGTAACCGGACTTCTAGCCACGCTGATGAGCTGTGATACAGTCTGTCTGTGGCTGCCTATATATATATATTTATTTATTTTATATATAAAGAACAGTTATAGATCTAAAATAAATTATTTATAAAAACCAAAAGCGGTCAGGAATCATTTGTGCCGTTAAATATCCATATTTAACGGCACAAATGACTCCCCTAGATGAAATACACTGTTCCGACCTGAAGAACAAATACATTTTTTAGGTTTTGTTAAATTATTTCGTGTTTGGCTGTATATGATGTAATTTTTGTGTTGTTTCGAATACTAGTAGGAGTCTTTAGTGATATTTGTTAAATGTGGCTGGAATTCGACTGTGCGTGGCTCTGTTAAAAAAAAATCAACACAACATACCTACTGTTAAAGCGCTTCGGACAATGGGCAATACGAACAGTTTTTGCACTTCCTAAATGTTATCGAACTGAACTTAGTAAGAACGATGAAAAAATTAAATAAAAAAAATAATTAAATTTTCCTTGTCTGTCATATTCAATGAAAGATTTTTAAAATATGCATTAACTTACTTTAACTATGCATTTCACTCACAAGGCTTGTGTCGACCTGTGGTATGGCTTTCAGGCATTTTTAAAGATGCCACACGCTGCGATCGCCCCACCACCTCCAAAACGATAACTTAACCATGGTCTCAGTATCAGAAAGTGAACGTCTAACAATTCGATCACTTTATATATATATATATATATATATATATATGAATGAAATTAGAAGAGAAAAATCTATTCATAGCTGAGGCATTTCGTAGTCTGAGTGACATTATCAATGCAAATGTAATGATAGAACACGAACAAACAGGAATTGTTAAGGGTCAAAATCTATTTAAAACAACAAAATAAAGGAAGTCGTGGGGAGTCATGCTCATCAACATCCTGAAGAATATAGAGAGTGTTGCTTTCAAGTTGCTTCCGACTGTTTTACGTATACTTCAATTATTTACGATTTCATATTATTAATTCTATTAGGTTGGTGCAAAAATAATGACGTAATAATGTCGTTTTTTGACGTACTTTTAACGTCAAAAAACGACATTATTACGTCATTATTTTTGCACCAACCAAATAGTATTAGCGAGATTATTTTTTTTTTAAATTGGAAAGATGTCTCATTAATATACACCCATTATATAGCCTTTCCTTTAGGTATGATTATGAGCAATATATGGATATTGGTTATATAACTTCATATTCAATCATGTTCCACTTCGTTCATTTAACATTATCGTGGGTAAAATGGATGGAGCCATTTACTCATTTTCTGTCAATCTGTCTCTCTCTCTCCCTCTCTCTCTCTCTCTCTATATATATATATATATATATATATATATATGTCAGAAAAAATAATGTTAATAAATATTGGAACTACACTTTGTCATTCGTTAAATGTCATAGGTACGTTTTATTTATACAAGTTATATGCTGCTTCATACGCATTGACTGGGAGCATCAAACCTGTAAAAACATTTGCGGAAAACAATATATGTCAGCACGCCCCATGTCGATCCCAGGATGCATCTCTGGAAACAATGACGTCAGCAGACAAGGCTCTTAGAAAAGCAATTACAGACTATTTAATGCAATAAACAGGCGGAAATAGCCTACAGGTGCGCAGCAGTTTTTGTTCGTGTTTGCAAATTGAAAACGCTTGAAAGGTAAGTGAGTAAAATACCAGCTAGTGATGAAAAAGCGATGGTAAAACGACATGTTGTCATCCATCCGCTTTTTTGTATTAGTAGTTCTTATTTAAGTCTGTTTTTGTTGGTCGCTTCTCTATACATGTTAGGAAGATACTCTGAGAGATCATTAATGAAACAATGAAATCGATCCTTACTGACTACTATGCACTTGTATAAATATGCCAGGCCGTCCTATGTTTGGTAAGAGATCTGTTATTTAGTACTTCGTAAAACATGGCCTAATTTCTCTTTTTGCTTACTTTGATATTACCCCATATCCGCCTTGTGTCAGTTTACACATACTTTTTTTTTTTTTTTTAAATCAGTTAACCCAAAGCAAGACGGGAATGCTACTAATAAAAAAGGGGTTACATGTAGTGATCTGAAAAAAAAAAGAAGACTGAGAATAGGTTAGTTTGAGGAAAGAACAAAAAAATGAAAGTGATTCAAGAAGACTGAACATTGGCGAATGATATTGCATCTAAATTTTTGAAGATTGCAGTTATCATGGAAGAAGGGAAACAAAAGAGATTCTACATGCTGAAAGTGCGAGGAAAGAAACTGTTTGAGTGCAGGGCGGTTGTATTTAGTATTTCTATTTTGTATGTCAACAGTAAATGAGTGAGACTTAAACGCCTTAAGAGCTCTGGTAAAAAGAAAATGGAGTGATAACAGCAAAAAATTGCAATATGAGCACTTTAAAAAAATGTTGCTGAATACATTAAGTTTATAAGTCCCAGAAATTAAAACACAGATGTCCTTAAGGACATATGACACATATGGCACAGTGGATAAAGGCATTGGTTACATCCACTGACAGAACCCAAAGTGCGTGAGTTCAATACCTGGTTAAGGCAGTGAAGAACTTGGAGAAGTGAATTAGCAAGAGATAACTGTTAACTGACATCCATTAGAAATAACAGGTGGAACTAGAACAGTCTACCCCAGGGAGCGAAATAAAGGGTTCAGCTCGACATTCCAACCACCTGAAGAAGGCC
>OZ010591.1:76999844-77042344 GCA_963932145.1 Acanthosepion lycidas | reverse complement strand
CGTCAGTCATCCTATATGGCATTGAACGATGGACAATGCTTGACTTCAAGCAACACATATCTTCTTTTACAGAAGGTTGCTTAGAATAATATAGGCTGAACAAGTGAAAAAGGAGAAAGTTTTAGAGAAAATAGAAACGAAATGGACGCATACATAACATCAGGAGCGACAGTTGAAATTTCTAGAGCATATAATGAAGAAATTGGGTTGAACAATTTAATACTGACATTTTTAAGGCAAGAGGAATAATGGAAAAGAACTCTTAACCTAGCTAGATAGCTTTTGTAAATGGATGACGGAACAAGGATTAGGGGAGATAATAAAAGACAAAATTACTTAAGAGCTCAGTGAATAGCGGCGACACATGATCGCCTACATCCATTAGGGACACAGAATGTAGAATAAGACGATCTAATTGTCAATCTCCACTGAGTTACAGAAGATGACAAAAATCTATGCGAATAAATATCTAACGTGCTGTTATACGACAAAAGTTATTACAAAAATATATCATTTTCGTCTTTGTTGCATATAGAACAGTATGTTCTTTACAACGTTTGCTTTGGTTTCTATCATTCTGAAAATACGCTTTCATTTGGAAAATAAATCAATTTTTTCAACATGACTGTTGCTTTCAAAGAAATTTGATTTAATTGTATTTTTTTTTATTCAGTCCTATTTGATTCGACTTTAACTTGCGCTATTTTAGCATTGAAGTTTCATTTTAATGATTATACTTAAATGGCCGAGTGAAATGTCTTTCAAAATAAATTTTGTTTGATTGAATTCTTTTTATTATTTCTGTTGTTTTCCTGCAAAATCTGTGGGTTTATTTATTAACAGGTAAACTGTAATAATGAGAGAAACGAACTATGACGCATAAATTCATCCCGTGTTTTTTTTATGATGATGTTCGTTGAAACGCCTTTTTTTAATTTATTTTAAATTAATCATTTCACCCCACGTAAGGGGATAATTCCACTAAGACGCATGAGAATACAGGGAGGGAAAAAGAATGATAACTTAGTGAGGAAACGTGAGGAAAAATGACAATAAAAGTAGAGAGTTAAAGAAGACAGAAGTTGGCGACTGACACTGAATTTAAATTATTTGAAGATTCTAAGAGTAGTGGAAGCAAGGAATAGGAAATCAGTTCCACTGTTTGGGAATTGCGAGGGGAAAAGACTGCAAAAATATTAGGTTGGTGCAAAAATAATGACGTAATAATGTCGTTTTTTGACGTATTTTTTACGTCAAAAAACGACATTATTACATCATTATTTTCGCACCAACATAATAGAAGTGGCGGCGCCATCTAGCTAGTTCATCAGTAAACTTAAATTCATGCAATCGAGACACGAGTGGAAAAACACATCAGAAGAATCATCATGAAAACATTTGAAGAAAAGGCTGAAATAATTCATCTCGCGAGAGTGAAAAATTGTCTGAATTCGAGATGCCATGTCAGGATAGATTACATCACACCACCTTCTGTAAATTTTGACAATAATCTTGAGATGTAATAGGATCAGTAGACTTAATACTATTCGTTTATTCCTGCTTTTCCAATTATTAGAAAACAGTATGATTCCTTTATTTCATCTAACTCCTTCCTGCTCACAAGCCCGTTCTGGGATAAATGTTCATATATCTTATAAGGTATTAAATTATATTTACAGGTAAATCATATATGCTCTGTAATAAATACATTGAGCTCTCTTCTGTCGATCAGGTTTAATATTTTATATTACTAGGAATCACTTGGATAATTATATATATATATATATATATATATATATATATATATATATATATATATATATATATATTGAAAAAGTGATCGAATGGTCAGACGTTCTCTTTCTGATAATGAGACCATGGTTATGTTATGTAATAATCCATTTGTATATAATCCAAATGAATCCTAATATTAAAAAATCCATAAAAAGATCTGAATGTATTTATTATAAGAGAACATATAACTTACACAGAATAGAAATCCAAATTTACATCATTCGAATAGTTATTTCCACCAACAAGTCCTATTTTCAACTCAGAAGCGTGAAGGAATAAAATATAAACTTTGTTTTGTGTCACTTCGGAACGTAGAGGAACATGGCCCTCTACATCTTCCAGTTCATTCTAACTCTTAATAAGCATTGTAATTATGTTATTTATACCAAGCTCTGTTCTACCATCCATTACGCACTGTTATCCTCTACCCTTCTTTTCCTCAATCTGTCCTTTGAGTAGCAAGTTTTCCAAGTCGTCCTTTCTTCCTTATTAAGAGCCCTGAAAATTCCAACTATCTCTTTATGATGTGAAGTATAAGTTTCCTTTTCCTTTCTGTTGTCTTTCAAACATCATCTCTGCTCAATTTTTCGGTCTATGGCATCCTCAGCATTTTTATGTAGAAGCATATTTCTGTTACTTCAAGTCTAATATTCAGCATTCACAACGGAAGCATAAATCAATTTTATTCGTGTGGGCGTAACATACAAAGGATTCAGGTAACTTCGTGCAGGTGTAATGGTTAGAAAGCTTGTCTCCATCTTCACTGGCTGCCAAATACCTTGTGACACATCTGAGGCCAGCTGACTTGTTCGAAGAATACTCAGTTCGACACAATGAACACAATCATCACTCGGTCTCGATATATTTAAACGATATTCATAAACTATGTTTATATTTTAAAGACCTCACTAAATACATAAATATTTACATTGTTCGGACTATTGTCCTCGTATATATTGTCATAGTCACGTCGATTCAGCCATTGTACGTTCCGGCCTTCAAGTGATATACGTCGGATTTTAACACATTATTCCTTCTTAGATTATTATTATTATCATTTCCTTTTATTTAATCTTAGATTAGTAAAATTATTATTATCATTATTTTCTTTTATTTAATGTTAGATTATTATTGTTATTATTATTATTATTTTTATTTAATCTTAGATTATTATTGATAGTATCATTATTATTAGTAGTAGTAGTAGTATTTTCTTTTATTTAATCTTAGATTATTATTGTTATTATTATTTTCTTTTACTTAATCTTAGATTATTATTATTATCATCATTATTATTATTATTATTAGTAGTAGTAGTATTTTCTTTTATTTAATCTTAGACTATTATTGTTATTATTATTTTCTTTTACTTAATCTTAGATTATTATTATTATTATTATTATTATTCTTTTATTATCCTTCTTTCTTTTAGTTTTTATGTTTCCTTTCTGTCTTTACAGCTACTTTTCTTTCTTTCATTTTTGGGAGTTATTTTGTGAGTAGATTGTTCTAGTTCAACGTGCCATACCTTTTTTCTTGATATCTCAGTTTCACTTATTTCCCTTTAGTAAGTCAACTGTCAAAGTTTTTGTTGACTTCTGCTGTAGTATGAAACTCACAACTCTTCAGTCAACTCACTGGGTTAATTCACCCAACGATAGCATCCACCGGACTATGTGGCATTGGGTAGGAAATACCTTGCTGTATATCACAGGAGGAATCTAGTACCTCGTAAACAATCGCCGCTTTGTATATATGCGAGACGGTAAAATTTACACACACGTGTGTGTGTGTGTGTGTATATATATATATATATATATATATATATATTTTTTTTAACAATAAAAAAATATTAAAAATTTAAAATCTTCAGACACACTAGGTTTATTTATATTCTTTCGTTTTTTATTATTATTTCATTTAGATTCCTCGACTAGTTTCGGCCGAAATGGCCATCATTGGGAGGAGAAATATTTCTGCTTGCTATATATATATATATGTGTGTGTGCGTGTGTGTGAAAAGTGTGTGTATATAAATATAAATAAATATCTATATATGATTATTTATATATTATATGCGCGGTAATAATTAGAAAGCGCACAATATCAGAGAGAGAGTTAACGAAGAAAAATATATATAGGAATAACTGAAGGACACTACAATCAAAGAAACTATAAACATAAAAATATCCTTTACAAATAGTGAAGACACGATCAGCACGATGATGGCTAAACATATCTGGAAAGTTAGTAATGAATAAAACTCACACCAAAAATATCATGGAAAATAAGGAAAAGAACACCAGCGTACAACGATCAATCCCAAAACTGGGAACTCAGGCTGGGGAAAAAATAGCTATAATTACCTATCCAGACCAAAACAGACTACTCGATAAACGAGTGGCACTCATCTCAAAAGAGAGACATGAAAATAAATTTTTACTATCCTATTTAAAATATCGAAAACTGAAAGAATATATGAAAATAATTTAAACAAAAAATGTAAGATAAATTAATCAAAACAAATAACTAATTAAAAAACAAATTATCAAACCACGGCCACATAAATAACTGTTAGAATAATACAATAGGCTATAAAAAATGCAATAGACTACTCAAAATGAATCATTGACATGAATTTATAAAAATTCGTTCAAAAAGACAACGCACATGGTCTGAGGATTGCGTTTAGCAGGAAAAAGTTGTTGCACCTGGGTACTGACTTCAATGTCTACTTTCATATTTACATACGGTCTATCCTCAGATATTGAGCATTTTAACCCGTAATATATAATATACATTAAAAATATATTTTATCATATATATATATATATATATATATATATATATATATATATATATATATATATATATGTGTGTGTGTGTGTGTAAAATTAGTGACATCTTCTCTTCTCTCTTAACTTCCTTATCTCTTTTTCTCGCTATGAGTTTTTTTCTTCTCTACCCCTTCGATTTCAATATATAACTTCCGTTAAGTTAACCGTTTAAATGTGTCAATATCTGCTAACTCACTCGTGTCTTCTCCCTACCCCTCCTCATTTCCTCACATCATTAATTGACATATGTTTAATACCGCCCGTCAAAAATGTGTAAATTTTCTTTTCATTTTTTGTTTGGAAGTAAAGTCTGATGATCCGCAGGCCTTTTAAAAGGGCTGTGGTGAAATAATTTATTACATGGAACCTTAAAATGGTCTGTTTTTATTTAAATTATTTGCTCTGGATTTACATTCTGTGTGTTTTATTAAAATAAGAGAGGCAAGACGTTTCAGTTGCTTTCTTTGTTGACTGCTGGGTCATATGATTAAATAATTGTGTATTTTGGAATCGATCCCCCTTTTACAAAAGATTCATTACAATCAAATGACAACTCGGCAGCCAACAAGGAAAATAAGGGTATTATATTGTCAATCGTTTTTAATGAAACTTGTATAAAAATGGATTGCTATATATATATATATATATATATATATATATAATGTATACATATAGGTGTGTGTGTGAAATGAGTTTTTATTCGACATTATCTTTTTTTATTATAAACGTTATTACTATATAATATTTACTTAATTAATTTGTTTATTTATTATATTTCCGAAAATAAAGAGTAATAGCAACTTATATACGTGTAACCACACTTTTCTGCGTTTGAATTTGGCTAGACGACCAGCAAGTGGTGGTCGATTAAACAATTATTGAATATTCACTAATAAATAAATCCATTGAATATATATGGATTAATTATGTATATTCATGCTCATTATCGTGTATGATATTTTACGTGGGCGTAAATATATTCCTGATTTCACATTGATTTTACATTATTTCTGTTCTATTGGATGCATTTAAAGCATTAGATTTGCTGTCTGGCTGTTTGCACATGTTTAGCTCTAGGAAACGAATATAATTAATAATATTTTGTCTTTATCCCTAGTTCTTGGTCAGCGAATTCTATTATTTTATTAGAAATGTTCTGCAGGAATCTCGTTTATATGAAAATATTCTATTATCTTTCGAAAACCAAAAATTTAACAGAGCGTTAAGAGAACTTTAATATATATATATATATATATATATATATATATATATATATATATATATATATATATATATATGGGGTGCGTGTGGTTGTGCCATTATTTGGTGCCCAGATAAAATGTTCATCTTAAATTAAAATTTCATGCTTCACAGAAAATATGGCGCCAGTATACTTTCCCTAACGCTTCTTGAATCATTCTTCTACGGCCAGCGACGACAATAAAATATTTTCATTGTCTGGTTGGGTTTGTGATGTTCGCCTAAAAATGAATTTTTGCGGGGAGATAGTAAAGTTAAATCGTACAAATGTATTAATATCAGTGTGAATTGGAATATATTTCGAAACATACAAATAGAAAGACAGATAGAGAATGGACAACTGGAAACCCATTCCATGTCAGTTTTCCGTCTCTATGGTATCTTCATAGTGGCAGTATTTCCTTTGCGGGTTTTATTTATAAGCCATTTTCGGATTAAGTGAAATCCGGCAAGTAAGAAACCGGATTTTATATCGGTCTAAGAGTATACCTTATTTATAGTCGTGGAATCTAGTTTGCTTATTGATATCTATCTTATTTATTATTTACTAGCAGCATGGTCCGGCGTTGCCCCTGCTTGATTAAAAAATAGTACGACTCATACAGCAATCGCTATCACTTAACTTAAAATATTTTTGCCCTTCCTTGCCTTTAAAGGAGTGCCCTTTGCCGTGCTGATGTTGCTACATGTCTTACTTCTTGCCTCTCTCACACTGCGAATTTTTTCTAAGCTCTATACTAAACATTAAATCTGTTACGAAAAAAAAACTAAACAAAATGAACACAAAATGATCAGCTTTAAAAAAGGACTCGTAACTGGAAAAACCGAATAAAAAAAGAATGTTAATAACAAATATTTTTCACACTTAACCCAGTTCTGCGGAATCAGAATCAATGTTGAGATTAAGCAAGCGAATGAACGAATTGGAGTAAAGTGCCATGCAGATTTAAATTTTTGCCACTTGTAACGAATGCAGCTATCGATTTTTTTTGCATACTAGTTAACATTCGTGTCAGTCAGCTGTTGGCTCTCACGCTGGCCAATATAATCTTACTGCATAATCGTCGCAGCCAGCTACTGGCTCTCACTCTAGCCAGTAGAAAATGGCCGCAAACTACATGAAAACTGCCATAGAAGCATCAAAAAATTGATTATTTCCACTATCGATCAGAGTTGGGAAATGCAAAGTCGGTCTTGGCCTTCCCGCTAACTGTGCATGTAAATTTTGGTGCAAATCTGTCGAAAATTGCGGATGTGTGCATTCGTTACACACATAAACACATCCTGCCTTTTATAGATAGAGTTTTTAACTCATTTATATATTTTATTTAATTATTTGTTTCGTATATTGGCTGAGGTATACTTCCTTTAGTTTTAAATTTTATCATATCACAGGTAAAGTGAAAGAAGAAGATGCACCTGTGTTTTAATCACTAACCAAAGGCGTTCGACAAAGTACGCCACAAAGACCTGTTGGAGCTGCTCAGAACTTTGAAATATTCTGAAATAAACTGGAATAATCGAAAAATATCTAATGGCAAAAAACCGCTTGTATAAATATAAATAATTAGTTCGGCAGATATACAAAAAGAGAAGTGGGCCTAAGCAAGGACGTGTCTTCTCACCTGAATTATTCACACTATACAGCGAAGCAATTCTGATAGAACTGGAAAGCCTACAAGGATTCATCATTGACGGCCACACTCTGTAAATCCAGAGCTAATAATTTAAAGAAAAGTGGAAGTACTATCTGATGATCCAACGTCCCTTAAAAGGGCTCTGGTGAAATAATTTTTTATAATGGAACCTTAAAGTGGTCTGTTTTTCTTTAATATATATATATATATATATATATATATATATATATATATATATATATATATATATATATATATATATATATATTATAATTATTTATTTAAAAATATGATTCCAACGCTACATAAGAGTTCTCATGTTTCAAAATAAGAGCCGAAAACTTCAATATAATTATTTGAATTAAATTGAATTAAAGTACTTAGCTCAGTTCCATCTTCAAGGAAAATTTCTTTGGAATAACTTATTCCTGAAATTTACGCGTTTTATAAGCATATTCATTATTGAAATTAAATTTACTATGGTAACGGCTAGAGCAATTGTTTAAAGAAAAGTGGGGTAAGGGTTAATAATTTGTATCTATCTCAGTTACATTCACAGACGTCAAGTCAGGGTAAGGTTGGGGTGTCTAAATTTAAAGCAGAAGATGACATCGTCTAGTCTGGTTAAGTGTCTATGGACATTTTTTTTCTTTTTCTGAAAGGGTTTTGTGTATATAAAAAAAAATCTGTGGTAAGTCGCTAACATTTATTTTTTTGACGACTTCATAAAGGGTTATCTTTATTCATTTTTTTTTTTTTTGTAGGGCATGTAAACTATTTAGACTATGGAATTTAAAAATTATTTTATAATTTGTTTGTTTTATTCTAATAATTCAATGCGAAAATTTGATGATGTCGGCAAAATACCGTTAACTCCTGTCTATTGTTTAATAGATTTGTATTATTTAGAAACTTAATAATACACACACACACACACACACTATATATATATATATATATATATATATATATATATATATGTATATATATATGAGAGAGGGAGAGAGAGATTGAATTAGATTAATATTGCGAGATTTTATTTAATCTTTACGATCATTATTTGGTTGTAGATAGAGTAATATGAACTGGATTTCGTGTCTGAATTTAGATACACACACACGTTATATATATATATATATATATATATATATATATATATATATATGTATGTGTGTGTGTGTGTGTATTGTTGTCACATTACAGTGACTGTATTGTTTTACTCCCCCTTTTTGTCCCTTTTTAGTTTATCATTTTTTTTAGATTGATCACCGATTTTTACCAATTTCTGTTAGACCTTAGTTATCACCGCAACCCCCACATAGTGAACGCATGAGGTCCGGCGCCTGTTCCTTATTTTATAATCATCTTAATCTTACTACCAAAGTTATCATCGGTGGTATATAATTTTTAAAACCTTTTCTCTCTACATTGGTCTGCGTTATTTTCATGCAATTATTTGAACATTTATTTATAAATTTCTTATATGTTTCTATCACTCTATGCCGAATCCTTTTCGCCACGTGATCACTGTTTACCCATGATTCCTAAATGTAAATTTTATGTAAATTTCTTTCTTTTCATGAACTCACAACAGTATCGAAATGTATTCCTGTAGCAAGCAAACTTAATACACATTCATGTAAACAAAGTAACCTCTACCAGCATTTACCCATTTAGATAAATGGTTTTGCTGCTATGTTCATGCCTCCGCTTCGTCATATTCCATTTACTCTTTTATTCTAGTCACCTGTTTTTTCTTTCATTTTTGAATCTCACTATTTTGACTTTTAATAAATCTACTGTGAACAATCTTCAGATATTTCATTACTACAAGGCATTTATCTGACTGTTTTGCCAAATTATTAAATATGTATGTTGATGATGGGTAAATAGTCGCCATTTTGTATTTTCTATTTCGCGCATGCGCGGTAATAGTAGATTTTTGATGACTGCAGAATATTGAAGGTTCAGTCGGACACCGTCTGTGAGAGAATGACGCAATTCACTCCGCCAGAAATTTGGAAACGGCACTTCGGTTGCCTTTCACCAGCGAGAAAATTTCCAACATTTGCTGCAGTATAATATATTTCAGTACTCTTGTCTTTCTTTCTAACATGATTTTCTTTTTGCTCAGCTTTAGGAAGACACCTTTCACTATTACATTGCACGGTCGTACTTTTGTGTCATATTTTCCGTCCTCAGTTCCAAACACTCTCCCGATATTTAAAATGTCGCAGTTTCTTCATTTTGATATAGTTTGCATCTTGGGCACTTCTTGTGTTTAGCAACAAGCCGTTACGTTAATATATTATGAAAGAAGTTAAACTAAAATGCTATATAATTACTGTTTGCATAAATCACTATTGTGATTCATACCGAGTCACATGTAAGTGAATTATTCGTATTATACAGAGTCTCGGGCATTTCGGAATTTAATTATTATGGGTACAAGCAAAATCGGGAAATCAAATTAAATTATATCAGAGGGAAGAGTACAACAATGCACGTGGAATTATAATCATAAACTAGGATTAATCTCCCTCTATTAATAACTGGATATCCTATAGATCTCTGGTATCATCTTTCCCAGTAACCTTCCTCGGCAAGTTTAGCAAGTTTTAGATCTTTCAAAAAACATTGTGTCGAAATATTTTTTTTTTCTCACTTGATACCATTATACCATATGCATCTTCAGTAAGTTTATTTAAAAATAAAATCTTTGGTTAATAAAACCAAGAATGAAACTGAATTTAAACTCTATTCTCGGGGACTGACTATAAAGAAATTTAAACGCTAATTATTTATACAATTATTTTTTGTTTTGTTTATTTTTGTCAATCATCTCACCGCAAAGGAACGCTACAAAACCAGCAAGATGCAAGTGGGTCACTGGGCCTTAGAGAAAATGAAAAAAAAAAAACCCCAAAAAAACCCCACTATTAATGAGAACAAAAATGAAGTAAACAGATTGTTATATCGTGGATAATATTATATAAGCAACTAGGTAATCCCGAGTGGAAAGATTACGTTAAACACAGGAATTAAGTAAAACAAATAACATGGGTTTTATTGTACGGAAAGTACAATGATTAAGAGTTCTTAATAATAATAATAATAATAATAATAATAATAATAATAATAATAATAACAATAATAATGAAAACGGGAGATACGTCACGGAGATCCGTAGTGGTAAACTGCTACTACAATACTTCGTAACGTCTTTTATTTTCTCCTCATTCACGTCTTTTTAGACTGACCAATCCTTGTCGGAGTGTGATAGGTTGTTCCACTATAACACAGATGATGTGGTTTGACGTTGATCTTAAAAAACTTAAATGTAAATTAGACTGGCAAGCAAGAAAACGAAAGAGAGTTCTGTTTCAAATGTAAAAGGATGAGAACTTGCTGCCAATCAAGTACTGCGCTTAAATTCGTAAAGTCTAGGTACCATAAAAGAACGATTATCAGAACAATTCCCATGAAAATTAAAGGATTATAAAAGAAAGATATGGGAACGAACCAATACTTTTTAATAAGAATACAAGAAGTAATGTGAACATTATTACAATTAATTACGTATTTACAAGGTTATAAATATACTCTAAGCGTTCACTTTTTTTACATTAATAAAACTTATGGAGAAAGTTCACAATAATCCATTAAATAAAATTGAAACAAATAAATGCAATAAATAAAAATCACAATAATATCAGTGAAAAATATCTTTTGGTCAACAATGTTTTTGTAAATTTTATTTTACCGGTTCATAAGTTATATCTTGCCCGTTTCTCTTTCGTAGCACTCTTAATTTTGATTTTCCATTTCAGAGATGACACATTAACTTCACAATAGAAATCTTATAACATTTATTCTAACAGATATTTCAAGAGGAATCTGTTTGATTTTGTGTTTTGCCATTTAGATATTTTTTCACCTTCGAAGTCATGACCAAAACTGAATTTACAATTTACGATTAAATATTATAAAAATTGAATTATTGTAAAAGGTGCTATAAGTACAATAAACTACTTACCTGGCGTGTTATTATCTTCTGGTCATTTCAAAATATGTAAAATATCACTTACCTGAAATAAAATATAAAGAGAAGCATTATACAATCTAGTCTGATAAAAGCATTACGGTGTATGAACAGCAGATAGAAGGAAGAACATTTTTATTTCGTGTAAAAGAGACTAAAGAGTAATGAACAGTCAGATGGGAGGAAAATATGATTGTAAAGCATATTTTTGGCGTTGTGTCGCTCTTAATGACAATTGCACATCAAGTCACCGTCGACTATTTCAAACATATTGCTTTTCAAAGAATATCAGCGGGTAGACAAAGGAAGTATGCCTACTACACAGATACCACATTGATTTTTTAACAATACCCGAGAGACAACAACAGAAACATGGCAATTTGTCCAAAAATTGTATCTCAATGTCTTATAGTCCAGGTTGGGACCAAGGAAGAACACGAGCACAAAAGTAGAAATAAACACGAAATAATAATGCAAGATGTGGAAGGTGTTAGTATGACTGTCAGTCTGGTTTGGAGTGAACTACTATCGGCTCGACTCGGTATCTAGCCGCCACCCTTCCACGAGGGTTGCATGTGGCACAAGGCCGAGTTTAACGTGGGTTTCCCGAACCCGTAGGCTCGGTCAAAAAATGCCCGTAGAACCCGTATAAACGGGATCGGGTTGGTCAACCTCCCCGAACGAGACTCTGCCCTTCGGCGGAGCCTCGTCCGGGTTCCTCTCTGCTCAGAGGCAACGAGTTCGACCGCCAAGCCGAGAAGGTCGGCTCGATTCGACCTTCTCTCTTGAGAGGCGTAGTATACATAGTGTTAGGAAGAGTTCATTCTGTAGTTATAGGTAAGGACCCATGACACAATGGACAATACCTTCTTCAAAAATCCTTCTGTAAAAATACCAAAAAAAAAGAAGAAAACCAGACAGACTTTGTCGGTTATTTGTAACCAAAACTGCGCAATTTGAACAAAAATATTGGGACAAATAATCATATAAATTTTGTTGCCAATTCGATGTAAAGCATGTATCATTCCTTATGACAATTTTGACACTTGAAAATCAAATTATATATATATATATATATATATATATATATATATATATATATATATATATATGCACGGTGGGGGCAATAGATAGCGGCTTGGATTGAGGAATTGGAGAGCCGAGTTGGAATTCACTTACGTGTTAATACCCTTGGTATAAATAAATGTATTAATCCTGTTCTTCTTCCTCCAGCTATGGATGGTAACTGAACAACTCTGAATTCTAAACATGCGGAGGATCTTTTGGTGCACAAGGTCTCTGTATTCGGACGTTAAAAAAAGTTGGGTTGGTTCTGCACAAAATTGCTCATTACTGTAATCAGAACATATGTACTGGTGTTTGGTATGCCGTTTCCAAGGAATTATTCTGCTTGAACCTCATAAGTTGAATACAACGGGAGAGACCACTATATATATGGTGGACTCTCCCATCGTATGACGGTAAGGTTCGTACAATATATATATATATATATATATATATATATATATATATATATATTCAAAGACAAATTTGATTTTATAAACGCTGCATTTATAAAAAAGAAAATAATTCTTTCAGAAGGAAAATCCTTGAGAGTGCCGCCATTGAATATTATCCAAATATTATTCTACGTCCACGTTTTTTTTCGTAATATGACCTTTCCTAAAAGAACCACTACTAATCGAAGTCAACATATACAAGAGAAATATTATGAAATCAAAAGGTTTAATCTATCAACACAAAAACATAAACAATATTTCTACATTTGAAAATATTCTCTTCAAACAATATTATAGAGGGAAATCCAAACTGAACCCTTTATTTAATCAACGGTGATTGACTGTTCCCTTCCCACTGGATATATCTAAGGATATATCGTCTAGTTCTTATTTTTATTACAGCACGCCCTGTTTCAACTGAGCCCGACACAGTTTACTGAAATCACACTTAATGTCATCCAATTTACAAACCAATACAGGTTATCCGGAAGAAAATACTCTTGATGAAGGCCAGAAGGTACAACGACTGAAACTTTGTAAATAACAACAAGATATACGAGGACATATATATATATATGTGTGTGTGTGTGTATTGATTGATATCTCCTTATCCCTAAAATTAAGACAGACAATGATTAATGTTATGATGAATTCATGATTAAACTGATTTATTTATCAACGTTTGTCAATATAAAAACGAAAACGTCAAGTTTTCACTGTGGGTTTCGACTTATTATTTCTTCTTATACTGACATAATTATGATGATCGCTTAATATAGTTCATATACAGGTATGGAAGATTACAGCCACAAAGTTTCCTACGCCTATGCATTTTCCTGTTTTGTGATGTATCAAACATAGATAAATCCACAACAATTTAGTGAGCGTTGCTTAAATATTACATAAAGTCGAACGAGCTCCCAGTGGTAATCGAAACCACTATTCAATTGTAAATATTCTAGCGAGACAATCTTGGCAACTATTGCACCATGTCCAAGTACACTGCGTTTTAGTAAGCTATGCTTACTTTTGGCACAAGTCTGAAAGTTTGGAGCACCCAGTGAGGATCGTACTCAATACTCAGACGTAATTTGTCTAGCGAGACATTACACTACATCGAAGTCGAAGATTTACCTTAACACCCCACTGAGTTATGATGTAACAGAAGGTCGTTTTTTAACGTGAGGACCTGAGTGTTTTCACTCGGGCCGCTGGCCTGAGCTGGTCATGGTTTGTCTAAGCTGGTCAGAGCTTGATGAGGTAGTCGTAGCCGGTCATACCACCGCTACGTAACAGATTCCAGGCGAAGGTGACGGGAGAACGCAGGGGAGAAGAGAAGGCCTCCGGCACCGAACAGATACTACAACCGTAGCACCTACTCCGAGGCGGGGAAACTTCTCAGCCAATCCCTCCGACAGAATCCGGAAGGAAAGTCCAACCACGTCGAATTCCTCTACTTAGATAAATTTGTAAGTTTCCTGTCATTGACAAATTATTTTTACACTGCAAGCGTACGCTGCCGCTAAATTTATTAGATACTTCATGGGTTATATATATACATATATATATATATATATATACATATATATATATATATATGTATATATATGTGTGTGTGTGTGGAGGTATGTAGAAAAAAAGGAAAGAACACGTTAGGTAAAAATCCGGAGTTCTTTAGTATTTTTATTTTTATTTAAAAAAAAAAAAAAAAAAAACATTGCTCCATACAGAAGTAGAATTTAAATTATAATTAAGTTATTTTATTATTTTTTTAACTTTTATTTTTTTTAAATAACATATATATATATATATATATATATATATATATATATATATATATATATATATATATATATATTCATTTGAATGACAGCACTATCAATATGTGCAATTCGAATAAAAGCAAATACTTTCTGTAAATTTGTGTAATGTCAATGTTGTATACGCCTATGTCTAAAATTAACAAACTTTCTGATTTTGTTGCTTTAAAAATAAGTATTGTTGATTTGGTGCAAAAAGATAAAAATACATTCAGTAATTACAAAATATGGAAAAAATAAAATAAAACCTTGAAATTGCAAAAGATAGAACCACCAAAGTGTGAAAAATTTGTTACATCATGTACGTCACAAATTAAGATTTGATAAGTGCCAGTTAAGCAAATTATCTCGCTGATCTTTGTCCTATTTTAGAACAGATTTTATCAGAAATCCTACCCGTGACATGTTTTAGATACTGTTAAAATAACATTTTACATTATTTCGGTAAATGCTGATTTCATCTGTTTGAAAAAAAAATCTCGAAGCAAAGATCATAAACATTACTCGGTCATATATGAATGAAGATGCATCGGAAGAAATATATTTTTATTTGTTCACTTTATGTGGCACAAGGCCGAAAAATTGGAGCAGTCAGTGAGAATCGAACTAAATATTCATTCGTAATTGAGTTAATGAGGAAAGCTTGCTAACTTTTACATCAAGTCGAAGTACCAATTCGAAGAGATATAGAGAATTTCTGAGCGTAGCTCAGATGTGGTACAAGGCCGGAAATATGGAGCATTCAGTGAGAATCGGATTCACTATTCAGGAATTTTATCAGAATTCCTTCCTGTGACAAGTTCTAGATAGTGTTAAAATGTCACTTTACAGTATTTCAATAAATGCTGATTTCATCTGTGAAAAAAAATCTCTCCAAGCAAAGATCATAACCTTTACTCGGTCAGATATTAATAAAGGTGCATCAGAAGAAATATATTTTTATTTGTTCAATTCATGTGGCACATGGCCGAAAATATGGAGCAGTAGTGAGAATCGAACTCAATATTCAGTCGTAATTGAGCTAACGAGGAAAGCTTGCAAACCTTTACATCTAATCGAAGTGCCAAATTCGAAGAGAAATGAGAATCATGCATATGTAATACATTTCTGCTATAAATGTTGGGTTCATCCTTATAGAATAATGGGTAAAAAGCTTATCAATCGGTTTATTAACACTCAGTAGCGAGTTCAATATATAATGAAAAAAAAAATTTGTAAATTACACCGAGTTTAAACTATAGACGTTTAGGTATGTTTAATGTTTATCGAATGGATTATGCAATCCTTTAATGCTAACTTCAATGTAACTATTTATTAACCTCGATTTTCCTATGGCGTATCATGTTTAGTTCTTGTTAGAGGTTTCGTATTGTGTTGTGTCACACACGTTTGCAGGTGTCTCCCTGTGCGGTTACCAATGAGCTAATCTCCAGAGACATTCTTCTGTTTATGTATCCGATCTATCTTTCTGACGGTCTTGGCTAAGATTATGATAACGAATTAAAAGTGTCTCGTTGGTAGGCTACACTGGAATTGATGTGCGCGGACTTCAGTATGAATTCTCTTTCTTTCTTTTATTCTATCTCCATAACAGGTAAAAGTCTGATAGATTGAATAGAAAATATTTATTTCATAATCGTTAAATCATGTTCCTTCTCATAGGGTCTTTATATAACTTGGCTATAATAAGAAAATCATCAGAAGCGAGCAAAAGAAAAAAAAAAGAAATATACGAGAAGGAGATAAAAGTATTGAATGAGGTAAATACGTTTCAGAAAAGTTTGGTAACGAACAGAGAACAACACAATGTCGCTTTTCTCTTAAACTTTCGTCGCTGACCAAAATAACTAACTAAAAAAAGTCCTCAACCACTGGGGATTACTAAAAATGTATATTTACTTTATCTCTTGCCGATTGCATTTCTATGGTTACGCCGATGCGTCAAAATTGGATGTTTGGGAAATAAAAACCAAACAACATATATAATGGAAAATGAAGTGAGGGAAAGTTCACTTCTAGCCGCACAATTGCTATTTTCGGTTATCAGTAACTGTTAGTCTTTATAAAGCAGATGAAGTTCTGGATCTTGAAAAGCGTTATCTATATTGATTTAGTTTAGCATAGTCTGGTAAAAGATCACAAGTTTAGAATTAAAATTATTGTACAGTGGTTAGACTGGATCCCTAACTATTATTCCAGACTAAGGTTCACTTTCAATGCGTTACATTTCTTGTAAATGTTTCCAGATATAAATTTATTAAAGAGAGGAAGCAATTCTACTAATGGCCGTAATGTGGTTTTTCTCATATCTAACATTAACTTCTCGTTTTGTCTTTCAGGTAACGGTTGATTTTAAAAGAAAAAGGTTAGCAAACTTAAGAAGCAACGCATTAAAATTCTGTATATGTGTAAATTTCTCCTGGTTTTAACTATAGAATAATTAGGTATGGCTCATCTTTCGCGAGTTCATTCAGTAATGTTTTAATACATTTAAGTTCAACGCAACTATTTATTAACCTCGATTGTCCTTTGGAGAAGTATTTTCAGTTTTTGCTGGGGTTTCGTATTTTGTTGCTTTGTGTCACACAAATTTACACGTGTCTACATGATGGGGCTACGGCTTACAGACATCACGTTGAAAAACAAATTTTTGTATGATTACCGAAGTTAAACAACATCGAGCCTGGTCAGTACCTAAATGGGTAACCGCTTGGGAATACTAGGTTCTTTAAGTTTGGATGTGCTGGTGGTGTAATGAATGAATAAGAATTGCATATCGGAGAGCCGAGTTCTAATCCATCCCGGTTATATTTATTTACGAGCAAATACCCTTGAGAAATGTATCCCCTTCGCCAACCCAGCTATGGCTAAATTAGTAGAACTTGTATCATTAAATCGTTATTAACTAAAAAAAAAAATCTTAAAGTCTAAAAATATTTTCTGGCTTTAAATAACCTGTAAAAGGTTGATAAATCGTAATAGAAAACAATCAATCAATGTGAGGTTACAAATAGGCTGATACCCGGGTTCATTATTCTGTTTAGGAATCTAATCTGACTACCGGACAGTCGAAGCTCAGCTGGTAATAAAAACTAGTCAGAAAGGGACATGAATCATAGAACCAGAAGAACGATCTTGAGTAAATTGATAGGGGAAGAAAGCCCAGGAGTGGTAACAGGAGGACAATTTATTAAGCGATATAAAGGACAGGAATTTGTGATGGTCTATGATCTCCTACATCCAAAAGGACACATCGTATAGAAAAAGAAATATTTTCCCAATATCATTTCGACGTTGGTTTGCCAAATGCATATCAATAATGAATACTTACTAGCAGGTAGTTTCACCATATCGTGTCCTACAGATAACATCAGCTCATATGTTATACAGACACAATAAAATAAAATACGCGACTCTCTGAGCGATTATTATGTATATGCATATCTCCCTGTGTGCATTACATCGATATAATAAATGCCAATGTCAGTGTGTCACACTTTTTCAATTAACGAGACACAACTCTCAGTAGCTCATCTTCTTCGTTGAACGTTTAAAAGGCAAGATTAAAGATTAATGCAATACTTAAATGCAGCCATTAATTTTGAGTTCTTCTGTAGTTTATTGTTGCCTATCGCATCTACATCTCTCTATCTATTATGATGAAGCCTCGACAGGACGGTTGTCAAGCTAGTTATATACATATATATATATATATATATATATATATATATATATATATATATATATATATATATATAGACAATTCAATTAATTCAAATGACAATGTTGATTTCATTAAATCTCCATGAACTCCAAAGAAAAGTAGATTTTTTGGGTAATATAATCCATAATTAATGCTGGAAGCAAACCGTCTGAATACGGATAGGAAAGTAAATTTAGAATTATATAAAAGAGAAGGGTATTTAAGACAAGGTAGTGTCTTATAATCAAACATCGAGGCGATACCAGGGAACTATAAGTCCTACCATGATTTATTATTTGCGGATACAATCTAAACATCATAAGGTATGCAGATAATACAGTGTTAATAGTAGACACAGAAAGAAAACCGTAAGAACACTTAGAGAAAGTAATAAAAGAAAGTGTGAATAAAAGGTCTAAACATCTAAAAATACAAGAATGTATTACTGTCAGTAGGACGAATAATAAAGGATGCTAATTACGGAGTGGAAATAAAGAAAACACGTCAATCTAAATATTGTTCACATATTTTAACAGCGGACAGAAGAATGTGACATAGAAATCCGAAGATGAATTTAAATGGGAAAAGTGAATGTAATGGATTCGATAGGAATTCGAACTCGAAACCCCGATTCCTCAATCTGAGCCACTAAGCATTACTCCATTGTCCTTCCAGTGTCATTCCCTCGAACCACATTCAAATGACCTTAATTCCCTCTCTTCATCTCAGTGTAGATTGTCAAGCATTTACTTGCACATAAAAGCCCCGATACTACATGACAATTCAACACTCTTAAAACATGACAGAGTATCATATTCGCTAAAATAACAGTGAGGCAACAATAATAAAAATGATCTTATCTATGTTATCATTTTAGTTTTTTTTTTTCTCTCTTTGAATGAGAAAGGGCTTTTTTGTTTATAGTGGCGATCAGAAATAACATACGTTAGATTTCGGCCAATTAATTCAGACAATGTATGTGAATATAACACCGAAATCTGAAGAAGAATCTAAATGGGGAAAATGCCTTCTAAAAGCTAAGAAATGTAAAAGAAAACATGAAATATACGCGTGAAACAATACTGATCTTCAAAAATTTACATGGCATGCCAATCGTTATCTTTTGTCTTAATTCTTGTTCTTTTATTGTTTACTCTGCATAAAGTTTTTCTTCTGATATTCATTCAAACTCAGTGCGCACTTGTGTCATAACAGCTTTATTAACTTGTTTGGGGGAAGTGACTAAAACACAAAGAGAGAATAAGATGATGTGTCACGTAATTTCTGGAGCAGTGCAAGAACCGACCATGGCGATTCGTCGTGTGTGTGTTCCCTCAAAAGTCTAGAGAGAACAATAATTGAAATTAACGTTTAAAGCAAATACCTTCATTAGGAATATAAATCTTCATCATGATGCAAGAACAAGTCACTGTCTCGGTGATGAAAAGCTACTCGCTTGTTTTTTTTTTTCGGAATTGAGTGTTATAAACCACACAAACACAGACATTATATATATATATATATATATATATATATATATATATATATATATATATATATATCCAGTGTAACAGTATGCGATAATTTTTCCATCCTTCATATGTTTAATATCTAAAAAGAAACTATAAACTTATTGAGTTTCACGTTTTCAAATATGACGTTTAGCAATCTTGACACCATTTGTCGTAAAATATCACTGAAAAACCCTTTAAGTTATTCAGCTAGAAAGAGAAAATTTTAAATCGTTTTGTGCCAGTCCAACTATCTTCCCAACTGAGCAATGTTAAGATGAAAACGATCATTCTGGATTTCAGCAATGGTACCAACATTCACACCCTGGGTTCCATCTTCAAATGTCCATTCAAGAACCATCGAGAGAACGGTAAATAAGTTTAAAAAAGAGGCAACAATAGAGAGGAAATCTGGATCAGGCAGACACAACAGCAAGAGGGTCATCATTTCAACTTAGACCTAAATAAATTCTTATTGTTCAAAGTAGACTCAATAAAAAACCTCGATTGCTATTTCTTTCTGCGGTAGACCAATTGCCATCAAATACTACAGGACCCGGTCTATCCAGCTATTTACCCATAGCTGGGAGGAGAAGAAGAGTAGGATTCATACGTTTCCCAGGGGTATTTTCACGAAAGAATTCGAACTGGAATTCGAACTCAGCTTTCCGATTCCTCAATCTGAGCCGCTATACATCACTTTACAATTTCTATAGAACCAGATTCCATTTACCTTAAATACGTCTCTTCATCTCTGTGTATATTGTCAAGCATTCAATTATAAAAGATCCGATACACCATAGCAATTCAACACTCTTAACCCATGACAGAGTATAATATTTGTTAAAATAACAGCAAGTCAACCATAATAAAAATGCTTTTATCTATGTTATCTTTTTCTATTTCTCTAGCCTCTCTTTGAATGAGAAAGGACTTTTTGTTAATAGTGGCGATCGGTAATAACACTTTAGAATTCGGTCAATTAATTCAGACAATGTAACACACAGCACATTAGCCAAAAATTGTTTTTGTCTTATATGCAAATGTCCAACGACATCATTAAGTAGCCCTGCCATCAAAGTAATATTGCTTTTGATTTAGATCACTGTCTTTATCCAAAGCATGTCCAGAAATCCTAATAAAATTAAGCCCATTTAATTTAATATATAAACAAACAGGTTTTGATCATGCTTGCTCAAAGTCATGCATCGAGGTGGTAATCTTCCCAGTCAGCAGAGCGTCTCTAAATAGAATACAAATGTTGATATCCTCCTGGATTCTGATACCGGCTACTGTCATTTAAATAATGGGTATGACGATAAACTACATCCAAGAAGCAAGGACACTGATGGTGGGATGGGAGCTGAGGAAGGTGCAATTACCTCTTAGTTGCTGTTGTTCCCAGGACCAACCTGACCGGAGGTGGTAGCACTTATTAGGGTCCCTTCTATGGGCAAAATAGTAAACCCTAAGACTGGGGTCGAAACGCAATGAAAAAATGAAAATATATGATTAATGTAAAAATACCAGGAATACGATTCTGAAAAATATTACCAGCAATACATTTTGGAAAAACAATATTACCAGCAATGCAAAAAAAAAAAAAAAAATATATTACAGGTAATGCATTTTGAAAAAAACTATTACCAGCAATACGGTGGATTCTTAATAAATACGATCCAATCCTAAAAACTTGTCGGCAATCAAAAACCCATTAAGGTTGATATATCGTAAAACAAAACAGACGCGAAAATAAACCTGTCTTACTTACCTTTGTGTTAAAAGTTTGAAGATTTACGCGAATCATTTTGAAGAATTAATAGATAAAGGTCGTTCACAAAATTTACAATGTGGAATTAATGAACACTAAACACTTTAAATAGTTCGGTGTAAGGGTCGGTTATAATAAATTTAGTCTCGGAAATAAGGAAATAGAATATAGAAGAGATAGGAGTATTATGCTAAAAAGAACCTCAAGCTAAAAACATACCTTTCAGCTTGAAAGAGAACAGGTTAAAATCGTTTGGTCTTCCCAATTGAGCAATTCAATAAGGAGTTCAATAATTAATCGAGTGTTTACTGGGTTAATGCATCTTTAAAATTTAGTTAGCGAAGTGAGTTCGCCATTTTATATCATTAATTTTCTTAATTTACTTTTTGTATGAATGAATAATTATAATATAAATTAAATTGCACTACATATTAAATTTAAAAGAACCGATCTGACGTGTAAATTTTCGGGAAGACAACTGAGACATTACTCTATATATTGAACGACTTAGTTCCTGACGCGTTGACTGATAAACTTCTACAACAAAATTCTTAAATTGTCATATTAGTAAAAAACGCTCACAATTAAATTTTCAAAAATTCAACCATAGCCATGTGACTGCACGTTCCACAAGTTTGTATCTTATTGATAAGATACAAACTTGTCCGAACACATTTCAGAAAAGCGTATTTTGATTTGAATTATATTTTTTCGCCTCGGATGCTACCTGAATTTTACAAAAAAGAAAGTAATATCCATACCTGATGATGACAAGAGAACCCGTCGAAAGTACTTGCATATTAAAGGAAGACCTAATAGAGTTTAAATTAATCCTTCTTTCATGCACAATTTATTGAATGCGACAGAAAAGGTGAACTTATTTAGTTTTTTATACAATTTCTCATGCGATCTAATAAGATTTTTCTTTTCAGATGATAAAGTATATAAAAACTGTCCGAATCCGATCGCTTTCGGCTATACATTTAGTCATTTTCAAGGATTAAATATTTTCACTTTTAAATAAGAAATATTTTGTTGCATGTATGTTTTATAAAATGTTTTCATTTTTAAAACATGGTCAATATATATATATATATATATATATATATATATATATATATATATATATATGCATCGATACATAAGAGTCATTATGTTACAAAAACATGAACTAAAACTTCAATTTAATTATAAAAAGTAAATTGAATTAAAGTCTCAAACGATTTAATTCAATTTACGTTTTATAATTAAAGTTATTAGCTCTTGTTTTTGAAACATGAGGACTCTTATGTAGCGATGGAATCATATTTTTATAAAATATTTATAATTTAGTCTCTACTTATATATTGAGCACTGTTTTTTTTTTAAACAAAAATACTAAAGAACATCGGATTATTAACCTAACGTGTTCTTTCCCATTTTTATATATATATGTGCACGTGCACACAGAAACTCATACACACACACGTCGCTTAATATTATGAATCAATATCCAGATGTGATATCGATTCCGGAGTAGAAGCGTCTGCTAATAAATATATACTACACTTAGATCCTACTTAGAACGATATAGCGCTTGTCTTTACCGAAAAGCAGATGAATAACGTGGTTTGTTTTGTTGGTCGACCGGTCGAAAAATTACCGAGAAGCAATCGCAAAACAATTCCTCAAACGCAAATGATCAGAAATATACGGCTATGTTTAAACCGGACAGCCAAGAAGAGAGAAGTAATTAAACTAAAAATGGTTCACGGGCACTTTGGTGGCGAGAAGATGCACATAGCAGGTAATAACTCTCTATTGATGACATTCGAAGTCTTCAACGTCATCGAAGTTGTTGAGTTACCCGCAAATGCCTTCCAGGTGGTGCCATTTTAAGGTGTCCAATGTCCGAGCAACCTGTTTTCTCATGAATTGTAATTATCTCTCGTAAATCTTCAACTATGAATAGATACGGTTTCTCATTGAACCCTTTCATACACGCAAGGATTTCAGTATACACACACACACACACACACACACACACACACACATATATATATATATATTAGGTTGGTGTAAAAATAAAGTCGTAATAATGTCGTTTTTTGACGTTAAAAATACGTCAAAAACGACATTATTACGACATTATTTTTACACCAACCTAATATATATATATATATATATGTATATATATATATATATATATATATATATATATGTGTGTGTGTGTGTGTATGCATGTGCGTCCATATAATGATATAGAGTTGTAGAAAAAGAGAGATGTACATACAAAAAAATCAATAATACCGCAGCCTACCAATGAAAAAAGATACCACTACCCTAAATAATTATTGACAGCACATCTTATATATATATATATATATATATATATATATGGGGGTGGCGTGCGTGCCTGGGATGACTGCTAAGCCGTAATACGAGTATGACATTCGCTGATAAGTTTTCTGGAAGTAAATACGCATCTAATTCGCATTCACGCATCTATCAGTTGTAAAATCATATGGATCAACCGAAAGCGTTTGTCGCATTTAATCATGGGGACAATTTAATGGTACGCTAAATACAAAATAAAGGCTTACGGACAAATTATGTTGAAACACCGGTACCTGTACGATCCCCAAAACTATGCAAAGTCAACTACCTTGATGGGTGTTCGCTTGGGAACATCAGGTGCTGTAAGCGTGAATGTATATTTGGTCTATGGCCACCTGGACGTGGTGTAATGGTTAGAAATTTTGTCTTGCTAGGTCAATTACGACTTAGTAGTGAGTTCGATTATCACTGGATGCCCCATACTTTCGGCCTTGTGCCACATCTAAGAATTAGAAAAACACTATGTATGGTTGGTGTACTGTATGATGGCTTGGAATTGTAAATCGGAGGTCCGAGTTTCAATTCCAGTTGGATATGTTATATTCATTTACATACAAATAGTCCTGATGTAAATGCACTTCTATTCACAGCTGTGTATTAATTAAATAATCATTATCTCCAAATCAAAATTACCATTGTCAATCAAAATCATCATTATCTTACAATCAAAAATATTTTTTGGCTTTAAATATACTGCAAAGGATCGATAAGTGTTGTAATCTAGAAAAGTTTACTGAATGAGGAATAACTAAAAAGGAGGTTGGAAATGAAATGGTAATCTTTATAACATCAACAAAATACAATACATGCCCGCAGCGTGAAGTAGGTAAACTGCTGCTTGTGGTGGACTACTTGGAGAGCATAATGCGGTATTTACTCGTTCCCCCACTAGAACGAGATGTGACACAAGGTCGGTTTAATGTGGGGACCCGGGCAGTGACAAAAATTCCCCTCAGCCACCGCAACCGTCGGTTGCGCTGGCTTCGTTGCGAGCACCGATCCCTACCTCTGGTGCAATGGGAGGGCGCAGCCTCGGGCAGCTGTTCCCCAGGGCTGGAAACCTCTTCAGTATTATTTTCTCAATTGCCCCTCCGTCATTAGACAGAGAAACCCGTGAGCGCACTCTCCCCTAGGACAGAGACGCAACTGAGAGATGATAAATGATGTGCGTAAACCTCTCCAAGGAGGGGGGGCACAATGCTGAGAGCATAATGCCCCCACTTACAATAGTGTCCAACGTATTTATGAGGATTGGGACATACGCATTAGTATTCATAGGTATGCTATAAAACAATAAGATTAAAAAAAAGAATTAATCAGTCAATAAAAGTATTAACAGAAAGATAAATGGACATGTATTCATCATTTAAATTTGTGTTTCGTAATTAAAATAAATACGAAAATAAACTTCTATAAATATTGTGAAAAAAAAACAAAACATTCTACTATTATTTGATCAGTGCGGAATGTTTCAGTTACATATCTTCACAAAATGAAAATGTTGAGGATTTCAGATGTCAGTTTGCGGTCAGGAAGTAACGGCACCACAACCTCAAATTCGATGCTGAAATTTAGCATTAAACATGCGGACGAAATATATATTTGGACCTCTTCGCAACTGCCTTCATTCGAAGTCAAAAGACATTTGGTTCTCTTATTTAAATATTTCAGAAAAAGATAATGATTTTAATTGAACAGCATCGAGACTGAAATACTGATGCATCTAAAGACCAACACTAAAATGAAATGTCAAAGAATACTTGCATGTAAATTACATAACTGTTTATAATATATTAATTAAATTGGTTTTTGGATACTTCTACCATTTTCTAAGATAAATACTATATCTGCATATATCAGTTTTCAAAATATAAGTGGGATCAATATTTTTTTTAGATAATTTCTCAAAATCTATGCGATGCATGAAAATCAGCACTTGTGTCTTAGTGGCTTTATTACCTTGTTTTTTTGGGGATGCCTAAATGGGAAAGAGAGAATAACATAATAAGTCACGTAATTTCTGGAGAGGTGCAATAACTGACGATGGCGATTCGTTGTATATATATATTTCCCTGTAGATTTGGAGAAAACAGTAACTGAAATTAACGTTCAAAGCAAGAACCTTCATTAAGAGTATAACTCTTCATTATGATGATAGAAAAGTCACTGTGTTCTCAGTGGTAAAACGCTTCTCGATTTTTTCCTGAACTGAGTGGTAGAAAACACAAACACACAGAGACACACATTATATATATATATATATATATATATATATATATATATATATAGTTTGTGTTTATTGCACATTTTATCTCGACACGAACAAAAACTTTTGGCGCCCGTGGGAAATACGTTATTTCCCGATATAGGATGTAGACTATTTCTGTAATTTTACAATCGATTACCTGAAAATGTGAAATTTATAGCTTGAGGAAGGCCCAGTTTTCTCATACTTAAAATTCGAATCTTTTTCCCAACCCGCTTTTTCGATTTAAATTAGATTTCACGACTATTTGTCCAACTTACTCTTAAAAATTTAAATGCGATCGCTCTTAGATATAAAGAGAGATGAATATACTGACATTGCTTCAGATGTTTACAATGAATTTTCTGTTTGGTCTTTGAAGCGATAGAAATCCCCTTAAATATTCTTTCAATAATAAAAGAGAGAGAGAGAGAAAAAAAAAAGAAGTGTAACAAAGTTCGAAAGCGAAAAATACTTCACTTTATTTTGTCTGTAGAAATATTATCGTCTGCATTACTTAAACGGTATGTTACACTACACAGTCAAAGAACTTCCGGTCGTCTGCACTTAAAATTGAGGTGCTTCAGGCGATTTGTTTTGCGTATTTATTTGCGTATGTATCACTTGAAAAGCCTTCGATAAATAACTGACATTGTATCACTTCATACTTTGGTACAAGTACAGAGCTATAGATAAGAACACCTGCTGTATAGTGAAGGTTAGGTTCTGAGTCTCGTAAGATATGACTGATACGCATTCACCTTACTGTATCTGTAGTGAGTTTTACATCTCCCTACCAGTAAATAATTAAGAATTTAACCATGTGGAAAATGTGTACTCATGTATATACAATAATTAAATCATATTTTTAAAAAAAATTAAATTCAAACTCAGCGTTGCGACTGCACGTTCCAAAACAATAACACGTTTTTCATAGCATTTTTCGGATTACAACCCTGTTTTCGTTGTCCACTTATTACTGAGAGTAAAAACAAGAACACAATCTATTTCATAGCTGAGGATGTCTGTAGGGATAGACGAAAGCTTGTAAAAATAAAAAGACCTATTGCAACTGAAATTTATAAAACAGGATCTTTTCATTGATAAACAGGTTCGGGGTTTTTGTATATTATTTGAATTGTTCGCGAAGATAGATTTCTCGCCATTAACATTTGTATTTGTTTTATGTATGAATAATTCATGAATTTATATATATATATATATATATATATATCCTTATGCAAATTAAGTGAAAGAACTGTTTTAGTTTCTTTAATTCACATACGGACAGTTTTAGACCCACTGGAGTGACAGCGTGTAATCAATTTCTATTTTTTTCTTAAATTATTGCAGTCGTGTGTAGTAATATGAACAATTTTCAGGGTGTATGATGAAATTTTTTGGGCCTTGAAAAATATTGTGTCACCTGTGATTGCATCAGCTTTTTATCCCACCCAGACACTATTGTCTCGACTGTCGATTGTTTGTCCTACGGCTATTGTCCAAGGTACCGTACGAAAACTGTAACGCTGCACGAACTCACTGACAAGCCTTATCGGTAAACAAATCAAAGTACAATAGGCTGACCGAAAACTCTCCTGATTTAAATCCACTCAAGAATCTCTGTTCAATATGCAAAGAACGACTTCGTGGAATCGCAAACTTATCATACTATACATCTTAATCAGGAGACAGAAAGAAGGCAATAAGTCACAGACGGATAAATTAATTTCGAAAAAATTTCAATAAGATTCAAGCAGGTTACTAAACGAATTATATAGGAATTAAATTAAATAATAAATAAATTCTATGATGTACATCAATTTAATTACAATTAAAATAAAACAAACACAATTACAATTATATTTGAATAACGAATCAAATAAAACTTTAAAAAAAAATTTATAAAAAGTTTAGCTTCAGTTAAAGTTTTCATCAGAATTGGAATAGGTTTAATTTAAACTTTTATTAAACCTAAGGTTTAAGTGTCTCAGTAAAGGTTATATGCTTTTAGAAAGAAGATAATAGGGATATTTTGAAAACTACGTTGAGGTCCGCCCATTCGCTAGCACACACACATACATGTGTGTGTGTACATCATTCACTAGTATATATATATATATATATATATATATATATATATATATGTGTGTGTGTGTGTGTATATATATATAAACTACATATATAATATTAGCATACACACACATATATTTATATATGTATAAACTACATATATAACATTAGCACACACACACATATATTATATATATATATATATATGAAATTAAATTTTATATATGACATTAGGTTATATATGTGTGTACACACACCATTCGGTCATGTATAGAAATATATATACATATAATACCTACATAATTCACATAAAATTATATATGCATATGACATTAGCTGAAATATATATAGGTTTATGTTATATATATATATATATATATTATATACAATTGGAATTAAGTTACCTTTAGTACTATCGAAATATTTTGCACGGTTTAATGATTATATACGTTGAGTACTCCTTGTGAGTCAGGTTTAAAATTCAATATTTTAAATTCTATATTGTGTGAATAGGACTGGCTTGGAATATGCCAACCCATTACTATATATATATATATATATATATATATATATGTGTGTGTGTGTGTGTGTTACTGAGTTCTGATAACATTTGAGTCTAACCGTGATGGATTTGTCAGTACTATTATTTTGATTAATTCATTTCTTTATGATTTATCTACCATTTGTTGGTTATTTAAATCACAAATATTTGGGATTGTATGAATAATTATTTTCTTGTGCATGACTATTGATTCAAGAATATTTTGAAGATAACGAGGCTTTTTTTTTTCAAGATGCAAGCAGTACTATTCAAGGCATAATTGTGTGGCGAGTGGATTCATAGGTTTCCCAAAAGCTATTTGCTCGCAAATTAAAATGACGTTTCCAATTGGAATACATACTCAGCTCTCCAATTTTCTTTTTTTTTTTTTATTTCCTGTCACTATTCATTACAGCAACAGATCATTCACTAGTCAGGGAGATACCTTTTTGATATCGACCTGTGGAGGTGGATCCAGTGTTCAGCATCAATGAAAAATCATAAAACGAAAATAAAGCCAGCTCGGCGTAATAACAGTATAAACACAGACTCGTGTGCTCGGAAACGTGTATCAGCATTATGCATAGCTGGCCACTCGTATTAGAGGAAAGCCGTCTACTAAGACGGCTAGCCAACCCCTATTGCAGACGCTCGCTCAGGCACATTTTTGTTGGTATATTGCAACTACGCTAAGCAGACTTTACAGTTTGTGGGAAAGTGCATGATTAACTATTTGAACAAGGACAGCACGATCAATAGCTCGGCTAGCACAGCTATCGACGGCCCCCAAGGATTCCGTCTACAAAATTTCACTCACAAGACTTGAGCCTATTCGTGATATTATTTTCAACCCTTCCAGTCCGATAACATCAGGAAGACTCCTTCCTGAAAAACCGAATATTTATGAGATTCGGAGCCGGTTCTCATGCTCAGAATACGAACGTCCTAACAACGTACTCATATCAGCTATATATATATATATATATATATATATATATATATATATATAAAGAAATATAGTCTTAAGGTGTGCTATATTTATGGAATAAAGTGCTCAATATCAGAGATAGAGCGTGTGTAAATATAAAAGTGAACATAGAAGTCAACACTTAGTGGCGACAGTCTGTTTCATGCTATATGCAATCGTCAGGCCTGACGATTGCATATAGCATGAAACAGACTGTCGTCTCTAAGTGTTGACTTCTATGTTCACTTTTATATATATATATATATATATATATATATATATATATATATACAAAATATATTTTACATAATATTTTATGATATTTTCATTGCAAATATTTTCTATTGCCACAAAGAAATATCTTTTGCGACACGAAATAATAATTCCAAGTGTGTAAACAAAGTTCGTGTTGCAATGTAAAATATTTGTAAACGCCATAGAAATTTTGATTCTCAAGCTGTTTGTCCTTTCGCTTCCTATATATATGTGTGTGTGTGTGTGTGTGTCTTTGTATTTCATTAAGAACGACAGACAAGGTACAACGGTTAAGCTTTTTATTAAATTTTTCTTGAGTTCGAACAAGAGCTTTCTTTTCTGGACAGAGGGAGTGTAAGAACTTTCCAAATGTTTTATATTTCCGAGCGCTTTCGGCTATTCCTTTAGCCATTAACAAGGATCAGTGTGTGCGTTCTGTGTATGTCTTAGTGTGTGGTAGGGATGTTTTTAATTTCCGAATACGGTTAGCACATTGTGGCTTTGTTCGTAGTTAATACGAACAAGAGTTGACTTTTTCTTTTTTTATTATTAAAGATTCCATTATTTTTAATCATTTTTGCAGCTGAATGCAGTTAATATATTTGTATTTTCTACTAGTATGTGTCTAATGTAGTCTGGTAAATTTCTATGTGTGTTTAAACAAGTTCTAATAGAGCTGTGATCAGATAGGTGTAACGCATATATATATATATATATATATATATATATATATATATATATATATATATATGTCTGATGAAACAGTTTAGACATGTGTTCATTTATTTTTAATAAAATCCTTTCGCAATCACCTATATATATATATATATATATATATATATATATATATATATATATAACGGAGATCCGTGTTCAAATTGAAGTCGCTCATTCATTTACATGCTAATAATATTTGGAATGTTATGAATACATCACTTCTCACGCCTGCTATGTCCTACTCTCTTAGGTAGGGAACGGTTTAGAAGAATTCTGTATTCAAACCATGCGGAGTGTTTTTTTAAGGACCTTTTGATACTGTGTATGAGTTCTCTGCATTTGGCTCCTCCAAAAAGTGTGGTTGGTTCTGTATAAGCCATAAACAAACAACAACAACAACAACAAAAAATACCATTGCTCCCAAGGAAATAAAATTACGGCATTAAATGACCCATAAATCGTTGATATACCTGTGACGTCACCCCGGCCTCTCTCTGCCCCCGTGCTATCCTGTAACGCCCAATGTGACTTGGTATTGGTCGCGGCACCAAATGTGACGTTCTAACCTTTTGCTGATTCGGATGGGAATCTGGTTCGATTCGGTATCAGCTTTGTCATTCCCAGCTCGCCTCCAACGTCTGGGTACCGAAGTAACAGCTTTGATTTCTAGTCTAACCTACCCACGTTGTGATTTGATCTTGGGTAGACGAAATCAATCAGTCGCCGGGCCGTAATGCAAACCGAATTTGAGCAAAGGTGACATCGCATAAGTATATGTAAAAGAAAATAAAGTAACAACTCGAAAAGTTCAAACGTGTTAAAAAAAGAATAACAAATATTTTTATATCTGGTTGCTGAATACAGGACTGCGTCTTTCTCCCAACCCGCTTCTATGGATTCGTGACACTTTGTGTTTGTTAGTCGAGTCTTAATATCTTAAGTCGTTTTTCGATAACTGTTTTTGTTTGTGTATCTTCAGGTGATATTCGTAAAACTTGTTTTGGTGGTGTGAGTCTAAGTCGTTCTTCTAAAATAAATTGTTTTTGGTTAGGAGTTTAAGTCGGAATGCGTGGATCTTCAGTCAGCTTCCTGCGATGCTGGTCTCAGGGCTCACAGCTCAAATCTGTCTGGGTCTCTATCTCCAACTCACGTCTACTCTCTGTGACTCTGTTTATATGGACGCCGACCAAAACCGGGTGTAGGCCTGTCGTGATTCGGGTTCCTCGATAATTCTAAATCCACAATTAGGAGTTTCTTTGTTTTTGGACAGGAAAATTTATCACTTTCCATTTTTGGAAGTCCATTACTTTCTGCTCCAGTGGGGTTCTTAAATGATTCGTCCTCCCAAATTCCTCCTTTCGCATAATGGTATCTCACACTAATCCACTCAGAGGGCGTTAACAGGTTTCCCTTCTTTCTCATAGTGGTATCTCCCACCAATCCCCTCCTTCTCATATGTTTGCCTTCGCCCACCGCTCACGCCACCACTCAGCCAATGACGCTCGGCAGCGCGGGTGCTTACAATTATCGAGCAAAGGAAAAAAAAATTATCTACCTTTTTTTTTTCTTCTATTTTTTTTCTCTCCGCCAGACCCCTACGACTCGTAGTGTGGTTATTAATCTCTATCTTAACCGAATGTCATTTGGAACTTATCAAAGAGATTTTCGCCAAGCGTCAAATGGGTGGTCAACTCGACGTCTTCGCATCCTGTCGCCAATTATCTGTCCCGGTAAAAAACTTCTATTATGTCCAGGGTCTGAACATAAACAGGTGGTCTCTTTTCAAAACCAAATGATATCTCCGAAAAATAGTTAATGGTTTATTCTTCCCTTTTTCTTGGGTGGCCTCAACTGATATCTTTCTCGGTCAGTACGTGACCTGATTACGATTATCTTCCAGAATTCTGTTTTGTAGGCCACTTGACCAATTTGAAATTTTTATTGTTGCCATGGACAGATGGCTATCTTTTATTCGCCGTCTCGTAGCATAAATTAATACGACAGATCCGAGATCTTACGAATTTCCTATCTTTCGCGAAAAAAAAAAATACCTTTTTTTTCTCGCAAATAAAAATAAAATCTTTACCACTTTTCTTTGTTAAAAAAAATAACATCACTCAGTATGTCTTTCGTTATAGCTTCTTTTCGCCTTAATTATTTCTCGCTTTTAATTTTCACGTGACTGCTAAATAGTGTCATATACCGTTGCACAAACCAAACCTACATTTTAGCACGTTTCGTAACACGTTTCAAAATCCTTATTTGATCATTTCTAAAAATTCCAGTAGTGATGTTTTCTGGTGTATAGGAAAATCACTCTAAGAAAGATAGGATTTTATTACTTGAACCAAATGCGAGAGAAAACCATTTGATCAAAGATTATCTTCCCCAACCTACCAGTATTTTTCTCCTTCTCCTTAAGGCACAATGCAACGAAGCTGATTCAGCAATGAAACAACCTCAAAAGCAACATGAAACTTTGCACAAAATTTTCCTAGTTCAACATATACAATAGAGTCAATGCTTAGTTACTACTGCAAAAAGCAGTAAGAACTATTAATACGCATGCAGATATTTAATTTTACGCTAAAGCAACGTAGCCATAGAAAGCCAAATGCTTCTGACTTAATTGAGTAAATCTAGTTAAAGGAATTGAATGAAGCTATCTTTAGAGGTACATATCTTTGAATTTAACGAAAGAGCTAGGAGCATTGGTGAATTCATGTTCGGCACAATAGACATGATTGGGCCCATGCGGTCATTTGTGTAGATACTGCACGCGCTGGTGGAATATATATATATATATATATATATATATATATATATATATATATATATATATATATATATATATGTGTGTGTGTGTGTAAGCTGTAGAATACTACAAAGTCTACTGCGGCTTTTCAAGTTGAATTGAGTTTCAACTCCATTGCTATCTTCACTAATATCGCAACGATAAGCTGAGTAAATATCCGGGACAACTAACATAAAACGTTGGTTAAGTTCAAACGCTACCTAATAACAATGTCATTCTAACCCAGTAAATAATCATTGATAATGTTTGTATCTTTATATGATGTATCTTATATATGTAAGATTCCTGATATATATATATATATATATATATATATATATATATATATATATATAAACAAACCTTATATATATATATATATATATATATATAAACAAACCATATATATATATATATATATATATATAAACCATATATATATATATATATATAAACCATATATATATATATATAAACCATATATATATATATATATAGATATATATAAACCATATATATATATATATATATATCTATATATATAAACCATATATATATATATATATATATAGATATATATAAACCATATATATATATATATATAGATATATATATATATATCTATATATATAAACCATATAGATATATATATATAAACCATATATATATATATATATATATATATATATATATATATATAAACCATATAGATATATATATATAAACCATATATATATATATATATATATATATATATATATATATATATATATATATATATATATATATATATATTATATATATATATATATTATATATATATTAATAAAAAGAAAGGACCCTAAGATATATAATCCGGTGTTCTTATCGATATTTTTATTTTTACAAAATAGTGCTCAATGTAAATTTACAGAGCATTAATATTATAAATTAATTGACTTAAAATATTGTTTTTCGCTACACAGTTCCAAACATGTTTCAAAAATGGAAACTAAAAGCCCCGAATTTAATTTTGTAATTAAATTAAAGACATTAGTTCCATTTCATCCTATATATATTTATAGATGGAAGAAATCCTATCTAGGTTTCACTTAAACGAATCTAAGCCGTATACTGAGAAGATGCGTTTAGGTGAAACCTAGGTACGTTGTTTCTGGCTCTTTAGGATTTATTCCTTTCATCCCTGCTCTAGTTACCGTATTGAGCACTCTAATGTTTTGCTTTATTACTCGCTTTTTTTTTTTTTTTTTTTTGATTAGAAACTTAAGGAAATGGACGATTTATTTCGCCATATTCGTATGTTTAGAGTTCTTCCATTTTTTACAATTTTCTTTCCCTCGTGTACCAATTTGTTTGATAGACTTACAAGTTGTTCTGTCCGAGGTTTTTTTCAACCGAGTATTACTAGTAAAATAATAATAATAATTATATATATATATATATATATATATATATATATATATATATATTGAATCACAAAAGATTATGTTTAAGCCTTTCGTCTCTGGGTGTTGACCTCAATGACCACTTTCATATTTACATATGCTCCTTCCCTAATCTTGAGTACATGGCATATACTGCTACGAATATTTAAGCTAACCAACAAATCTTATTTCAATTATATTTTCATTAAAACCTTTATTAAACGAATTACAACCACTCTCATTTCTTTTTGTTAAGCTGCAATAAGAAAATTTATTAAAAATTTAAAATTAGGAAATGCAACTCTAAGTGAACTCGTACATTTAGAGTTTGTATTTATGTTCCGAGGCACCGTGGTTTAATATATAGCGGCTCGGATTGATAAATTGCTGTACTGTGTTCAAATTCCAGTCAAATCTACTACATTCACTTACGTGCTAATACCCTTCGGGAAGGAACGAATCCTTTTCTCCCACCCTCCACCTATAAGTAAGTAGCCAGTCAGACCGGGTCATTTCGCCTTGGATGACAACTGGTCTACTGCAGAAAGAAATGGCAAAATCTTACGTGAAAAAATCTGCCTCATCCATCGAAATTTGCATGACCGCCTAAGCGTGTATGCCGCATGGCACATAAATAATTTATGTTTTACATGGATGAACAGTGAAAATAATTATTTTTGCGCGTGTAAAAATCAAAATAAATGTATTTTTTGTTGTAAGCTGTGTATACTGCAATCAAAAAATATAATTCATTGTGTATTTAAAAGGGTTTAGTTCGAGACTAAATTAAAAAAAAGTATATATATATATATATATATATATATATATATATATATATACATGCCAAAATGAAAAGAACTTTGTGGAACTGAAAAATTGCATAGTTGAAACTTTTAATAACAAAGAATGTTACAAAAAGTTATCAGCACAAATTATTTATAAATGGAAGGTCTTATGTATGACGGCATAGTAATCAAAAAGTGATGTCCAAGAAAAAAATCTGTAAGAGCTAGTAGACATCTATTTCTGGAAAGCCAGACAAATCCTGCTTTGAACACTGCGGTTCGACATGGCTACCTGATCGATGTAGGAATTAAAGTTCATGTGTCGACAATGCTAAGAAATCTGAGCGATACCGGTTTCCTTGACAGAATACCTAGAAAAAAGCCACTGCTTACATTAAAAAAAACCACAAACAAGTTCGGTTCAACCCCGCCAAATTCTTATTAAAAAGCTAGTATATACGGTGAGATGAGACAAAATAGAATTCTTTCGGAGGAACGATAGGCTGTATGTCTGATGATATCATCCTGAAGAGAACAATTTGGGGAGAACAAATGGAAATGGCAGTGACAGTATTATGATTTAGAGTCGGGGAGGGGTCTTTGTTGCAACTTGAATGAGCAAAATGTTACGCATTGATATCACAATGGGCTCTGAAAGATACCAATCAATCTTGAACGGAAGTGTCTTGCCTTCGGTTCGAAAGTTCGGTTTATGTCGGGGCTGCAGGTTCAAACAGGAAAATGAACCGAAGCAACAAAGCAAATCCTATATATATATATATATATATATATATATATATATATATATATATATATATATATATATATTAATGTATGTTTCATTAAATAATATAGACAAGTTTGTCTGTTTATTTGAAGTAAGTTCCTTTCATATTGTCTGATAAGCTTAATCACATTACCATTGAAAGACGAAAGGAAAACACCATATTGATACATCTTTAAATCCAATCTAAGATTTCGGCCTACACAAAGCATTATCAAAGATGACAATTTCAATAAATCAAACGACACACGGATGAAGCAACAATGATAGTCAGCCCTTGCTGCATAAAAATTTCCAAGTAACGACAAACTCGTATATACGAGACGCCGAAGTGAAAATCGCGTTGCAGCTCGTGACGTCAGACATGACCACGCGAGAGTGAAAAACGAGAAGTATTAAGTATGGGAAGCCATGGTATAAACCAATGGCTTCTGTTATAAATTATAGGCATTTAAGGATATTTGTGGATGTTTCATAGTTTATTTTGTTCAGGTTGACTGAAATTTCGACTGAAATTTCATATAAATAAATAATGAAAACTCCCTGTATGATTTGAAGGGAATCGGCTAAAGTTTAAGGCGGCGATTTGGAGTATAATCAAGAACTGTAACAAATAACAGAAAACACATCACTTGAGAATTTCCAACAGCAGCAACATGGATAGCACATGTAAGTCGAAGAGAAAATAATGTCGTCATAATCGTCATGTTGATTTTCTACACTGCTTCAAATAAAAGATAGGGAAAGAAACTCCTATTAATATTTGAATGCGCAATAACAATGGAATTGAGAAAGATATTTCCCTGAAAATTTGTTTTAAAAAGTTTTTATAAATTCCAGTTTGAAAGTTTTTATAAATTCCAATCGAACGTGGTACGGACTTCTTGGTAATGTCTAAAGTCTCCTTATAAGGAAACAGCTAATATTACCTTACCATTTACCTTTACATGGTTTCTACTTATTTCGGTAACACTAAGATACAAGTAAAAAAAAAAAATACCCCCACCAGTCACGTTCTTCCACACATTGTTACGGAACACCCAGTAACTAGAGTCATTTCTGTGATCATTTAGCCCAGTAATGCAATATCACTGTTTTCATTAATTTCTGAGTTGCTAGGGATGAATATGTATTCAGATTTAAAATTTGCTTCATCATGCTTACAAGAACTTGCCCAGTGGAAAATAGAATTGTATGTGAAAGAGCTTAAGGGTTTTCTATCCTGAGCGAAAGGATTGTGTCCACTGGTTTTTCGCTCATTGACTTGCGAATGGACATTGGCCCTAAGGGTGCCTGCTCATCCAATTTCCGAAAATAATGAATGTCTCGTCCCTCTTAGGCACAAAAACAACAGTAGCTTTCTTTTCTATTCTCGGTCCAGTCATAAATATTGCCATTCTATTCTCCTCAGTCCTCGATAATGAGAGACGTCAGGGTCATTTTTGTTTTTAACTATAGCAGAATTAATTGAAGAACCGAAATTCTCCATTGCTTTTTTTCACCTGCAATGATAGAAACGCTGAAAACTTTGGCCACATTTTTTATTATTTTTCTCGAACGTTTCGACCAGTATTATCAGTGTACTTGCAAGCTTTGCAAGCTTTGCCCGCTCGCTATCACTTCGTAAAGCAAGATATATTCACTATTGAAATATTTGAAGCAAAAATTTTAAATGAACATTTTCATTCATAAATCGGCTTGTTATAGTTAAGGAAAGTTTTACAAATAGATACCAACTTATTGAATGCGAAGTGAAATGTAAATTTCAAACACTATTCTTTTCTATATAATACATTATTCTTAAACAGAACAATTTTGGTATGAAAATGAAAACAATCAATGAATAAAAGAACTCTAATGAGGGACAGTATATTAATGAAATATACTCATTTTAAAATTAATATGCACATTAGTTAAACCTGAAGTGTGATATCACCTAGAAGTAGTTAATAGTACATAATACAGATATTGGGCTTTTAGCGTATAATTTCCTCCTTGGAGGGATGTACACATTTGGATATTTCCCTGCCCCATAGCTCCGTCCCTGTGCTGGAGGTATCACGGTTACGACTAGCTTGGGCCACCTCTGACCAGTTTGGACCAGCTATGACTAGCTTAGGCAAGTTCTGACCAGCTTAGACTAGCGGCCCGAGTGAAAACACTCGGGTCGCCACGTTATAAACTGACCTTGTGTCATAACCTGAGTCAGTGGGGTTTCAAGTTTCGGAAAGGTGAGTTCGAATTCCAGTCGAGTACATTACGCAAATATTCTTGGGAAAGCTTGGAATCTATCTGGTTCTCCTAACCTATGGCTAAAGAGAAGGACATGTTGGACGCTACAACTCTAGTTGCCAAACTGTTCTAGAGAAGGAAAACACTGAAATGAAACCAATCTGAAGTGCCTTACCTAATGAGCTTCTTATAGGAACGAACAGACAAAAAGCAGTTAGGAAATGGAAAAGACAATCCCAAAAGCTTGCAATTGAAGCATTATCTGATACGCGGCAAACCGTGCAGCAGTACAGGTTATGATACTATGAAGGAAAGCCTGTTCAAACAGGACACGGGTAAGTGACCACTTGCAAAAAATACAATTTGTAACGATGGCAAATTAAAAAAAAATAAAAAGAAATTACTGAACTCTCAACCGTTGTTCTAGACAGAGGAATACACAGACACATGTATATATATGTATGTATGTACACTGAATCGTGTAGGTATCAATAAATCTTTCGCGCGATAATCAATATTTACTTACAGATAAGGTTACAGCGTACAAATTATGCATATTCTTTCACCTACTTCGATCAGAACGACAAAACTGGAAATAGTGATCGATCAGAAAAAAAATGAAAATATGATTTTCTTTGTATGAGAATATATTAGTTGCTTCTCTCACAAAATAGGGTATGTGAGGTTTATTCGCGACCGATCTGGACAATTATCAAGTTAACGATTTTTTTTTTGAAATAGCGCTTAAGCATTTATAGAAATGGGGACTTATTTTTTTTGTTGATTTAACGTTATGCATTGCAAAATAATTTAGGGAATTTCTCAGTATATATATATATATATATATATATATATATATATATATATATATATACTCTGAAGCTTTTAAAGCACTAATTGAATCTACTTTGAACACTAATAATGTATTTAGCGCTAAATTGAAATGATGATCCTTATTTCCTCTCAAATTTTCTTGTTTTTGTAAAATTATTCGGCATTATCTTGAGTCTTCTTGTGTGGACATTGGAAGGAGAACACAGAGTAGGAATGTTGGTACCATTACTGAAGACCTGAATGATTGTTTTCCTCTCATCATTGCTCAGCAAGAAAGAAATAGGAGGGTTGAGAGAAAACGATTTTAACCCGTTCTATTTCTTGCGGAATAAGACTTTTTCAGTGATTATATATATATGTGTGTGTGTGTGTACATATACATATATGCATATATTTGCATACACGTATGTATGCATGTACATATATATATTTATATATATATATGCATATATACATATAGATATATACAATTATATATGCATACACACATATGCATATACACATATGTACACATATATGCATATACACATATATGTAAAGATATGTGAATATACACACATCTATCTATCTATCTATATTATTATTGTCTTTTATCTTCTCTTTTCATCTACGTTTGTTATACATGGACATCAATGAATCAACATTTTATTCCAATTGTTTGTTTTTTTTTCTTTTACTATATCTTCTTGTTACCTTCGTTTTAAGCTTTGTAAAAATTATCTGACACATCTTAACAAAATCCACTCCTTTCCGCCTCTTAAATCTCGCGTTTTCTGTCCATTTGATCTTTGCATATGACTTTGATTTCAAGTGATTTATCTCATTCTATGTTACGAATCCATATGGTTAATGCCACGATTTTATATTCCTGTTATGGCCCGGTTCCTTGTGCCACGGTGATGGTCCAAAGTAGAACCAATAAAGAAGAACTCGAACACGGATATGGAATAACACAGATATATTACAAACATGAATATATACAGAGAAGTAGAAAGTGTTAATACGAACAATCAGGTTTAGTAGGGAGAACAATGTAGTCTCGACTAGTATCACTATTCCAATGTCTTGTAGTAATTGTTTGAACGCGACTCTGTCTCGGACTCGTCTGACTGACTCGCTCGCTCTGACTGACAGACTCCTGACGGATTTCTGACAGACTAAACTCCAGACTTCAGACGGATCTCTCTGCTTCCTCTTGAGGCGCAGTATTTATTACGTATGGAATAGTCCATTATGTTATTATTGGTAAGGTCCCATAATAATTACTCATACACATTTAGCTAGCTTAGCCGAATATCTATATTTCATACATGTTTACTAATAAATTTATTCATAAATAAGTATATAGAAATGAAAATATTTCAAATTGACAACTTTTTTTCCATTCCACTGAAACATGCGTTAAAAACGTCCATCTTCTCTTCGTTATTTCTTCATTATGTTTTCTCACTTAAAACAAGTAAGAAACTCTGATATGTATCTTCCGTGTTTCAGGCGGTCAAAACAGACTACTCATTAATTTTAGGTATTGGTAGTAACTGTCGCGTGAAATAACTATTAAACGGAGGGTCAAGCGGAATTATAAGAGATATTCTTTTCGCCATATTTCTATTTTTACAGGATTTTCAGCCCAGCTTTAAACGACATTCACTTTTTAGATGTTTAATATTTTCAACTGCAAAGTAATATTTAATTCAGAATAAATCGAATATAGCGGAAAATAATTATTAATTATTTAAATATATAAATAATCTGTTTAATTGTATGTTCTTAAAACTGTACCAAATTAGTGAAAAAAAGGAATAGATTTCTTAGTTAATCTTTATTAATTTTACCTAAATTCCAGGGATGCGAAGTTATCATTATTTACAACATTTATATTAGGAATATTTTGCTGAGCTTTGATGTTTTGACAAGCATTCATCAGGAGAATATCAATCTGGGTAACTATATATCCTTAAAGAATTTTACAAATAGACAAAAGTGGTACTCGAATGAAGGAAACAGCAACCCGCACGTAGATAAAAGAAAGAGGTTTATTGTAAATGAATACGGTACTGAAAGACAGGGAATCAGTTAGTAAGGTAGTAATTCCCGAAGCAAGAATATCAACCAACAGCCCCACGCGGTCAGATATGGCACATGTTCGAAATTAATGCAGAGTTTCGAACCCCTAGGCTCAGCCAAAATTTCCCCGTATAAAACAGGGTCGGGTAGCTGCTTCACGAGACGAGGCACTGTACTACGAGAGAGCCTCGTTTTGGGGATCCTCTTTGTCCGGAACCAGAGAATTTGACCATCATAGCTGGAGACGAATCTGAAATTCTAGATTAATTCCAGAAGCATGTCCGCCGGGTATATCCTGTGTTTACTAATATATATATATATATATATATATATATATATATATATATATATATATATATATATAGTCAGTTCACACATGCGATAAAGAGGGTTGGACATTCCATTACAACATTAACCTAACGGGAATTCTAAACTGAACCCTTTATTTAATCTCATTCCTTAATTTTCAAATAACTATTAAAAATATTGAAACGTTTTCTCATAGTCAGAT
>OZ010591.1:76929844-76994844 GCA_963932145.1 Acanthosepion lycidas | reverse complement strand
CAGAAATTCATGCCCAGAAATCCATGATTAAGAACACATGACACAGTGGATAAAGGCGTTGGTTAGATCCAGTGACAGGACCCAAAGAGTGTGAGTTCAATACCCGGTTAAGACAGTGGAGAACTTTCAGAGGGAAATTAGCAGGAGATAACTAATAACTGATATCCATCAAACATGTCACGTTGAACTAGAACAGTCTACCCCAGTTCGGAATTCCAACCACCTGAAGTAGACCGAAACCTTATGATAAATATGTCGACAAAGATGAGGACAATAGTCAGAATAATGTAAATAATGTACGTAATACCTCATCTCAGAAATATAGACAGACTCCATATGTATCCGCATTTAGATTATGTCTGGCTGCCGTTAGCTGCCAATCTACGTGTCGTGACCGATATATAAAAAATAATTTTTAACTTTTACTTCTTCGCTTAGTTTAAGTTTAACGTAGTTTATATTTGAGTGGTTAATCAAAATAAAACCCACAAGCATTTTAACAGTTGTCTTTTTTTTTTTTGTAAAAAGAGGTTGTATTTTGCTTTTAAAAATTAATAAACCGTCCACTGGACAGTAATTTAAATTCGGCTGATGAAATGCATTGAAACAGGATTGCAATTTTGTAGCAAATATTACATGTTTTCGGTGCAATATCCTAAGATATATATACACACACACAAACATTTTATATATATATATATATATATATATATATATATATTATTATTAAGCTTCTATTATTTTTAATCTTACTAGTAGAAAAAGCAAATATAATAACCTCATCAACATTTTTAAAAAAAGTTTAAAATAATGGAAGCTTCAATAACAAAAGAAAATGGCAACGCTTACTACTATTAACTACGGGCTCGGCCACAATGTGCTGTGTTCGGCAAATAAGTCATCACTATAACACTAAACACACACACACACACACAACCCACAAACCCAATTAAACTGAGAAAAATGTCATCCTTGATTACTGCTAAAAGGATAGCGGACAGCGCTCGGAATTAGACTACATTTGGACAGTTTCTACACACGCTGTATTCGAAAAAGAAAACATTTGTTCGAACACATGAAAATTAAATAAAAAATGCTTAATCGTAGTATATTGTCGGTGAGTCTTTAATGAAAAATGCATGAATAAAGGATTGCTGCCTAAATACACACACATTATATATATATATATATATATATATATATATATATATATATATATGAATAAAGACAAATGAAAAACGTTATAGAAAATGTGAAATGCAAGGATTTTACTTTGCAGCAAGTATTTATAAACAAAAGTAAAATTTTGTTAGTTTTTCAAATGCTTACATTTTAAGAAGGCTACTAAATATAAATAAGTCTCGCTGAAAGTCAAGGTAAATTTTCCTTTTGTCCTTACTTTTCTTTTCAAGATATTTTGGTGAAATCTTATCCTATAAGTATTGACACCTTTATTTAATTAAATATTGTATGAATGCACACACACACACGTAAATGTAAGAAAGAATATCGTCCACTTACCTTATTAATATTATATATATATATATATATATATATATATATATATATATATATATATATATATATATATATATAATATCGTTTAAAACCAGAACGGCCAGGAAACTAAAAATTATACTAAGAAACTTCGTTTTCTGGATAAAGTTGATATAAAAAACTAAGTAATCCTTGCATATCATATATATATATATATATATAGATATAGATAGATAGATACACCTAGTGAGCCAGACAAACCTACCTAGGTTTCACCTAAACGGATCGTCAGAAAAAGTACGGCCGTACTTTCCCTGACGATTCGTTTAGGTGAAACCTAGGTAGGTTTGTCTAACTCACTAGGTGTATCTAGGTCTGCATTGTATTGAGTTCTTTTGTTAGTTAGTTGTTTACTCGTATCGGTTTTTTTCTTTGGGCTCCAGACCATCAAAAATTTGACGGTTTTTCGAAACGAGTCTAGTTATCTATATTTTATATATATATATATATATATATATATATATATGTATACTATTTTTAAAACAGATTTTATTTCATAGATTACTATATACGTATTAGAATTCTTTCACATTTTTTAATTTAAGTCATAAATATCGTTTAAAACCAGAAAGGCTAGAAGGCTTCAAATTTTACAAAGAAACTTCGTTGTTGGGATATTCTTGATATTTAAAATCGAAGTCATCTTTGAATATCACACACATATATATATATATATATATATATATATATATATATATATATATATATATATACTATTTTTAAAACACTTTATTTTATAAATTACTATATACGTATTAGAATTATTTCACCTTTCTCTAATTTAAGTCATAAAATATAATCATTTTTACATTCATAATAGGATTAAAGGAAAAATTAATATATGCCGGTTCCAATTTTGAAATCTATTCCTTTCTCTTTGAATTTCGCTCTAATTCCTGGAAAACATTTGCATTATTTTTCTTTTAAAGAATTCTTTAGTTTTCCAATGATAACAGCAGTACCAATCATCAAGTAAATAATCTCTTACATTGTATGCATTCACTTTTGTTTTAATATGAAGAAATCCGATCATCAAAAAGATTAATGATGAGTGGATAAAAGCAGAGGTTGCAGTAATCCAGTAACTTGGTTCAAAGATTTGTGAGTTCAATATCTCGTGACAGCAGAGATGAAGGAAAACTTTGAGAATTGAGTTGCTAAAATAAAGTAGCTGAAACTGTGATATACGGAAGAGGCAGGACATGTGGAACTAGAACAATCTACCCTGGTGAAAGAAATAAGCGGTTCGGTTCAAAATACCAAACACCTGAAATAGCACGGCGAGTACAAAAGACAAAAAAGTCATGTATATGACAACAAAGACAAGGATAACAGACCGAACAATGTCAATAGTGAAAATAAAAGATGAACGAGCTAAAATAGCAAATGAAATAAATGCAAACATATGGATATTTTTCTTAATCATTTCCCTTCAAGAAAATTGATGAAGGTATTAATGAAAGCTAAAGAAAACTTTAAGGGAAGAAAAAACAGCATTCTAGAAGACAGAACATGAATATTGACTTTGTATTTAGAGATATCAAGATCATAATTGTCAGAAAATCAAGAAGCCGGTAGAGAGTTACAAAAACGAGACCCATTCAGTGACACTTGCACATTTTCAACAGTAACAGGATCAGCCCTAACCGACACTTCAGTTCGTAAAGTCGATCTACAAAATAGGAAAACTAATCAGAACAATTACGATTGAACGAATTTATAGTAAAGTAACCGGAAAGCTACGCTACGGCCGTCTGGGAAATTACTCTACGGCGGTCCAGAAATTTACGCTACGGCGGTCCGGGAAGGTACGTTACGGCGGTTCGGAAAGGTACGTTACGGTGGTTCGGGAAGGTGCGTTACGGCGGTCCGGGAAGCTACGTTAGGGCGGTTCGGGAAGCAACGCTACTGCGGTCCGTGAAGCAACGTTACGACGGCAGAAATGATTTTGAACCGATGTGCTGAGTAAGAACCGATGAAACCGTTAATTTTTTGGGGGGGATTCTGTCAAGAATCTCTAGATATATAACAGAAGCACCAGACCAGATATGGTAGCAATATTCTATGCATTAACGAACGGCTTATTCATCAAGAATGAACTACGGTCTGTTGTTAACAGAGACAAGGAGGGACTTGTTAATTTTAACACCTCCAAAATGAAATATCTCCCTATCAATCACTTGAAATAACCATGCCTGCCTCTCATCAGCATGGATGATATTAACCTCTATGATAGTGAACAATTTCGTCGTCTCTGGCTTACATTCTCGTCTGACATGAAATGAAAATATTATATTGAAATCATAGCTATGTCTACTGTTAAGAAAATATGTTCACTGTGTCTTGCTAGGTATTTTTTTTTCTACTGAAACTATTTTACATATTTCTACCATTTGTCTATGCCTTGAATATTGCTGCCACATATGGTCCGGTGTTCTTGCTGTATATTTAGTGATTCTTGATGAAAAAAAAAAAAATCAGTAATATTTTTGGTCATGACCTGACGTCTTGGATTCTGCCATTTTCTCACCATGCCTTTTCTATAAGTATTTTAATGGTGAGTGTTCGGATTACTTCTTTACTATGGTACCCAGACTTTATGAATTTAAGCGCTGTATTTGATTCGAAGAATGGTCATATCACTTCACAGTTGAAAAGACTACATGCAACAGTAATAAAAAAATAAACTGTTAGCATGGAACTGCTAACAGTTTATTTTCTCGTACTTCTTGCCAGTGGGACGCTCTTCCGTCCCTATACTTTCCAGCCAACTTTAATCTTCAAAATATGTAAATGCAATAATTATCTACTGTCTTCTTGATTACTCTTCTTTTATTGTTATCGCTCCTTAATAATACCTCTTTTTTCTTATTGTTTGACCCTCAGTAACACCTTGTCTTAGAGGCTCTACTATCTTTCATGGGGTGAGATGATTAAAGGTATAATAAAAAAGAATGAATCTTAATGAGAAAAATAGTCTAGCATGATACAGTGAACCAATCTTCTGAACAGCAGAACTGGAAATTGAATATAATCACTTCAATTTATGTCCGCGTAAAAACGTTAGCACGAGAACGCGTGATAATTGATTTTCCTGGAGGTTACCGTTAGCCGTGCTGTTGGTAAGTAAAAACAGATCAGTCATATGATTAAAAGAGAGGAATATCTTCTTATTTTTTTGAAACGCTAAAATTAACAAGCTATTTTAGAAATTGAGAGACTGGAAATAGGATCGTAGTTCCTTCAGAGCAGACATCTGAGGACACAGTTTTAAACGCATACAACAAGCAATACATAAAATCTGTTCAGTATCTGTCTATATTTCTGAGAGGAGGTATTATGTACACTATTTACATTATTCAAACTATTGTCATAATCTTTGGCGCCATATTTATTACAACGTTTCGGCCGTTGTACGTTCCGGCCTTCTTCAGGTGGTTGGAATGTCAAACTGAATGCTATATTTCGCTCACTGGGGTGAACTCTTCTAGTTCCACATGTCATGTCCTCAAGGACACATGGCACAGTGGATAAAGGGGTTGGTTAGATCCAGTAACAGGACCCAAAGAGTGTGAGTTCAATACCCGTTTAAGGCAGTGAAGAATTGGAGAGGGAGAATTAACAGGAGTTAACTGATAACTGACATCCATTATTCATGGCACCTGGAACTAGAACAGTCTACCCCAGTGAGCGAAATAAAGGGTTCAGTTCGACATTCCAACCACTTGAAGAAAACCGGAGCGTACAACGGCCGAAGCGTTGTAATAAATATGGCGACAAAGATGAGGACAATAGTCCAAATAATGTAAATAGTGTATGAAATCTGTTCATTGAGAAAGTTTAAAATACATACAACAGATTTATATTCAACAGGAAATACAAGAAATCTGATCATTGAGAAAGTCTCTGCTTAGAGTCTAACTCGCGTAATTTTCTCTGTTCATCATTGTGTGACACTATTTGGCTTGCTAAAAGGGAGAAAGAAGAAAAGAAAAAGAACAAAAAAAGGGAAAAGCGAGAATTAAATTTAGGTGATAAGAAGCCATCACGAAACGGACACTAAGCGGTTTCATTTTTCTGACAAGGAAAAGTGGTAAGATTTTTTATTTCCATTGTCGAGAATGGAAGATACTGGATTTAATCTGATTTAGGTTACGGGGCAGGTGGAAATTCCAGGTTGGCCAAATAACCTCAGAGACAGAATTCTAAATAGATAAAAAATAACTGTGTCGCAAAATTACAAAAACAAAAGTGTCGGCTGACCAACATGAAGGAAAGGTTAAGCCTTTGTCTATATGTAGAAATCATTTTTTGTGTCGAAACCTGGCCATGGTGGCGAACTTATTTTATCGGGAATAGATAGCGCCAGAATGCGAAAACGTCTAATGGGTCATCCGTTTGGTGATGGCGAAAAGCTAATTGACGAATTCCAGTTTGGCCAAATAACCTCAGAGACAGAATTCTTAATAGGTAAAAATTAACTGTGTCGCAAAATTACAAAAACAAAAGTGTCCGCTGACCACCATGAAGGAAAGGTTAAGCTTTTGTCTATGGGCAGATATCGTTTGGAAAAAGGCCTCTGTTTTGTGTCGAAAACTGGCTGTGGTGGCGAAATTATTTTATCGGATCAGAAATCGGCACCAAGAATGCAAATACGTCTAAATGGCCACCCACTTGATGCTGGCGAAAAGCTAATTGACGAATTCCAGGTAATACGGTTAAAGATAAGGAGTCTAGGGTGTGAGGTCTCCTCGAAGAGAAGGAAAAGGAAAAGTGAAAAAAAGAAAAAGATAATTTTTTTTTTCTTGGAGCAAGATATTTAAATCAAGGCTAGTCTGGCCGCACCCACGCTGCTGAGCGCCCATTGGCTGAATGATAACGAGAGCAAGGCGGAGGTAATCATGTGAAGCAGGAGGGGAGGCCTGTTGTCATCCATTGAGGTGATAGGTGTGAGATGCCACTGTGAGAGAGAGGGGAAACACGTTGACACCCTCTGAGGGCATGGTGAGATACCAATACGAGAACAGAAGAAGGTGGGAGGACGAGAAGACTTCCAAAAATTGAAAATAATAAAATTTTCCTGACCAAAACCAAATAAGTGGATTGTGGGTTGAGAATTATCAAGCAACTTCAAACCCCGAAAAAACCCACCCCGGTTTTGATCGGCGTCCATATAAGCAAAGTCGCAGCGAGCGAAGTTCAGTTCAGTTCGAGTTCCAGTTGGGAGGCAGTTGAGTTAAGTTCGAAGTTCGCAGTTGAAGTTGCACATTTTTTATGGTTAACGTTCTTTTTTTTTTTTTTTTTTATAGATACAAGTATTTAAGTAAATGCTCTGTTTATAATAAACAGTATTAAATAACATTTACCGGCCTGAATGTCCGAGAAATCTTCATAGAAAATAATCGTCCTTTGACAGAATTCGATCCTGCATCCTATACGGAAACGCCATTTATCCCGGCGTGCCTAAGCGATTCGGCCATAAAGCATCGTTCGGTTGGCAAGGTCGAATTTACTGCTTATAAACTTCAATCTTCCATGAATTTCGTACATTCATAACTTCTCATGGCGTATCAAATGTAAACAAATGACGTCATACATTAAGAAATGGACAAAGTCCGACAATTTATTTATTAAAGACATTTTTTTATAAAAAGAACGTTAAACATAAAAAAATGTCTTTAATATATATATATATATATATATATATACACACACACACACACATTTTTTCATATATAGACATATATTTTATGTGTACACACACACACACACACATATATATATATATATATATATATATATATATATATACAAAATATGTGTGTGTGTGTGTGCTTAGGTATAGCAGTCAGAATTTATAATATATAAGATTTATAATAATATATGATTTATATGAGGAGGCTGTCATTGATTACTCTGTAGACCGAACGCAAGCAATTAATATATACACAAAAAAAAACGAACAGAAAACAATCCTTCAAAATCAGCTGTACTAGAAAAAAAATAATCGGCACGAAAACATTAAAAAATATTAAAACTTTAAGCTTCCTTGCCTAAAAAAGAATTTGGTGTCTCTTGTTTTGTTTTTTTTAAATCTATTCACAGACAATTATATTTTGCGGAATATAGATTAAAATGAAGCTAGACTTCGGAGATCGTCATACTTTGTTGCGTTTTCTCTTTCAGGTTTTATAAATATTTGCAAATAATTAACAATGAAATCTTTATATTTGTTCTAAGACCGTATCAATGATTGATGACATTTCGATTTCAGGTTCTTCATTTAATAATAGTACAAAAGGATGGATAAGAAAAATCAGGGAAATTGAGTATCACCCTCTGAGGGCGACGCTGTTTTTGCCTGGATTCGATAAACCTCTCTTTTTCAATTATTCTTTTTTCTTAATAAATTTAGCAATGTTCAATTTCCAAAGAATGATAAAAGACAGCATCATGGACAATCTCCAGTTGCATTGCAGGAATTATGATTAATGTGACACGCGAATGAAGAACGCGTGGACACTTTATCACGCAGCGATTCACATAGATATATTGAAATATATCATCAGCACTGTAAAATGAGTGATCAGGTTAGATGTGTACAATGTGATGGAGCTTCAAGTACAGTATTTCCACGTATAAGTCGGCCTATAGATAAGACGGGACCCAAAATCTAGTTACATTTTCGCTATTTTTATCTGGTATCCGTAGTAAACGACTGGGAACCATATGAAGAAACCCTAAATGAAGATGGTTTATAATGTACGCTTTGCATAAGATATTGATGATCATAATAATTTTGAAAGGTTTTAATTATGTATGTAGCTGACTTATGTTTTCAAATTCCGTAATGAGAAATAAAATTTTATGGCATTGTAAATGATTTTTTGCTTAACACCGGAGAATAAAACAACATATAATGTATGTTACTGAAAAATAAAAGCTGCATGTTATACTAAATGTTGTTATTTAATACAAAAATCATAATGAATTTTGATTAGAAATATTGATTGTATGTTATCCAAAACCTTGTTTTATAACACTACTCTGAGGAAAAATGACTGGTGTCAACGGAGACATAGCTCTACAAAGCAAGGCCGAAAGATTTGTTTACGCTACTTGTTATTTTTGCATGTGGCTCAGTGGAACTTTTACAAAATGTTATATAATCGTCTCTTGAATATTGCATTTTAATTTGAGATCAATATCTTGAATAGTGTATTTTGATTCACAATCAATAAGTAAATTTAGTTTTAGTACATTTATAATTGTAATACATCACTATAATTTTTCAACTAGAAATATTTTCATCGGTGGTTACCATACCGAGGTAGTTGTTAGCCTACCGCAATCAATGGCACACAGATACTAGCTCACTTATTATTGCCGATACACCAGAGTATTTGGGGTTAGTTTTTTTTAATTGTTATATTAGATGACCTGTATTTTTGGGTGAACTTTTCAAGATTTAAATGTCGCCTTATACGCGGAAATATACAGTAGTTCCTGTATATTTGCACGGAACATTTACAAAGATGTTTATAAAAAATGAAATTGACATCGAAAATTATTTACATTTTTTGTTTTCTATCCATCGACAAGCATTTTCCTTATCATCATCAGACGCGTGACAGGATGATCCTCAGGAACAGAGTGAGACTGAGCTCCTTACCACCTCTCTCTGCGCATGCGTCGATGTATCAATTTCTTAATCTTGATGAAGAATATTTCAGTCTACTCAATGACTCTGTTAGCCCGTGTTCTGTTTCTTTTCTAGCTTTAGGTGGTACCTTATAGAACATTAGTGTACAGATTGTTGTCTCTTGTGACGTGGCTATAGCATTTCAATTTATTCTTGATGGTGGATATGAAGTCTTCCAGTGTGTATGTTACTTGTCTGATGACAAAAATTAAAAGATTTAAAAAATGAACATGATCCGGATAATATAGGCAAAAAATGGATGGCAGGATAAAGAGAACCAGTTACCTAATGTAAAATCCAGGTACAGAATAGATAATCTTAAACATTTACAATTTGTTTTGCTATCATACGATTGAAATACCTTTTAAAGTGATAGCACGAACGGAGCTACCAAGATGTTATGCTAAAAATATGTCACTTGGAAGAGACAACAGAGAGACAATGTTATGTTTAAGAAAACTCATTGGTATACTAAAAGGAGCATTAAAGGAACTCTTATACAGTGAAGAAAACAAAACAGAAAGAAAGGATTATCCGTTGTAATTTTCGTAATATGCGATCAATTGTAAGAGGAACAGACGAAAGTTCGTGGTAAGAATTGGATTATGCAAGTACACCATTGTGCAAAGTAATTAAATCAAAACGAATAATTATGTTATTATTTAATTTGTTCCTAATTTTCCAATTAAATATGACCCAGTGCACATGTTAGTACTTCCTATGTCCATTCCATATAGTAGTTACTTGCAGATTGATATATATTCTTGATTGGATTTAAATCAGGAGTGTTTCCGGGCCAGTCAATAAAAAATTGATTAGCTCAATGGTAAGGCTTGCCAGTTTGTTCATGCGGTGTTACAATTCTTGTAGGCTTACTTGGAGTAACGTCCATCGCAGACAATGTCCGTAGGACAAATAATCGACAGTCGAGGCAATAGTATATGGTATAAATCTGATGCAAACATTGATGAAGCAACATTTTTCAACAAATTTAATCATATATCCCGGAAAATAGATACATATTACTGCACACTACGTCAAATGACCTAATCCGAGGCAAAAATTGAAATCCGTTACACCCTGTCACTCCAGTGGGTCTAAAACTGAACGTATGGTAAAAAAAAAAGAAGGTAAAGCGGCTGTTTCGATTGATTTGTACCAGAGTGTAAGTAAAGGAATTTAAATATCGTTGGAAGTCATACAACAAGACGGAAAATATGAAACAGAAATCTGAAAGCGAACTGGGGCAGTGCAATATGCCTTTCAGAAGCTAAACTAAGTATTATGAAAGAGGAAAAAATTGCGAGAAACAAAGAAAGGCGTACTGATCTGCTATGTAATATCAATATTTCTATATGGCAGTGAATACTAGACAGTTTTCTACGCGATAACGAGAACAACCGAGATGCAGTTCTACAGAATGTTCCGGGAATATCATGGGGGGATACATGTGAGAAACGAGAAAGTATTAAGTCATAGAGAAATAAGAAAAAGAATCATGTATATTTATTAAAAAACTGTTGAAATTTCTGAGACATTTAGTGAGGAATGAGGGTTTGGAGACTATGACACACAGAGTGCATACTGAAGACAAAGTGTGCTAGAAGCGAATGATATGGATGGCGGGAAAATGACTGTGGGGAATAGGAAAGGGACAGACACAATTTCAAAGTATAAAGAAGGAGAGTTGTTGGAGAGCCATAACCGCCCACATAATAAAAGTACAAGTGAAATATATTAGATGACATCATGATTCCCTCTATTCATACTCTCAAAATAACCTTCAAATTTTACCATATTTGCTGTCTGTCTAGAGTTTTCCAGTTTCTGTTTTTATCGAAAATTCGTTTAGCAATGTTAACCTCCTGTTTATGAACGCGCACAGCTATCATCAGAGCTTCAAGTTAGATCTGCGTTCAGGGTTCAAATTCCAACCTAGTCTGTTGCGTTATTTCGTTCACAAAAGCCGGAGGGAAAGACTTGAAGTCATCCCATTCAACCGTACCCCGTCTATGGTTTAAATTGTAAGGACGACTGGGATTTTGAGCCTTCTCTGCGGGAAGGACAACACTGCATTCGAAAATGGTGAAAATGCAACGGGAAAAAAATCTGCACAATAATTCTTTTTTTCAATGCACAAAGAATATAGAAATCTACGTATCGCGATGATCGATTACGTCCTAAAGAAACATGCCATTGAATAAAAAGAAAAAAAAAAGATGTCAAAAAGGCTACGAAGCACGTATCAGTATTGAGGCTGTATTATAATGAGTATGTAAGCGTTGTTTCGTTCAATGCCGCGTTCTTAAAATATATTTCAAGCGTTCAACTTAGGTATTACTGTAAAATATTTTTATTCAGTTTCCTTGAGCGCTCTTGAACGCGCGTGGTTATAGATGCAATATTTGCTTTACCTTCCCGCGCTAATTTTCTTTCCAGCAGTTCTGTTTCCAATCACTTCGCTTTGTAATTTATTTATTTCAACGAGTTTTGTTTTTCCGCTTCTTGTTTTTCCTTCTTTTAGCTATCGCCAATTACCACTGACTAGTAACGAACGGATACAACGTGACAAAGTTTCATTTTGAAGCGAATGTGCGTGGTTCCAATTAGTATTTCTACAAGAACATTTAAACTGTAACAAATTCTTAACGGCTTTAAGTGTTCTTCGTGGATATTATTTTGGCATATATATATATATACGCACATATATAAATATACATACGCACATATATAAATCTATATACGCACACACACATGCATATATGTGCATACACACATATACATATACATATATCTGCATACACACACATATACATATATCTGCATACACATATACATATATCTGCATACACACATATACATATAGCTGCATACACACATATACATATACATATATATGCATACACACACACATATATATATGCATACACACACACATATATATATGCAACACACACACATATATATATATGCATACACACACACATATATATATATGCATACACACACATATATATATATATATGCATACACACACACATATATATATATATATGCATACACACACATATATATATATATATACACACACTCATATATATATATATATGTATATACACACACACACACTCATATATATATACACACACAATCATATATATATATATACACACACACACTCATATATATATATATATATATATATATATACACACACACACACTCATATATATATATATATATATATATACACACACACACACACTCATATATATATATATATATATATATATACACACATACATATATATATATATATATATATGTGTGTGTGTTTGTGTGTGTACATATATATTAACTTAATATCATAACTAACATGATTATTATTAGGTTGGTGTAAAAATAATGTCGTTTTTCCTTTGAAGCTGAACGTTAAAAAACGACATAATATATTACATCTAGTTTGTATTTCTTTATGTTTCAGAGACTTGAACGCTCAAAGCGTCTAGCGTGAAAATCATCAAGGCGTTTAGGATATGGGCCTAGGGACGGGTCTGGTGAATATGATGGACAGTTACGAGGATGAACAAGTCAGCGAGGCAAGAAATTGGCCATCAGCAATTATCTCTCTATATCTGACAAATGCAACGACAAAAAACGGCATTTTTTGTTCACGTGGTGAGATAAGAAAATATTCTACCTATGGTACTAACTGGGAAGACCATCGGAGGATAAAAGTGCACAATATGGGTACCATGCAACATTGGCAGACGGACATAAAGACATGTACTGTCTACACCATGAAAGATTAATCACAATTCACTAGAGGCAGACCACCGTTTTCTACCATAATACCCCATGTGAGGTATACAGGCATGATGTGATTATTATTATTATTATTATTATTATTATTGACTTTCTTGCCCGTTGTTTCTATAGACAAAGATTTACACGATCTCAACGAATAAACAGTCGGTTGGCGTAACCAAGGCGGGCCTTGACAGAGCAATCATTCCCCAGACCGATACGATCGGTTTTCTTCGATCTCGACTGTCTCAAATATATCTGAGCCGCGAGTACGGGATGTATCTGGCCATGTGTGTTCTTCTCCGTCACAGAGAGTTGCCGACCAAAATCAAATTCACGCTCATGGCCTAATCAAACACTTTTTGACTACTCTTCAGAAGTAGGTTGGGCGTTCACAGATATCTCTGCCACCGTCACCAGAGGGGAGAAAGGGAATAATGAGAGAATGCAATGATGCCGATGCTCGAATGCGAGCGGGTGCCGACTACGGCTTTTTGGACCGAAATTATATTAGGTTGGTGCAAAAATAATGTCGTTTTCTCACGTATGTTACTATGTGAGAAAACGACATTATTTTTTCACTAACCTAATACTATTCTATCGGATACTTCAAGATGCTAAATGTGCACGTCTCTGACGTCTAGTGGTTTTAAATTCGAAGAAGTAGATAGGTTGGCAGATAATACGGGCAGATGCTTGCCTATCGTCCCGTTCACACACCTCCCCAGTTTTTTTTTTTTTTTTTTTTTTTTAACTTAATTAGATTTTTACCCATTTATCCTGCCTAGGATTGGCTTTCCAGCTTTTTCAAAAGTCTACATCAACTTTATTCTACTAACGTCTCAGCATAAACCTGACTTATATTTATTATGACATGACTTTTCCTTTTAGCAATAGTAGTAGATACATTCAGTGATCTTCCGGTTCACACTCCTCCTTGAACTTTTGAACAGGAATAAAAATTTGATGAAATGAAATAACCTGCCACCCCCATGAGTTACTACACTATATGTAGAAAATACCTATAAGTATCTGTATGTCAACGGACTACAGAGACTAGCTGAAATCTTTTTAGTTATACAGTCAAACTCTCTGCTTTCGGGCAGAGAAGAACTCAGACGAAGTTCCGAAGGGCAGAGTTTCGTTCGGGGAAGTAGACTGCCCCTGAACCCGTTTATGCTGTTTCAAAAAGAGAAAACCCACGTTAAACCGGTCTTGTGGCACATGCAACCCTCATGGCAGGGTAGCTAAATATACTAGCTGAAATCTTTTTTTCTGATTTACAGCCAAACTCTCTGCCTTCGGACAGAGAGGAACCCAAACGAGGCTATGCCGAAGAGCAGAGTCCCGTCTGGGCTAGTAGACAGCTACCCGACCCCGTTTTTTTAAATTTCTCGATCCGCTCATACACACCTCTACGTGGTAGTACACTATCGCCATATTTCCTTCAAAGCATCCAAATTATTTCATCCCCTAACACACTACTCTTTTTACCTCCTCGGCGCACACTGCTAAGGGAGCGGCCATGTTCACACTGTAACAGTAGCAAGAATATTGGCGCGATCAAGCTCTTTTTTCTGTCACCTGACCACAATAGTACTAACTACAAGCATGCCTAAGAAGAAGGCAGTGTAACAGACATAAAGATAGATTATGGCGAAAGTCCATATAATTTTAATAAAGTGTAAACATGGCCGCTCCGTTAGCAGTGTGTACTGCGGAGGAACAAAGGCTAGTGAACCAATTTCACTGGTTGAAAAATGTATCAGGTTCTGAAATTCGTCGGAGGCTTTTAACAGAATACGGTGACATTGTACTATTGCGTCGAATTGTGTATGATAGGTTTGAGATGTTTAAAAGTGGCTGGACAAGCGTGACGGAAAAAGAAGCAACAAGACGTCTCTCAACCTACACCATTAACGAGGAGATTCAGCAAGCTCGAGAGATGGTATTAATGCGATTAGGCGAGTTATAATCGATGAAGTAGCATGTTCTAAACCAGATTTGGATCACCACTCTTTGTTTCTTAGTTAGCAACTGCTAGCACAGCGACCATGTTTGCACTGTAACAGCAATAAGAAGAACTAGAGCGAACATGCTCAAACCTTGATCAGATGACGACAGTACCAATTATTAGGTTGGTGCAAAAATAATGACGTAATAATGTCGTTTTTTGACGTTAAAAAATACGTCAAAAAACGACATCATTACGTCATTATTTTTGCACCAACCCAATATAAGCTCGCACGATAAAAAGTGTGACAAACGAAAATATATGTTATCGAGGAAGTTCGGGTAAATTTTGACGTACCTTTTTATATGCCCCAACAACTTCGTGTATTTACAAACTAATTTAGGCCTATGTATCTGGAGTCGTGCATGTATGTTTAAGTCTCTTCTAACAGGAATATAAATATTAAACTTTGACCCGTTTTACGTATTTATATTTATACTTTTTTACATAAAACTAATCGGTATTGTTCCGTTGTTGCCAACGGGAGTTTCTTCCGTTTCTACAACATTGCGGGGGTGTTTAATTGATTTTTATTTTCTAGGGCTTCATTAGTCTAATTATTCCCTCTTGAGACACTTTATTGGCTGAAATAAATTTAATTAGTTGAATTTAATTAGTTAAGACTAATACTTAATGCAATGAGCGCATATTTAAAAAACAAAAACAAATATTGTTTGTTGTTTAGTAAATGCAACTTTCAAACGATGCCAGGCAAGATCGTTGTGCAGCCAACGGAAATAAGAACAAATCGAAAGAAATATAAAAGAATATAATTATTATGGATCACTTGAAATTTATTGATGGCTTCGAAGATAACCTGTGTTTTCCACAAGACAAGAACTTTGAGCATGAACATTAACCTCTCAGGTGTGCATTTTTAAGCAGCTTAAACGTTTATTTACCGTTACTCATTTCGAAAATACTTCTGAAAAGAGAAATAAGTAATTAATTGACGGCATTAATCTTTGCATGTGTTTATTTTTAGATTCTTGATATAATTATCTATTTCTTATTTTTCTATCTGCAATGTCCCTTCAGTTCATTGACGAACACAGATCTCCACAACTTCCTTTTATTTGTAGCTCTTAGAAAATTTTGTCTTTTTGCTATCACTCTTAAACCTTGTCCTGCTATCCATTTACAAAACCTTGTTATGCGCCGTTGTCTCCTCTCACTCTTGCCTTCTGTATGTTCTGTAAGTGCCAAGTTTTCCAAAAAATCTTTCTTATTTATGCCTTCTAGGAACTTCATTGTTTCTTTCTGACGTTAAGTATAAGTGTCCTTTTATTTCCATTTTCTCTCGAACATTGTCGTTGGTCACATGTTCATTCCAGTGTCTTCCCAATAGAGGATTTTAAGAAGTGTATTCGGTACTGGATATCTTCTATGGAAAATTTACCCAGAAATGAACACAATCCATGAGTCAAATGAAACGTTGAATAAATATTTCATGTTGAGAATGGCATAAGCTGAGACTCAAACTAATGAGGATTTCTAACAAGAAAATGGAATGCAAAGAAACTACAGTTAACAATCAGGAAGAAAAAAAGATGCATTTGGGATATAATGACGTAAGTAGGTTTGGAGAATTTAACTCTGACTTGGTATAATGAAGGCAAGCGGAGCAGGAGGAAACAATAAGAAACTTTGAAAAAATGTTAGAGATGCAAGTAACAGAAATGCAAATATGTTACATAAAAAAGAAATGAAAGAATCTGTGGATAACCATGATCAGCCACATTATATATACATATATTAAACAATAAGTAAAGTGATTCTTTCCTGTTTAAGAATTGATTTCCGGTTCGATATTCCATGGCCTGGATGAGTCTGATTAACTATGTGATAATATGGCTAGGACACTTTATTTTGAGTGAACCGGGTTGGCAGTTTTCTGGTTTCTGCAACCCGCCCGACAGCCAGCATTCGGGACTATTTTATAATGCGTAAAGAGGCTGCTCTGGTCAAGAGTCGTATAATATCTAGATTTTTGAATGGCATGTCGCATATGAATAATTGTCCATTCAACCACTTCTGGTAGTTTACCTTGAGTCCTTACTATGATTCAGATTTAGCAAACTTTTGGCCACTATTATATTAAAGTATGTACTGAAACAATTACTCTCTAACATTCGTAAGGCTTCAACCATATATATATATAGAGAGAGAGAGAGAGAGGATTTTAGTGTTTTCGATCACAAAGTTTCTTGTAAATTGTGGGTGGGTTGGTGGTTAGCTGCTTTTTTTTTTTTTTATAACACTTTGATCTGTTAAAAACACGTGAAATTCTATATAAATGGCATTACCAGAAAAATCTCGCTATAAGAAAGGCCTTCTATATTAAAAAAATATCTCGGCTTACTTAATTATGCCAATAGAGTATTAAATTTTTGTTTTCTTTCAAAAAGAAAGACGCTCACTCGAATTAAAGTTTAGAACCACATAGGGTGGCTCGGAAAAAACGTCCTTATTCCAAACAGCACAAAAATAAAATAGAACTTAAATAGTCAATACTGAAGAAAAACTAAAAACACATGAAGAAAAACACCTTGAAAATAGCTAAAGAAGTGTCAGAAATCGCTTAGTGCAATGACAATTACGGAACAAATATTATAATCTCCGACTCTCGCCCAACGGAGACATGTAAGAACGCTAGAAAAAAAAACAAAAAAACAAAAAAAACATTTTCTTTGTCTGCCATATTTAACGAAATATGTTCAAAAGAATGGTTGCTGTCAAATATACATTTATATATATATATATATATATATATATATATATATATATATATGAAAGAAAGAAGTCAACGATGAAACATACATGCTGTATATATTTCGTTAATAAATAAAACGATAACACCAAATATCAATTGAAAATTCAACGAAGCAAAATTTGGAAAACATACATAGCACAAAAGCATAAAGTCTTTGATAATGGTTTAAGAAGGGTTAAATTAGTCAGACATTGGATAATCTATGCATAATTAAACACCGGAGAGCAGAAAAATAACCTGAAATGTAAATGGAAAGATTTAAGGAAGAACTCTAGTTATTTTTGAAGCAAACAGAAACATTTTAACACGGTTGTCCAATCCAGCTACTAATTATATATGCATATTATTATATGTATATTTAGATAGCATATCTTCATTCAAACATGTTTCATTAAAGAATACAGACATAAGTATAAAAAAAAAAATACTATTTTATTTTTTTATTCGCTAATCAGTTTCTTGATGAAAAGATGCAATTCATCAAGGAAGGTGTCGCATATTTTCCTGCCCAAATATTTTTCGATAACACTCCGATATCATCCTCAGGAGTTATTTACAAAGACGAACTTATTTTAAGTGTAATTTTATGATATTTTATCACAGTTACAATAAGCTTATTCTTTGTAATTTACCCCTGGGGATGAATATTCTCAGTACTAATAAAATATATGTAATCTCTTCAACATTTCCGACAGACGCTAAGCATTAACCAATGCTAAAAAATTTTTGTTGTTACTATGAGAAGCGTTTCAATTACTTTACCTCGGAAAACAGTGCAATAACTGTCCTATACCGAGAGGAGGTACCTGGAGTAATGGTTTGAAGAAGTCCAGTCGAATCCATTACATTCACTTACGTGCCAAAACCCTTGGGAAAGGTATGAACCCTCTTCTTCGCCTACGTGCCAGCTATGGGTAAATAGCAAGACAGACCGGGTTCTATAGCCTTGGATCGCAACTGGTCTACCTCAGAAAGAAATTGCAACCTACTGCGGAAAAAAATCTGCCTCGTCAGTCATGTATCGAAAGATACATGATCGTCTAAGCGTGTATCATGCATGGCACATAACTGACTGATACCGGGCTAACATGTGTTGGAATCTCTTACGTTTTCTGAACGAGAAAACTAATTAATAATTAAAAGCAGGATGAAATGGAAAATGTTATTTTTTTATTTTTTAAGATAAAAATGGTTTTAGTGATACAAGTCTTGCTAATTAACCCATAGCTAAAGGAGAAGATGTCGATTCATACGTTTTCCCCAAATATATTTACGCGTAAGTGAATATAACGAACAAACCTGATATTGGAATTTGGCTCTTTGATTAACACTTCCGATCCATTATCCAGCACGTACATAGAAGCTTACAGCACCTGTTATAACCTAAGAGATAACCAATCCAGTTACTGACTAGGCTCGGCGTTGCTTAATTTCGGTGATCGTATGGGAAAATGTGTTTCGAAGTGATATAACCGTTAAAGAGTGAGAGAAAAAGAAATGAAAATCACCAGAAATGATGTGTCAGATGAACGGCGTTGGGCTCAGGAGAGACGACAGAGTGAGGGAGGCTGGGAACGTATAAGAGAAGAAACCGACACGTGAGAGGTCCGACGGCAGTGGGGAAACAGGAGACAGAGAGGGACAGATAAGAAGGAAACACCAGACGAGGACAGACGGACGACAGAGAATGACAGATGCTAGAATTCAGACGAAGAACAAACGTCATGGCGTGACGGAAGCCGAAGAAGGACAGGCTGGCACGGACGACCTCAGGGGACAGGCGGGGTACGAAAACGAGAAAATACATACGCCAAAAGAACACCGGAGAATGATAGGCAGTATACATCGACAGTATATAGTAATTCCTAAATTAAACCAGTGGAGAACTGAGAAGTCTTGAAAAGATACACGATATTAGATAAAAATTGATTTCAGATTGAGAAAACAGTCCGTTAGATTGTTATGTAAGAAAAATCAGCACCAATAATCAAAGCTAATAGCCCAGACATCAACATAAACAGAATATGCTTTCTTATTAACATCGTAAGGAGAACCTTATACTTAACGTCAGAAAGAGGCATATGAAGTTTCTGGGACACGTAATGAGAAAGAAGGACCTGGAGAATCTGATACTTACAGGTGGAATAGAGGGAAAGTGAGACAAGGGACATCGACGCGTCATACCTGGAAGGATTAAGCAAGTGGATGGCAGAACGTGGTGTGAGTGAGTTGGCAGATGCACGGAACTTATTTAGAGCCACAAGGGACAGGGGAAAGTGGAGGCCCATGATCGTTTACGTCCTGAAAGGACACGGCACATAAAAAAGAAAGGTGTTCCTGCAGACTATAACGAATATTTAAAGATCTTCCAACATCTATCAAAATACAAGGATATTGAATGGAAAATCTAAAAAATGTGGGACATGATCACTTCAATAATTTCAGTCGTGTTTGGAGCCCCAAGTTTAATTGGAATTACGCAATACTTGGCTTTAAGAAAAGAAAAAAAAAATGTCCTCACAAGAACAACTCACACTTTAGGAAGGGATTTATCTATGTAAAATTTGTGTGATATTAGGCTGTTTTATTTTTTTTATTGTTCTGCAAAAATGTCCAGTGGAAAATGTCAATGTCATTTTTGAATAGAGGAATCTAGAAAGAAATATGTATACAGTAGAAATCAAAGAAAAAATAATGATAAACATTGAATAAGGTGGATTGACGATTGCTGTCACATCAAGTTTGTTTCTCTGCTATAGATTTACAGATTCTCCCAAATATACAAAGACGAATCTGCAATATTATTGGTTCTGACTTGCCATCTCAGCTTCATTCACCTCCCCACACTCGTCAGACAGCTCCCCGGTGCCTTATCTATAAATATGTGCATATTATTTACATTATTCGGGCTACTGTCCTCAACTTTGTCGCTATATGTATTACAGCATTTAGGCCGTTGTACGCTCCGGCCTTCTTCAGGTGGTTGGAATGTCGCACGGAACCCTTTCTTTCGCACTCTGGAGTAGACTGTTCTAGTTCCACGTGCCATGTCTAATGGATGTCAGTTAACAGTTACCTATGAATTCCCCTATCCAATTCCCCACCGCCTTAACTAGGTCCTAATTGAACTCACACTGGGTCTTTCATTGGATCTAACCAACACCTTTATCCACTGTGTCATGTGTCCTTGAGGACATCTGTGTATGAATTTCTGGGTATTATAAAACTAATGGCTCAGTAACCATTTTTACCAGTGCTCATATAGCAATTTTTTGCTGTCATTATTTTTTTTTTTTTTTACCAGCGGTCATATTGCAACTTTTGTTGCTATTATTGCTTTTCTCTGGCACTCCTTATTACTGGTTCCCATATTGCATTCATTTCTATACTTGGTCCGCTCAGGAGATTTTTGTAGTCTAGCATATGTGCTGATTCTTTTAGTTTACGAATTTTCCAATGGTGTTCCTTGTCTACGATCTCGATCTGATGCCACAGATGGCGGTGATCTCCCTTCTCTCTCCATATGTGGTCAGCCACGCCTGATTTTTCTACTTCTTCTATATTTGCATGCGAATTGTTCTAAAGCGCTTTCCACTTTGACACCGAGACTTGATGAATTTAAGCATGCTACTCGATTGGCAGCTAGGTCTCGTCATTTTACAGATTAAATGTCGAGACAGTACCTTAAGTTCTATGCTAGCCAGAAGTGCCAAAGAAGTCCTGTGCTAGCAAAAATTGCGAGAGAAAAAAATTCAGGCTTATCGGACTATTTCCAGTTTCTTGCTTTCCAGTCAACTTCGATCATCAAAAACATAAACGCAATTTCAGTCGTTATCTTCTGTCTTCTTCATTTGGTTCTCTCTCATTGGTAATTGTATTTTCTCATTCTTTCACACTTATTAAGACGCAAGGGTTTACTATCTTTATTGTTTAGCTTAGAGTGAAAGGATTAAAAAAAATCTTGTTACATCAACACCGATATAGTTCATACTGAGAAGACTAGTAAAAATATAATAAAATATTATGGTGAAAATAATTAGAAAAAAATTGACTTAGATTTGCAACATGAACTATTCTGAATAACCAAATTTTTTGTTCTGATAAAACCCTATACAGTGTAACTCGGATATAAGTGAGTTGTCGGGACCGGAGAAGTCTCTTATATCTGGGTTTCTCATATCCGGATTTGGTCTAATTTATATACATTAACACAGACTCTAATTTGGGACCAGAGAAAATCTCTCTTATATCAGGGTTTCTCTTATATCCGGGTTACACTGTACTATGAAGCAGTTAGAATTAGAATGTTCTGAATAAACTGTGTTATTTTGTTTCTCATGTTTCCCAAGCAAACAGTATTCTTTTATCAAGATTTGAAGGGAAAAAAAGAGCTAAAACAGACCCCTTTTTCTAATCTAAATTTGTAGTTTCTGTTATAGACAAGTGAATAGGCTTTGTTTCTTGAATAAATAGTCCTACTATTGGCAAGAAGCTTTAAAGCTAATCACTTCCATAAAAAGTAAGTGGTTATTATTCTCACCTGGGACCTCTGAATAACAGGCCATACTCCTGACAAGCCTGTCCAACAATTGGTGTGTAGACAATGGGCATCATTTCTTCAACATGTTCAATGAACACTGTAGAAGAGACGTTCATTCCTGTCAAGTAAAGCAGTCAATATATGTACTTTATCCAAAAGTTGTTGGATTGATCTCTTACAAGTAATAGTTCGTATTTTACTTCTCTGTGCTAATCTTCTAACCGTATACGTTCTTGTGCATGAAAAACATCGGCATGCTATCATGTTATGAATAACAACGGAATGGAATTTTGTATTAGCTTTTATTTTTCTATTGTCTAAATCTCTAATCCGGAATGCTTGTTAATGAATTAAAATCGTCTGGCTAAGCTGGAGAAGGCCAACATCATCTGATGAGATACCCAAGTGAATACGGCGGATTACGGCCAAGACGCCGACTCACCTGTCAATACTGATTGATTATGACGGCTTATGTTCCGTTTGAGACCAAAAAAGGAAAGTTTTGATAAGGATCCTTTGGTAAATAAGTTGTCGACTGGCTTTATTTTATCAACGAAGAAACACAAATAATTTTCCAGCAGCGTGGAGAGTCAAATCAAGAGAAATCAATTTTTAGACATTTTATTCGTACAGATCATGCGAATAAGTAAGAAAAGGATAATTCGGCCGGTCGATTTTCTTTTCTTCTACAAATGAACAGGTTAAATATGAATATTTTTGAAAATTATTTTCTTACTTGTAGCATTGCAAACGTGGGTCTGTAATGCATGTGCAGTTGGTGAGTTGATTTCGTTACGTTAATTTTCGCATAAATGCCTTTGGGAAAGGTATGAATCTTTCACTTTTTCTCCCAGCTATGGATTAAAACAGTTGTTTCCAACCAGGGTGAAATTCCCTGGAGGTGGTACGAATTAGGGTTTCGTGGAGGGATATTTTAGTTTTTCTTTTTTTTTTTAATATGAAGAATTTGGTGCACAAGACGGTAATCTTCCTAATACAGTGTAACCTGGATATAAGTGAGTTGTCGAGACCGGAGAAGAAGTCTCTTATATCTGGGCTTCTCTTATATCCGGATTTGGTCTATTTTGTTTAGGTAGGTATAGGAATAATTTGAGACCAGAGAAAATCTTTCTTATATCCTGGTTTCTCTTATATCCGGATTTCTTATATCCGGGTTACACTGTAATAAAACCGCTTAAAATACTCTGACCTTTTATTGAACTCTTCGAATAATGTGGAAGAACGGTTTGGAAAATATAACACTCTCTGGTCGTTTTTTGTGAAGTAGAATGAGAGGAAATATATATAGCAACTTACCTAATAATTTTGAATGAGGCTGGATGGTACAGTATAAACAGAGACGGGAAAGAGAGAACATTTGACTAAAGGGACAGGACGTTGTGGAGGGTTATATTCGCCCACGTCCTAACGGGATACCAAGCATAAATGCCGAGGACTGACTTCGAGTCTATATGCAGTAGAGTGCAGTTTGAAGCCACCCTAGAATTAGCATGGGATGAGCTTGAAAGAAGAGTGAATAACATGAGCTCTTAGTGTTATTAAAAAAAATGGAATCAGTTATCAAACTTATACTTTGAGAAAATTTTACAACAAATGTCTAGATTTTGTTTCACATTAATCATCGCTAAAGGAGAATATTTTAACAAGAGAAAAATTTAATCATATAACGATTTGTGTCACAATAAAATTTCTAATAAAACGTCATGTCACACATTTTTATACTTATGCATGAAGTTTTTTCTTATTTAAAGTACAAAACAACTACTTTTGTGGCTAATTTAAAAATTATTAGGAGTTATCTCAAACTTTTGAACTACAGCGTGTATATATAGATATATAGATTTCTGTTATGTATTTAACTTCTTTTATTCTTTCAAGTTTCAAAATTACCATATGAAGAATGATTTATATAAATCGAATCGACAACAATGTTTATATGATGATTTGACCCATTATTGATGTTCTAATGACGCTGACAATAGTTGTAAGTTACTAAAATATCCCTTTATTATATTCTTCTCCTATCGTCGGGTATTCATCAAATTACTGTTTCCCGGAAACAGAATTACCGGTATAATATTATTATTTTGTAAAATACCAAACAATAAGAATTATTAAGAGAGAAATAACATTTGGCAAATCGATTCCATTTAATTAATATAAACATAATCAAGATAATATATTGTCGCTAAGATTATATGTTTATTGGGGGAAAAATAAACATTTAGAACGTCAATATTTTCAGACACTTTCCAAGATCTGCAATATATCTTTGAAAATGTTTAGCAATTTTATTTATTTTATGACGAAAACATGATGGATCTTGAAAAAGACACCTGCGAATCGTATTCGTATTTTTAAGCGTTGGACATAAGTAATGAAATATATCGCATGTGTTTCACCTTTACACACACACACACACATATATATATATATATATATATATATATATATATATATATATATATATATATATATATAAAGAAAATATACGGAAAAAAACATATATCCATATATTTGCTTATATATATATATATATATATATATATACACATAATGTGTGTGTGCCTGTTTTTTTTTTTAATTTTGGAGTAATTTAAGCGAAATTATTCATCGTACAGGATGCGATTGATAAATTGTCGGTTAAATTAAGCAAAATTTACATCTCATTTAACAAAATTGCACAAAAATATATTGAAATACTAAAGATACTTTAACTCTCTTTATCTCTTTCTCTCACTATCTCTCTCTCTCTCTCTCTATATATATATATATATATAGAGAGAGAGAGAGAGAAGAGGGGATATAAAGGGGGAAAACTAATGGTTTTTTTATATTTTTTATTAATTCATAATAATGAATAATATATATATAATAATGTTATTATAAATGTGTAACCACATTTGAGTAGATGCTCCGTTTATTTTAAACAGTATTTATTTAATAAATGTGCACTTCAGCAGGAGGACACATTTGCTTTAAGAATTCCCGTGTGCGTAGGATTGTAAAAACTGATTAAAATATTCGCTGCGTCTTTTCAACAAAGAGTATTCACTAAAAATAACGTTTCAAGTAATATATATATATATATATATATATATATATATATATATATATATATTATTATTATTATTATTATTACTACGACTACTATTATAAGCCTTATACGTTAGTGGACACGCGTGTCTGAGTATACACTGTTATTCTTTTAACATTGTGAAATCAATCTACTCCTATGTGAATTCCAGAAATGTATAATAAAGGACACGTTTCATCTGGTACATTTTCTCCGGCACACAACTTTCATTAACAGTCCCGAATGTGAAGACTTGCAGAGATAATTTACTCATTTTGGAAAAAAAACAAAAAACAAAACAAAAAACAACAGGTCGTCTACTCAAACAACTGTATCCAGTAAATATAACTTTTTAAGAAATAAGAAATAACATCGGATTAAAAATAAAAGCTATTAATTTATTCGTCTCATTAATTATTACTAAATAAGCAACCGCTACTTCGTCACTAGTGGGCAAAAATGACTTTCCTATTTGCTTCCATGCCGTGTGTAACTGTCTTCTGTCAATATTAAATATTTTATCTCATTCCTAAATTATCATCACTCTGATCATTTTCTGCTTCTTCTCTTAATGCGTTCAGTATCTACGAGGGTAAGTTAAAAATTATACGGACTTTCGCCTAAAAATATATTTAGGCTTATCACACCGCCTTCTACGCAGTGGTGCTTATAGTTGATACTGTTGTCGTTTCTTGATCGAAAGTTGAGCTTTGGTCGAGACAGTTTTCTTACTGTTTTTACATTGCAAACATATCCACTCTGATAGCAGTATTCACTAAGGGAACAAGAGCAGTGACTCAAATCAGCAAAGAACATGCTACATCATCGATGATAACTCGCCGGTTTGCACTAATACCATCTCTCCGTCCTGTGTATAACGATAAACTACGTCCAACAGCAAGACCTCTGGATCAGGAGGTTTTGAGGAGCATGGAACCACCTCTTAATTGCTAGTGTTCCCAGGTCCATCCTGACCCGAGGTGGTAGACCTGTTAGGGTCCAAATTATGGGCAAATAGTTAACCCACACACAAATACTATGAACGTGTAAAAATGGTTTTAATACCAGAAGCAATTTGTAAAAAAAATAAAATTACCACCAATAGATTATTATCAGCAATGTATTTTAGCAAATATAATTTTACCAGCAAAAGTGTTTTTAAAAAGATATTATCAGAAAAATAGATTTTTTGAAGGAAAAATATTACTAGCAATACATGTTTGAAAAAAAAACTATTACAGTGTAACCCGGCTATAAGAGACCCGGATATAAGAGAGATTTTCTCTGGTCCCAAATTAGAGCCTGTGTTAATGTAAACAAAATACACCAAACCCGGATATAAAAGACTTCTTCTCCGGTCCCGACAACTCATATATCCGGGTTACACTGTACCACCAATAAAAATTTTGTCGACATTAAATAATCCATTGAGGTTGATATGCCGTAAAACAAACCAAACCAAAGTAATACCATCTCTCCAGTTTGCTGAATTTTCTCGTCAGTGGTGGACGTTTACGGCTCTCCTGCTCTTTCTTTCGTCTCGCTTATTTGGACACTTAAATTTCTCTATCATCTCATACACACTTCTACGCGGTAGTGCGCTGTCGCCGTTTTGTGTTAAAATGTCTTTTTTCCTTGCTGAACATTGCTGGCAGAACGGTCATGTCTGCCCTGTATCAGCAGCAAGAATACTGGCACAATGAAGTTCAAACTTTGATCACCTGTGAACAATAGTGCCATCTATAAGCATGCAGGATCGGAAGGTAATATGTCAAACCTAAATAAATATTCTGGGGAAAGTTTTGACATACCTCGTAAAAGGAATTAAAAACCCGAATGAGGAGATATAGGTTTAATTGAAATAATTGTACACTAGACATTGGTATATTTGTTATGGATGCCGCATCACAAAACTAAATTTTCCAAAAAAAAAAAACTTTAAAATATTTTATTTCATTCTTCCATTTTAATTTTTTCTTGGCGATTTGAAATAGTCGAAAGAGTTACAGGTGCGAAATTTGTAATGGACGAGTGCAGTTCAGATTTCGGTTCTGTCCGTTGTGATAACATTCGTAGAAATACACTTTTTCCACTCGGTCTCGGAGCTTTGGGGACGACCATTCTTGTAGATGGAATACTATGTATTACAGAGAGTGGAGAAGAAGAAAAAAAAATTACCTTCTTTTCGCGCCACAGGAAAGAGGGTTTAGAGTAAATTCATTAGAAACAAAAGAGTACCGAAATGGAATGTAATACCAGGCTACATATATCACAGTGATTGGAAAAAAAATCTCAAAGATGGAAAAGACTTGAAGAAACAGAAATGAAAATTTTACTCTACAGAAGGATGATGAGAATTCCATGAACCGAACATGTAAACATCGACGAAGTTTTAGAGAAAATGTAAACAAAACAGACACTTATACCTATATTCCATACTTTACCTATGAAAACTACTGTGTATGTCGCAATCCTTACTGTGGAGACTATTATAAGTGGGGGCAATATGCAGTCCACCACCAGCAGTGACTTATCTTCTTCACGCCGCTGGCGAGTATCCTATTTTGTTGTTATAAAGATCGCCATTTTCGTTTGCACCCTCCGTTTTGGTTATTCCTCATTCAGTAACCCTTTCTAGGTTATAACACTATCACAGTCAACATTATCTAACTTTTATATGCTGTACATACGAACACTAATGGGTCTGTCCCAATCCTCATAAATACGTTGGACACGATGGTAAGTGCGAGTAATATGCTAAGTAGTTCACCATTAGCAGTGGTTTACCTACTTCACGCCGCTGGCGAGTATTGTATTTTGTTTATGTTATAAAGATTACCATTTCCATGTGTAACGCCTATTTTGGTTATTCCTCGTTCAATAACCTTTTCTAGGTTACAATGATGATGTAGACGGTCGTTGCTTTCTAAAGATTTCTTTAATTTATTATTGGTGAATGACAATGCCTTCTTCGGAAAGATCAATTTTTTCCTGATATAATTTCTACAATTGCTTGGCATTCATAAATACAAAATCTTCATACCTCACTATTGGTCATAATGAGCTGTGAGTCTCCAGTTCTACACTATGTATCCTCCAGTAGTTATTAGACAAATGTTTTTACTGGTTGATCACGACGATTTTCGCCGTAGTTTGGTTACCACAGCAGTACATCAACGACATATTCTTCTTCGTGGCGCCAGTAGTGACATAAAAATCTCAATCTATACTTCCGTATAGATTCAGGAAGCTGAGATTTTCCCACAGAGTCCCTTGCTTAACAGATTATGACGACAAAGATGTTAATGAATAAGGGACCATTCTAGTGCAAGCATCGTTGTGTATTTTTTTCATTTATGCTATCAGCGGTCAAGATATAGTAATTATGGATTCTACAGCAGTATTGGAAAAGGAAACATTGATTTTTGATATGTACGAAATGTATTTATCCCAGATAAGAAAGACTACGACAGGAAATATATTTGAACAGCCACACTTATTTCAGAATTTTGAAAAATTCCCAACGATCATAATCGTCAAGACGCCACTAATATTTAGTACAAATGAGTAATATCAACATAGACGAGGTTGGCCTTGAGTGACTTTGCGTCTGGTGTACCCTTTGCCATTAAACATATTTTTTTTCTTCTTGTGGCTTCAGTTTTTTAAACTTTTTTATGACAGAATTCAAGACTTGGTAACTAGGGAATATTTGTTCTCTTGACAAAGCCGGAAATAAAATTACTAATCCGAATTGGATAGAAGGCACAAAGTTAGCAAAGTCTTAAATGTTTTGTCAGAATTCCAAAATAAGAAACTATATATATATATATATATATATATATATATATATATATATCGAGTAGGATATAAAATAAATAAAAAAAACTGAAGACATTTCATCACAACAAAAAAATAAAAGAAACAAACGCCTTAAGTGTCCCACAGATAGACGATAAGAAGATTAGACAAATGACAAGTGATGTGATCACTATGGACAAATATTTCAAGCTGGGTTTCATATAAGACGTAATCGAAGAAGACATCTTCACAAATGATCAGTCGTATTCACACTTGCTCGCATCCTCATGATACGCACATGACAAAGGCCAATAACTAAGAAAATACAAGTAAATGACAGTAAAATAAAACAAGAATATTTGGTAAAAAACTAGATACTATTATTATCATAACTGGCTCCAGATATGATCATCAACATCCTATTGAAACATCTAAGAAACAGAGGCTATCCACCTTCATCACAATTGTAATAATATATCGCTCTTATTTATGACTTCACTGTTCATACTTTCAGATATATATCTAAAAATTCGGATCATGTTCTAAAATTGCTTCTTCGGATGGGGACTTTCATGCGGTTGTAATGAATGGCGCCAAACCCGCTCAGTAATATCTAAACTCAGTTATATACAGCATCTTACTAAGATCAATGGTGAAAATGATTTGAGTGATAAAGCCTGAGGGTCTGGTTAAATATCATCACAGAGAGCACAGAAAAAATGCAGGAAGGCCGCAAATGCTGATGAGAATAAGAGCGAAAACAGGAAAAGATTATTATCACAAATGAAAAAAACAATGATGAAAGCGATGTGGAAGATAGCAAACTGTAAAACTTTTTTACCTTATTGTGCACTAGGATATTGGTTTTATAGTTTCCAATGTATGTATGAAAATCTACGAGAGAACTTGCAGTATTGTATGGATGATGGTAGTGTTCCAGATTCGATAAATCTTGGTCGGTGAGTACTAACACAGAAAGAGAAAACCTTAAATCAGACTAGCAATAACTATCGACCAATAACATGCCTACCATTAGATTGGAAGATGATGATGGTTATCATAGCTGAGGAAATTTATCTTCGTTTAATTACTGAAGATGAAAAGGTGTACAAAGGTAGTACCAATGATCTCACATTTATCGATTATATGGTGTTGTCTGAAGTAAGAATACGTGTTAAAAACTATCCAAGGCATGAACAGACTACAAAGAAGCTTATGATATGGTACCTAGTTTCTGGATTCTAAAGTGCTCTGATATTCTAAGTTTATCACATCAAATTTAGTGTTTTTATAGGAAGATAAGAAAAGAGGTATTTTCTAAATGGGAATCACTTTCGCCTCTTTGTATGTGTCCAAGTGACACACATAAGGAGGAGGAGTGCAGGAGAGATGGCTATACATTTTTACTAATCATGGGTAGAATATCAACCACGTCTTTGTCAAAATTCCCTTAGATTAATTGATTCAGACGGTTCATGTATTCCATGAAAATAATTATATGGAATTTAGCAATGTCAAATGTGACACCCTAAGTATCAAATCAGGGAGATTGATCAGCCCGAGGAAATATAATTACCGGTTGAATATATATATATATATATATATATATATATATATATATATATATATATATATATATATATATGGAGAAATCGAGAGAAAGAGTGAGAAATCGAGAGAAAGAGAAAGAAATAGAAATCGAGAGAGAAAGGAGAAAGAAAGAGAAAGAGAGAGAAAGAGAAAGAGAGAGAAAGAGAAAGAGAGAGAAAGAGAAAGAGAGAGAAAGATAAAGAGCGATAAAGAGAAAGAAAGAAAGAAAGAGAGAGAGAAAGAGAGAGAAAAAAAGAAAGATAGAAAGAGAGAGGGAGAAAGAGAAAGAGAGAGAGAAAGAGAGAGAAAAGAGAGATAAAAAGAAAGAGAGAGAAAGAGAAAGAGAGAGAAAGAGAAAGAGAGAGAAAGAGAAAAAGAAAGAGAGAGAAAAAGAAAGAGAGAGAAAAAGAAAGAGAGAGAGAAAAAGAAAGAGAGAGAGAGAAAAAGAAAGAGAGAGAGAGAAAAAGAAAGAGAGAGAAAAAGGAAGAGAAAGAGAAAAAGGAAGAGAAAGAGAGAGAGAGAAAAAGCAAGAGAAAGAGAGAGAGAGAAAAAGCAAGAGAAAGAGAGAGAGAGAAAAAGCAAGAGAAAGAGAGAGAGAGAAAAAGCAAGAGAAAGAGAGAGAGAGAAAAAGCAAGAGAAAGAGAGAGAGAGAAAAAGAAAGAGAGAGAGAGAGAAAAAGAAAGAGAAAGAGAGAGATGTGAATGTTGATAGTCTACAGGCCAACAATATTAAATGGTTGAAATATCATCAAAACAATTAATAAAAAGACGATCTCTCTGCTACGCTATTATGCCGCTTTCATAGATGCGAATAATATGGAATTAGAGTAGAAGGATAGAAGAATATATACACTGAATTTAAATAGTGATGTACAAAGGATGTATATTTTAAAAAGGAAGGTGGAAGAGGATTAATTATTGTTGGAGAAGTTGTGTTATTGGCTGCTCTAGGACATAAGAATTACGTTAAGATTTATCATTGTTTCTGACAGACTCGTGAATAGGGTTTGGGGATTTCGAAATGTAAAATTTGACATTGACTGTAGCAGAGAAGTTGGATAAAAAGGAGCGGAATGAAAAGGTAAAAGAAAAGTAACTTCGTGGACCGTTTGTTTTCAGCAGACAGAAAATTACTGGGCTTTAGAGGTGGCTTTGCGTAATATAAATATATGGCATGTGCCTAGTATATACTCATCGATTTGGTTGCCGTATTGGTTATATTGAGTTTCGTATGTTTGTATCTCGGCGCCACTTTGCTTGTCTTCTGCTGTCTCAGTGAATAATAATAATAATAATAATAATAATAATAATAATAATAATAATAATAATAATAATAAGACGAAGAAGAGGAGGAATAAATCACGAACATTGAGCATAATCCTAGTGTCGATTTTATAGATTAGGTGTGAAGATGGGTATAATAAGCTATGTGGCCTCATAGTGTTAAGATATTTCTCGCTTGCATAATACGAATAGTATTAATAATAATAATAATAAATAATATTAAGAAGAAGAAAAAAATTAGAGTGGAAAACAACGAAAGACAAAAAATATATTTTTTGTCTTTGTCTAAAATATTAAATCCCATGCAGATATAAATAAAAAGAAAAAAAAAAGCAAGCATATAAAACGATGCCAGAACGAAAACCTGACTTAATATACTAACGTTTTTATAACTGAATATATATATATATATATATATATATATATATATATATATATATATATATATGTGTGTGTGTGTGTGTGTGTGTTTTGCGCGCGCGCAGTTCTGTGCCTGTGTATAATCGTGTTTTTTCATATGTCCGTTTATACATATGTTGAAAGATAAAATTGTAGTCTTTCTGATATATATATATATATATATATATATATATATATGCATGCATGTATATATAGATAGATAGATAGATAGAAAAAAATAAAAAAAATATAGAAGATAGGAAGTAGGTCAAATCAAGCCTTGATGGAGCCTTGTACAATGTGGTAAAGAAAAAAAAAAAGGAAAATCAGCAGTAAGTCAAATTCTACTTCTGACAATAGTAATCATTGAAGCAGCAGCGGCGGCAGGAAGAATTTTAGAAAAAAAATAATTTCTAAAACTGAATGTACGGCAGAAATGTGGACAGAAAGAAAAATTGTTTGCTTTTACGCAAATCTCATTAGCTGAATTTTGTTTCTGAATTCTTTAGGAATTTACTAACGGAAGCAACTTAAGACGGGCGCATTCTGTGGTTATGTAAAGACGCCATTTTTGTAGGAAGAGTAAAAAATCTGGGAAGTAACTGAGCAAGATTTACGGACACACACGCACACACACATGTATGTATGTATGTATATATATATATATATATATATATATATATATATATATATATATATATATATATATATATATATATAAGCAGGATATCTCCATCTAAACATGTTGCGGTGAATAATATGGATATAGTATGTCTATTTATATTGTGTAGCTATGTAGACGATATTCTCAACTTAAATAAAAACAGACAAAATACAAGAATTATAAATAAACAACCCCAAAACCGTTTTCTTAAATTAATATATGAACTTCACTATAACACTAAAATTAATTTTCTGGATATATTCATATGCACTAATAATAATACATTTACTACCTCCCCATATAAAAAATGACGAACACGTGCACTCCCAACAATAAAAGTGAATGTTCTATTTATTCCAAAACAGCTATCATACAAAAAATTAACGAAAGTGCAAAATTTAAATCTTCCATTAAATAAATTTCTATATTAAATTAAAAAAACAAAACATAACAGAAACTGTCATTAATGATTTTTCCTAACGGCATTGTTGTTAAACAAATTAGATGCGCTGTTAGTAATATTAACATAAACCAAAAACAACATAATACTTCTTCAAAGAGACCTAAACATATCAACTGCAATCCAATACCCAGTAACTATAAACAAGATGAAAAATCCTTAAATACACACCTAACTATTAATATATCGGCTACTGAACCAACGTGATTATCCGCAATATTTCTTTTCCATCAAAACTAACATTTGGAAAAGCCTAATAATAATAATGACCGTTAGCGGATACCACTTGCTGTAAGCTTGAATATGCGTGTGATGTTATGGATGAGGACACCGAATTTCATTTGGGTTTGTTATATTCACATATGTGTTAATAACCTTGGGAAAGTTATTCATCAACCTCTTCTACTCCAGCTATGAGTTAATTAGTATGACTTGTATCAAAGTCAATTATTATCTACAAAAGAAAAAAGAAATTCCTAATCTAAAAATATTTTCTGACTTTACATAAGCTGAAAAGGTTTTATAAAGCGTTGAAATCGAAAAAATAGGGACACAATAGTATGTGAAAAATTGTTATTATATCATTTATATTAAGTATGGGCTTAAAGGAAAAGTAGTAGATAATGGTGAGCAAGGTAACAAGTTCTCTACACTTTTCTGCATGGTAATTCTTTACTTTTTGATATTTCAGCATAGCTCCGATTCTCCTCTTTCTGTACTGTTCTAGACAGATTCTTCGAAAATATTCGAAACGCTACAATATCATTCGGCTACTTGATCTATCTATTTTCAAATCCTGAAAAACTTTGAGCGAAATTCACAATTATAAATATTAATTCCAGTTTCAGATATATTATATCTGATGCAACATTTACCGTGTGTTTCTTTTCTCTTTTTAGATTAAACATGGCCATATCGATTCATCTACAACTATTTTAAATGGGCTTCTGAATTATTCCCTTAAAATTATTTCCTATCCTAGAAGTTTCTTCTCCTGCACTTCTCGCCAGTGAAACTCTCTTCCAGCTTGGTTTAATGTCAACTCCAATTTCCAGAAAACAAAACGAATACAACGTATATTGACACGTCTCCTTAAACCGTGTTCTTTTTATTGTTCTTTCTCATCGGTAACTTCACTCACAGTAACGACAGATGTCTTAGTGGCTTTATATCCTTTCTTGCATTTAAATCATTATGGACAAATGTTGTTTATCTCGATATTTTTCGATTCTTGTTTTCAGGTTTCTCGATTAACTCCTGTAAACCTGTTTGTTTTGATCCACCGTTTGATTGGTGTAAGTATTTTATTTTACCGTTTTGTATAGTCCCCAGTTCTGTTTATCGAACAGTCAAGATAACACATGAATTTATTTTTTTAAATCGGTATCACTCCAATGCAGTAAAGCACACAATAAGAAAAGAGCTTACAATGTGTGGGAGAATGAGAAACAGAAACATTAATAGTGAGCCGGAAGATGAAAGAGCGATCAGGAGGACAGTAGATAGAGATTGACATTTCATTTAATTTTTTTCAGATTCAAATTGTTTGGAAAGCATAGAGCCGGACGGTACTTGCACAAACGAGAGGTTCATGGAAACAAAATTTTAGCATAGAATTTAAGGTTACATCTAGCCAGCTCAACTATAAATTGACGAGAACTCTACGCTAGACTAGTACTGCGCTAAAATGAAAAATATTTAGCTACAATAATGAGTTTACCTCCTCATCTGTTTCCGTTTTACATATAGTTTCTAAATATATTTCGTTCCAGAGTTTGGTTTCTGGTTGTTGCCTTATTCTTCCAAAGTTATCTTTCATTCTGCTTGAACTTATCCACGTCCTAAACAGTTGGAAGTGGAATTTTCCTGGCTGTTGAGAGTTCTGTTAATTTCCGGGTCGGGCATTTGGAATGGAATTATTTCATATTTTCCCGATGCTCAAGTACATATTCCACGATTCTAAATTGTATTCCGATGTCTTGGATGAACATTCAGAACTCTTGAATACAGATATATTTCATAACTTTAAATATATATAAAACTGATGAATACCTGTTCAAATGATATATGTTTGGGATCGACTCGTGCTTAAACTGGTTATTGTCAGGCCGTTTATCTATTGACTAAGATCGGTCTAATTTTTTTTTTTTTAGTGACCATTTTCTTTAAAAAAACCCGGTCGTTTTTATAATTATTAAGTAATTTTATGTAGTCTATTAGGTTAATTGATTCGTTCTATTTAAATTAATATTTATATAGTGACACATACACACGCACACATATATATGTGTGTGTGTGAGCAAATGTTACATTTAATTACAGATTCAATCAACAATGTATTTTCCCTGATTATCTATGACTTCCTTCCATCTATTAACAAGCTTACTAATTCCATTACTATAAAATTCTTTTGGCTTTGATTCGAAGAACTCACAAATATCAGTTTTAACGTCTTCCAGTGTTACAAAAGCTGTTTCTTCCAAATGATTCTGTAAGCTACGAAACAAATGGTAGTCTGAAGGAGCAAGATCGGGAGAATAAGGTGGATGAGGAATTTTCTCCGAACCAAGTTCTTCGATCTTTTGTGACGTGATTCTTACTGTGTTGCGTCGTGCATTGTCCTGATGAAACATCACCCCTTTTCGATTCCCTAGAGCAGGTCTTTTTTCCTCAAAGCTTGGTTCAAAACCTTCTAATTGCTGACAGTATATTTGAGCATTAATTGTTTCATTAGGTGGTAAGAATTCAAAACGAATTATTCCTTGGCGATCGCACCAGTTTGAAAGAAGAACATTTTGCCTATGAAGTTCCCTTCTCGGCTGTGACTGGGGTCCTTCCCCTTTACCAAGCCACTGTCTACGACACTTAACATTTCGATAAAAGATCCCTTTTTACGTCGCCAGTCACAAGTCTATCCAAAAAAGTTGAAACAAGTTGGCGAGAATGGCGAGAAGAGCAGATGTAACTCGGGATTTGAGGTCGTTTTCAGACAATTCATAAGACACCCTTTTTCCAAGTTTAGAAACTTTTCCAAGTTGTTGAAGATGACGATGAACAGTTGTATTGTTTGAACTGAGAAACACTGCCAATTCCTCAACTGATAAAGCCGGATTTTCTTCAAGGACTGCTACAAGAAGCTTTTCATCAAACTCAGCTGGACGTCCGGTTCGATCTTCATCTTCAAGGGTGAAATCTCCATCTCTGAATTTTGCAAACCATCTTCTGCAAGTTCTTTCATTCACACATTACTCTCCATAGAGTGAATGTTTCTAGCCGCTTCGGCTGCTGAGTTTCATTTCTTGAAGTCATAAAGCATTATGTACCTCAAATGATTCTTGGGTACTTCCATGTTAGCAGAGATTTAATTAAACAAAATTTAATTTTATTGTTCTCTGAAATAAAATTTGATCAGTTTAAATGCATCTAAACATAAGAATAACGTTCAGCTCCATTAGACATTATAAAATGTTTTTTTTTTTTAAATTTCCTTCCATTACCTCAAATAAGTAATGAACAATTTAATTATCAAGAAACACACACACATATATATATATATATATATATATATATATAGCATGGATGATAAAAACAAAAAGGAAAGAAAGAAAAGGAAGATAGAATAGATAATAACGCTCTCATGTCTTTAACGTCTGTTTCAATGAAATAAAAATATTCTTTTGTGACCACATACTACTTGAAATAATGATCTGCATTCATTTATAATTGTAATTACAATATTTTGTTAAAATTAATAAGCTCAAATAGTTTACAAAACAAAAAGGGAATTTACAGGTGTATTGTATAATTCTGTAACTTGCAAAGATTGTGTTCATTTTTAGGAATTATGATTCATCGGAAAATTCAAATAGGAAAATCTTGAAATTATCATGGCTACTGTAAGTAATTACAGATTGAAATAGCAAAAGAGGACGACATAGTTTAGCAACAATTTCCTTCTTTCAAGCAATATAGCCAATTCTAATTATTACGAAAATTAAAATGACGTCTGGTTGTAGCAGGAGAGCCGAAACCGACGATAAAAGAAACAAAACAGTTTATAAAAACCCCTTGATCTTGCAGGAGAAATATGTGGAAAATGGTAGTCATGTCTGTGACATTCAAATACGTATGTTCCAAAAATAAACGAAATTCGAGTAAATCGATTTCATAACAGACAGAGATTTGAGACAAGAATGTGTGGCTAAGTATAATGAATGTTATATATTGTATAGATGAGTGTTGAATTTACAATTACAGTAGCATGAACAAAAATTGCATCCAATAGGCTGTGTTAATTAAAAATGTAAGCCTATTGATGTCGAGGTTGAAACTGAAATAAATACTGAGACTTGTTGTCGCTGGATCTTAAACAATGACATTCCTCTGTTTTTGGTATGAATAATAGCAGCTGAAATAACTAGAAATGTAATATCAACTCCATTAATAATAACAGATAACTCTAGCAGTAATCGTCAGAGGTGTATGATTCTTAACAACGGGCGATTTCATAATGTCACTTTCGCTGTTAGACATTTCTTTGTTCGGTGAGCATTTCTCTTTTCTTTCTTTTTAATATTATCGGTTTCACGCCAGGACTTACTTGCCGGAACAACGCGAAAAAGAAATCTAAAAGACAAGTAACACTCTCAAATACCGACTGAAAAATCTGTATGAAAGAGAAAAATAGAGAGAAAAAAAAAAGACCGAGTAAACGCGCCTGTGTGTTAAATCAAGAGACCTCTACAAACATGAAACTAAGATCACCTTTACTTTTGTTTTGCATTTATTTTAAAAATCTGACTTTTTCCCTGATTTCTACAATAATTCTTTTCTTTCTTTAATAAAGAAATTATTCCTACATGATCCCACATATTTTTCGCCTTCTACCATGGGATATGCATGCGGAGAAGAGGAGTCAAACTTCCGGTGATTTTAATTTTTTTTTCTCATGAACATCCGCATTCACAATGAAAAATATTTCATTGTGAATGCATTCAATGGCAACAAACATCTGACAAACGAAATGCTTTTAGGTTATATTTTGCACTAAATAACTCATATATTTTGGAATATAATTTATGCCCACTCAGACTGGAAGGATTTTTTTTTCTGTTTGTAATATTTAATTTTGAAATTAGTATCAGAATTTCGTTGCAATTGGTTAAAATGGTGGCAGATTTGCAGATAAAAAAAATTGCTGCTCTTAAGATTTAATGTTAACTATCTATATACAATTTGAACCTCGGTTCACGAATTTAATTTATTCCTAATCCCGCTCGTAAACCGAAATATTCGTAAGCCGAAACTAGTTTTTATTCCAATAGGAATCAATGTAAAATGGATTACTTCGTTCTTGGTCCCAAGATGATTGCTTATTTAAAGTTTAACAAGAGTAGTTTGTGCACAAGTCTATACACAAATGTAATGAAACTCATTATACGTAAAACTAATGAAAATCAATAAATCTAAGAAGAAAACATAAACCAATACTAAACACATAACATATAGACGGACTCCTCAATTTTACCTTAACTGTTTGTAGGAGAGTTGGCATAATTTGAAAGGAAGGAAAGAGATGTCTACCAGGGTAGCTATAATCCCTATTGCAGACGCTTGCTCAGAAGCAGTTATGTTTATTCAACACTCACAGGGCCCAGTTGCGGTATATACTATGCTGAGCAGAACTTACAGTTACAGTTTCTGGGAAAGAGCGTGATATATAGCTTGATCGACAATTTGAAAAAAGAAAAGCACGCTGAAGCCCTCGCTGACTTTGTGCTAACATAGCTATCGAGGACACCCAAATTCACTCACAAGGCTTGCGTAACCCCGTGATATAGTTTTCTGGCACTTTCCAAAAGGTGCTGCACGCTGGGATCGACTATGTCAGAACATGATCAGAATGCGAACTTTCTTATCACTCAGTCACGTGAAATATATATATATATATATATATATATATATATATATATATATATATATATATGTGTGTGTGTGTGTGTGTGTGATGTTAATTTGTGTGTATTTCTGTCTGAATTGTTTTTATCAAGTTGTCTGTATCAGTCAGTTATTTTTGTCTTTTGAATTTTTCTACCTTTTTTCTATCTATCTAAGCATGTTCAGTATCTTTCTATCCATCTATCTACGTGCGTTCAATATCTATGTAAGCACTTCAATATCTGTCTCTCTAAGCACGTTCAATATCTATCGATGTATCTCATCTTCTTTAATATCTATTTATCTAAGCATATTCAATATTTATCTATCTATAGATAAGCATATAGCACTGACATTTATATTATGAGGCTTAAATTTCGAAACTGAAAGTAAGATAATAGTGATGCATTAAGATTAAAAAAAGGGACAATAAATTGCCTGTTTTTAAAGTTAGCACATGCAAAGATGATATAATATTGAGTAAGTCGAAGAATGAGCTCTGTCACAAGTAGAAAACTGCCTAATCCAATAAGCAGGTTTGTCTGCTTCTCTTTCTTTTTTCTCACACCCACCCATCTCTTATACATATATACAGTGCTGCTCGATAAAAGTGACTCACCTGATTTCATTTACTAAATGCTCTCTTCTCCGAGGAAACGAAAGTTGAGCTAAATTTAATGGATAAGCGATCTAAAAACTGAAGAAGAAGCTTTGAAAACTCTTTGAATTTAGCAGTAAGTACTGTCAAGCATCCGTTCAGTATAATGTTCTGGGGATTCTTTTCTTTTCATGGAACTGGTTTCTTAAAACCTATTGAAAAGATCCTCAGGAGCGAGCAGTACAAGAGAATTTTAGAGTCTAGTAGAAGGGAGCAGACATGATTCTAATATTCTCTTGTACTGCTCGCTCCTGATTGTCTTGATCTGATAGAGGATTTAGATAATTCTTTTCTGACCCTATCAGTAAGCTGATTTGAATTTTCTGGACATCACCTTTAACAATCATTGTCTTGAACAAAGAGGCATTATCATCTAAAATAAATTTGATCTTCATTAAGACTATTTTCTTATTAGCAACAGGTGATCTTTGTTGTACCTCGATTCCTGTCTGATTGGTTACAGTCAGAAATGGTAATATTTCTGACAATCAAAGTCATAAATGAGAGGGTAAAAAAATTTTTTTTTTGAAACAGAAATTTTTCTTTCGTTTAAATGACTCCAGACAAAAGTGCCAACTTCCTCAACATAGTAAATACAAATGCCTTTTTCATAAATGAATATTACGTTAACCTAAAACCTCCATATTTATCACTGTATTCACTGATATGTTAGACAGTGTATGTTTTCCTCTTTTCTCCGTCTGTAAGTCGCATTTTCTTGAAATGAATGCTTACAATTTTCACACTACCATAATCTCGTCTTGCCAAAGTACGTTTCTGATTCTTTTGTGAAGGAGTCTTTTAATCCTTTCTATTGTTTTATTGAAGATTTTCATGTAAAATTCCTATTTACTTTCATTTAGTATTATTATTGAGTAATTTTAACCCACACTGGATACCTCATATGAGAATCGACATAAAATAATCCAATAATAGTTTATATGTTGTAAAACCAACCACTTACCCAATTAAGTTTCCATTAGCCAATCGAAAATCGCAACATTATCTGCAGTAAATTTAAAAAAAAAAAACAACTTCAATATAATTAACATATTTTTTAAAACGAAAAATAAAATATTTTTTTGTCTCACGTTTATATGATTTTTTGAGAAAGTCTAATTAAAAGTTGAAATCATTATTTTTCTCATCATTAACTGTTTGCACAATAGGTTTCTGTACGGAAGAAATGACCAATATTTAATGCAGGTCACTAAGTCTTCTTAAAAGGAAGGAATGAAATAGGTAACAAAGTACAAGAAGAACGATTTATCGGCTGTATATTTCTGAGGAATGCTCAGAGATAGAGAGCTGTGAATTTTTTTCGTCAGCTTTTTAAAAACAATTTAAAGTAATTTATTAATGATCATTTTTAAAACATGACATTATTTTGTATTTTAAACTAATTAATCACAAAGAAAGCAGACAAATTATATATATATATATATATATATATATATATATATATATATATATATATATATATATATATATAAAGAAATATAGTCTTAAGTGTGCTATATTTATGGAATAAAGTGCTGAGTATCAGAGATAGAGCGTGTGTGAATATAAAAGTGAACATATAACACTCTGGAACCACTAGCGTTTTGGTGGCCTCAGTGGACTCCGTGGAGAGATGCCTATTAACACACACATACATGACTATATATATATATATATATATATATATATATATAGGGTGATGGTACATCCAAGATTTTACTTACGTTTGCACAAAATCTGTGTACATGCCAATAAAAAATATTTTTACTAAAAAGGCCGTTTAAAATTCGACTTATGCAACTATATGTACGGTAACATGTTACAGCCTTTCAATTTTGAAAACTCATTCACGCGAACAGCCCATAAAAAACAATATAATTTATTTATTTTGTTTTTTAGAAAGCGCCATTTGCAGAAAGCAAATCGCACGAAATGGGTCCCTCGTAAACGTCTGCTTACAGAAGTAAAGTGTCAGAAGCGCAATAGTAGTTGTGATGAATACCCAAAAAGGTCACTTTGCGAACATGCATGACAATCGTTGTCAAAGAATTTGGGCCATGAGATTTTACCGGCGAAAAAGAAAATTGCATGTTACGAATGTTTGTCTTATCTTTCATTATATTTTTTCAATATTTAATTTTTTTTTTTAATCTTTCATAATATAATTATAATATTTCCTTTTCATATTTGATGGTATTCAATTAAATTAATCATCAGTTCTTTTTATCACCACATGTTCATTTTGTTTTATTTTTATTGGGTCTTGTTTAATCTCTTTCATTAATTAATTACTTCTTTCATCATCTTGTCATATCATTTTTTCTTTCTCTGTTTTCTACCTTTATTTTCTTTAATGATCGGCTGTCTTTCTTTGCTTTATTTATTTACCTTCTTTCTTTCTATCTCTGCTTGCTCGATTTCTTTCTGTTTTCTCGGAAGGCTTACTTTCTTTCTTTTCTTTCCTTTCTTTCTTGCCTTTTTCTTTTTTTCCTTCCTTTCTTTCTTTCTTTCTTTCTTTGCTTTCTTCATTTTTATCTCGGGCTGCTATCTTTCTCGGCTTTCTTTCTTTCTGTCTGTCTCTGCTTGCTTGTATTCTTTGTCTTCCTTCTTTCTTTCTTTCTTTCTTTCTTTCTGCCTCTGCTTGCTTGTATTCTTTGTCTTCTTTCTTTCTTTCTTTCTTTCAGTCTGTCTCTGCTTGCTTGTATTCTTTGTCTTCCTTCTTTCTTTCTGTCTCTGCTTGCTTCTATTCTTTGTCTTCCTTCCTTCTTTCTTTCTTTCTTTCTTTCTTTCTAGGACATTTAATGTTGTTATTATTTATCTTCTATATTTCTTCTATGCATTCGCACTTTTCTTTCTTGTTTACATTCATTTCTTTTTTATATATGATCTTTCTTTTTCTTTCTTTCATTTTTCTTCCATATCTGCTAATAATGTTTTATTCAGTCCGAATAACTCATTCTTCCTTTACATTTTTTTGTTTTTAAAGTTTGGTTTCTTCTTTTCAAACTCATAATCATAATATTTTTTTCTTCTTTTTCAACTTTACATTGCTTTTCTCTCTTTTGTGCTAATCACACGACTTTCTTTTTTTTTTCTATTTTGCCTTCATCCCTTAGTAACTTATACATTTTCCTTTTGTTTCTTTCTCCTTTTCAAACCTCATAATTCTTTCTTTATTTTTCGTTCTTTGTTTTCCTTCTTAAATTCTCTAGCTCTTAGCTTCTTTGTATATTTTATTTATTTATTTTTCTTTCCTTCCTTCATATATTAGGTTGGTGCAAAAATAATGTCGTTTTCTCACATGTGAGAAAACGACATTATTTTTGCACCAACCTAATATATCTACTTTCTCCCCGTTTACATTGATCATTCGTCTTCTTCAATCACACAATACTTCTTTTTGTCTTTCTTCTTTTCCTTCATATATATATATATTTTTTTTTTCTTCCCAATATCCTTTCTTTATCTCTGACTTAATGTCCTCTTAATATTCTTTTTTTTCTTTCTTCCTTCCCTTTGAATCGCATGACACTTTCTTTTTATTTATTTTTAGTTCTTAAAGACTAGTTTTATTTTGAGTTTTGCCTCATTCTTTTTATTCAGCCCAACTATTTTCTTCTTTACGATCATTTATTAATGCAGGTCATCATCCATATTTGCGTATCGATTGATTTTTTACTTATTCGATAATCTACATTTCTTGATTGTTCTCTCTCAAGTTTAATCAAACTTACTTTCTCTCTTATGAGTCTTCTGCTTAACCATTAATTTCACATATCCAGTACATAATACCTTTGTTATTTCATAACATTTTTTATTTCCTTATCCTCCTCGTTTTCCCATGCTTTACTTTTACCTCATTTCTATTTGTTTTCAATATATATATATATATATATATATATATATATATATATATATATATATATATATATAAAAGTGAACATAGAAGTCAACACTTAGAGGCGACAGTCTGTTTCATGCTATATGCAATCGTCAGGCCACGTGTGCTGTTATTTTTCTCGGCTATTTATATATATACGGGTTAGTGGTGCATTGTGGGTATTCTATTATGGCGGTTATTTCACCGGAAGTCGTTTGTTTATCTATTTAGGTCAAATTATATTGCTTCTTTTTATTTTTGTTTCTTATTTTACTTATTTATTTATTTATTTATTTATTAACGTAGTAAAAATTTGTTTATATCACTTATTTAACAGTTTTGTTTTGGTTTGGGAATTTAATTAAAGCTATTTGTTCAGTTTTGGGGTTGATTGTTGTAGTTCATTCTAAGTATTATTTTGGCGGGAACAGTTTTTAATTGATTATCTTTATTTGGGATTGGTTTGTTTATTTATTTACTTGGATGAATTTAGGTCAATTTATTTTACTTGTATATTTTCTCTTTTCGGTTTTCGATTTTTAAGTAACATAGTATTTTTTTATGTTTTATTTCTATTATTTTTTTTTTTTTTGTTATTTTGTTACTTTTGCTTATTAGTATATTTATTTTATTTTATTTTATTTTTTCCGTTTTTAATTTTTTAGGTTACGTAGTAAAAATTTATTTTCATGTCTGCATTTTGAGATGAGTTCGGATCTTTTGTTTAATAATTTATTTTGGTCGGGAAAAGTAATGATAGCTATTTTTTCCTCCGAGCAAAGTTTGCAAGTTTTTGATTGGTTATTGTAGGCTGATGATTTTTTCCTTATTTTCCAAGATATTTTTGGTGTGATGTTCGTTTTGTTTTTAATTTCCCAGATATACTTAGAAAGCATTGTACTGTTTGCATATTTACTATTTGTGAAAGTTGTTTTGTGTGTATAATTTCTTTGTTTCCAGGGTCCTTCAGTTACTCCTATGTATACTTTTTCTTCATTATCTGGTGATTTTATCGTGGCTTGGTATATTACGTTGTTTTGTAAACAATTTCCGTTTAAGGGACATTCGTTCTTTATTCTGCAGTTGCACGTGGGTTTAATTTGTTCGTGTGGTTTGTTGATAATTTTCCTATTGTGCTTTTTTATTATTTGTGCCATGCTCTCGGTGCAGCTGTAGCTGATTTTTACAGTGTTTTTGTTGAATATCTTGTGTAAGGTGCTTGATTCTGGGAAGTGTTTGTGTAAGAGTTTGAAGAATATTTTCCCTACGTTTGTTTTTACGTTCTTGCTGTACGGTGGGTTGAACCATATGGTATTTCTTCTTCTGTTGGCCTTTTTTGTATTCTGTGTGTGTGTATATATATATATATATATATATATATATATATATATACAGAGAGAGAGAGGGGGGTAGTTAATTATACCAGGTAGTATGGCAAAAATCTGGCTAGAACGGCGCTAACTAGACTATCCAAAATTTAATTTCTACTATTTGACACAATTAGTTCCTAGCATATACAAAAGGTTAGTGATCTTCTATGTAAATTAAAAAACAAACAAACATTCACATAAAAATAAATATATGACTAGTTCAGATATAGATTCTTTAAATACAAATTTTCAAATGAAGAAATACCAAATTTTTCTCGAAACACATCTAACAAAATAATAATTACCATTTACCATTATATATATATATATATATATATATATATATATATATATATATATATATATATGGAGAGAGAGAGAGAGAGAGAGAGAGGAAGGCGGGTAACGATATACAAATTTTATTATATGAAAAACCGTTTCAGAGGAAAAAGTTTTCGTATGACGCGTTTCGCATCTTAGTAATTCTTGGCCCGATGAATTTGTAAGAAAAGAAACGCGTCACAAGAAAAACTTTTTTCTTAATTTTACACACACACACACATCAAATCGGTATGATGAAACGATTAGGGGTCATTGATCAGATAATGAGGCAATTTTTATCTGATTTATAATTCCTTTCAACAAAAGTATTATAAAAGACGAAAGAAATAAAGCGAGATATCAGAACAGGCACGTCTAACTCATGGCAAATATCATAACATATGCCAGCTCAATATATTTCCGACGAAACCTATTACATCATTTCTTTAAAGTCCACCATAAAAAAAACATCGCTGATTTCGAAACTGTTTTCGTCTTTCTGAGATATTTCGATCGTCTTTACGATGTTTCGATTAGTTTAGAGTTGGAATAGTCAGCAAGTGAATGAATGTTAAAATCAATACAACACCAATGATCATCGATTGTAAATTACTAAACGGAACTTCAAATTATGCACGAGCTCATTTGTATATCAAATGTATGTAGGTATATATTCATTCATAGGTGTCTCTGTCATTATGCACACGCGCACACGCACACACACACACACACACATATATATATATATATATATATATATATATATATATGGTATCCATAAAGTTCCTGCGCACTTTAAAGTTATACATTTTTTAAAGTGCAAATAAACTTTATGGACACCTGGTATTATATATATATATATATATATATATATATATATATATATATATATATATATATATATATATATATTATTAGTAGGTTGGTGCCATAGTAACATATGTGAGAAAACGACATTATTTTTGCACCAACCTTATATATATATATATATATATATATATATATATATATATGTCATTGTATGTACATGTTATATATTATATAAATATAATATATATTTTATAAATTATATGTGTAATACAATTATCACATTTTATATATTAGGTTGGTGCAAAAGTAATGACGTAATAATGTCGTTTGTTGACGTATTTTTAACGTCAAAAAACGACATTATTGCGTCATTATTTTTGCACCAACCTAGTATATATATAACTATATTTATATATAACTATATTTATATATATGTATTATATGTATTCATATATATGTATATCTGTGTGTGCGTATTTGTTTGAACAAATAACTGTAGGTCATTTATTTTCATAATGTTTTAAAAATGTGGAACACATTCTTTAAAATGAACCTCTTTCGTCCAACATTTCTTTAGAAAGATTCGGTCGAACAAAAACCAAACAAAAGATAACAAATAGAGAAACTGAAAAAGTTGCACTTTGAAATAATCTGACTATGCCTTTAGGATACTGTGCAAAATCGTTCAGCTAAACATTTACCTTTTTAGAAGCGGTTTGTATTAAGCTTCATCAATCGGCTTTGTGCAGACAGAAGGTGAACTTTCTTCGTTATCTGTATCTCTTGGGTTAGTACTATGGCTTTCTGTTTTTACTCAACTGCTTATTTACATAGACATCGTGTTTCAGTAATAAATCCCATTTAGTCATCGTTCATTATTTACCTCCCATGGACATTTGAGTATTTATGTGAACTTTCCTACGAGTTAGTGAATCTGCTCTGTTGAGGCCGTTTACAGAGTTCCGTCAGCGTATCATATACTGTTAAATTTGTGTTTATTAATAATAATGTTATGATTAATTTTTCTTCGCATAGTTAAACTGTATCGATTAAATAAATCTGGTGAGAAGACTTATTCTTGATTTACGTTGCTGTATATATCTATATATATTTTAATGTAAATTTTAAGCTCAACAGGCATATAGCACACTTCAAATTAATATGGAAACTGGTATCAAAACATTATGAAAGTATAAAATTACATTTTTTATAGTATAAATATCAGCATTATATTATATATCATTATATCAGCATTATATTTTCATAGTACAATATAAGAATCAGCAATGTATTTTTATGAAAAAAAAAATTACCAGGAATATATTTTTGTAATAACAAAAACATTAGAAGCAATATATTTTTGGAAAGAAAAAATTAAACAGCAAGAAAAATAAATAATTAAAAAAAAAACAGCAATATATTTTTGTAAATTAAATTAATAATGTTCCAAAGAAAATAATATTTCGGCTTTAAATGACCAATAGTATTTGATATTCTACTAAACAAAGAAACAATTTCTCAAAGGCATTTGCAGAAATAGTATTTAATTATATAATAATTATTTAATAGATCCAGAATATTGTAATCGACTTTCAATTTTGAGTTTTGGCATCTAGCAAATATAAGTTTTTAAATCAAAGAGAAATGTTGAGAGTGGGAAGATTTGTTCGCTTTTTTTTTTTTTATTTCTCTTCTTCCTCTTCCACAACCTACACCACATCATTTTGTTTTTAAATTTATTTATTTATCTAGGTTATCTCGATACCAGCTCGATGCCAGACAATGCCAAACTAAACTTTTCCGCTTGGTTTCCTGCATGTTGAACCGAAAAGAAACTGAACACTTGTGTATATCAGCGGCTGTAACATGTTTGTCTATAGAGAATAGATATTAAAGTGGCACAAATATATAATGCTTGTTGAACTCTGAATAATTCTACAAAAAAATAAAGAGAAAAACACACACGTAAACGCATATATATTACTTCCGAACTTATTAGTGGATACATATATTTAAATAGACCTATAGAATAGGTTCGAACTTGCGTACAACTTGGGAGAAAACGTCATTAGATATGAAGTGATTTAGGACAAATTATCCAGTAAATGGGTCGCATGATCGAATCCTATCGGAGTTCACATATATTTCTTTAATAAGATTGCTTGACTATGGGTAGCCACTAAAATAATTGCTTAAAGTGTAATAAATTTGTCGGAATAATAGAAAAAAAAATTCTATGAAAATTAACACACAAACACACACACACATATATATATATATATATATATATATATATATATATATATATATATATATATATCATATATAGTATGTTGGTGCAAAAATGAGATCGGTTTTTGACGTTAAAAATACGTCAAATACGACATTATTTTGCACCAAAATTCTATATATGCACTATCATATATATATATATATATATATATATATATATATATATACTATTATATATATATACACACTATTATATATATATATATATACACACACTATTATATATATACACACTATTATATATATATACACACTATTATATATATATATATACACACACTATTATATATATATATATATATATATATATATATATAATTATTTATTTAAAAATATGATTCCAACTCGCTACATCAGAGGTCTCATGTTTCAAAACAAGAGCCGAAAACTTCAAAATAATATTTGAATTAACTTGAGTTAAATTAGGCTCTGTTCCATCTTCAAGCGAATTTTTTTGGGGATTGATTTATTTCTGAAATTTACGAGTTTTAATAGTATGGTCAGAAATAATTATAATTATATTTATGATCTACTTTTGTATCGAGCACTATTTTTAAAAAAATAATTACAAAAATACTAAGGAACTTTGGATTATTTACCAAACCAGTTTCTTTCCTATTTTCTACAATATTTTCACACACACACACACACATTTATATATATATACACACACGATATATATATATACATACTATATATATATATATACACTATTATATACATATATACACTATTATATACATATATATATATATATATATACTATTATGTACATATATATATATATTATATACATATATATATATACTATTATATACATATATATATATACTATTATATATATATATACACTATTATATACATATATACACTATTCTATAAAAATATACACTATATATATATATATATATATATATATATATATATATATATATATATATATATATATATATTACTATAACTTACTATTAAATATATGTAGACGATGAGCAATACCAGAGATGGCGTTATGTGCAGATCACTCAATACTGCCTCAATTCTAGGAGTATAATCTAGTGTGGTACACTGGATGAGTGGAGCGTTGGATTGGATGAGAATTTCCGTGCAAACCTTTCAGCCTTATCAACTGAGGAACTCAGGACCTGAAATTGACTGAATAAAGGATGTATTGTGGATTTCTGCAGTTTTGGTACGCTCTTGCAGAGACGCGAATGATCTTACGAAACCTAAGTTGCGAGATGCAAAACTTTGTTTCATTCTTTCAGCAAATATTGATTTTACTTCATTGAGGACACGCTTGCACTCATTAGAGAAAAATCGACGTCTATTGCAATCTGTCATATCGCTAAAGTACAGTGGGATGAAGTGATTACTATGGGTGAAAGCAGATCAGAACCAAGGGGTGACAGCGATTTTACTTTAAATTTTCTTCTGGGGATGAAAGCCTCGATTCCAGCTTTTATACAGGAGACCTTGAAAGCGCATTTTTGAACGGGAAGATTAAAGATTCCATTCCAGGAGTCATTAGGAAGGAAATCACGGAACGAGTTACAGTGTGCTAGTGGATAACAGAAAGATATTCTCTTGGTAGGAGTTTCTTTCCTCGAGGAGGACTAGAAGGAGATATTAACAAACACGAAAGCATGATGAAGAGGGTAGAGCTGCGTGGCTCAATAAGGTTCGATGATAGAGGTGAAACAGAGATCGAGAGGGACATTTTTAACTTCTTGGTTATTGGGGAAACTTGTAGGAAAGTCAACCATTCGTGTGAGGAATTGAAAAGATAGGCGTTTGAATGGCAACAAGGTAAATAATAGAGTTTTTAAGCCACTTGTCATGATGGACGTTAATGTCATCAAACAAGAAAATATGTGAAAACGGATGAAGAAAGATAGCCTTGTCTATGTTGTCGGAAGTGCTATCGACTACACTACTGTCTTGGGAGGATAGAGAGGAGAGGTAGATTACAGCAGTGAGAAGGGATAGATACTATATATGAATGTTAGTGAGATTCGTGAGATAGCTCCCTAGACAGTGGGCAGTTATATATATATATATATATATATATATATATATATATATATATATATACATATATATATAGATAGAGAGAGAGAGAGAGATAAATAAAGATATATAATATATATATATATATATATATATATATATATATATATATATATATATACACACACATATATATATATATACACAAAAAAAATACACAAACATATATACACTCATGAATAAACACACACACACACATATATATATATATATATATATATATATATACACATAAATACACACACACACACACACATATATATATATATACACATAAATACACACATATACATACAAATAAATACACCCATATACATACAAATAAATACACACAGATATACATACAAATAAATTCACACACAAACATATATACATAAAAATAAATACACATTCAAACATATATACATACAAATACACACTCAAACATATATACATACAAATACACACTCAAACATATATACATACACATAAATACACACACATATATATATATATATATATATTCATGCACACACACACACATATATATATATATACAAAAATACACACACATATTATATATATATATATATATGAAAGATATTAAAATAAAATAAAAACGATCTCTTAGTTTGGTGCAATTGAAAAAACAATGAAATCAATTATCAAACTTATACTTTGAGAAACCTTTACAACGAAAATCAAAAATGTTTCCTACAGTAATCAAGAAATAGGTTGAAATGTTTATGAGACCAAAATTTAATCATAGAATGATTTTCTTTTTTTATTTTTGTCATAATAAAATTTCTAATAAAAATCATATCACACCTTTTTTTAACCACATCTAAATTTTTTCTATTATTTAAATTACAAAACAAGAAAATTTTGGGGCAATTTAAAAAAAAAAATACCAGTTGTCCCCTAGCTATATATATATATATATATATATATATATATATATATATATATATATATATATATATATACACGTGTGCGCATGCTATCTTGCTTGTGAAACGTTAAATTACAAGTGCTTGTATGTGTACGTGTGTGTTAGTTACCTTCTTACTAATCATATTGAAATGGCAGTAATAACCCTGCTTTGAAGAGGCTTATCCACGTGAATGACAACTTCAATCTACAAACATCGGCAAAAATCAAACTAAACCTTCGTGCTTCTCCTTTGAAATGGAAAAAAAAAAAAAACTTTCCCTGCAACCTATTTTAAAGACAATCTTGACGTTTCCGACAAAGCTCATTACTTGCGAAGGGAAATTTCCAACTAAGCATGAGGACTCGTTTCTCGGAACCCTTGTAAATATTTTTGAATTACTCGCACGCATATTCCACTGTCCCTCGCCCATGCTGCATGTCATGTGACATTCCCAAATTTCCCGAAAGAAGCATTTAAAGAATAATATTTATAATTCCAGTTAAGAAATCTACGAATTCATTTGATGAACTCACACTGATTGGGTCCTGTCACTGGATCTATGGATAAAGGCGTTGGTTAGATCCAGTGACAGGACCCAAAGAGTCTGAGTTCAATACCCGGTTAAGGCAGTGGAGAACTTTCAGAGGGAAATTAACAGGAGATTATTGATAACTGACATCCATTAAACATAGCACGTGGAACTATAACAGTCTACCCCAGTGAGCGAAATAAAGGGTTGAGTTCGACAACTGAAGAAGGCCGGAGCGTAGAACGGCCAAAACGTTGAAATAAATATGGCGACAAAGATGAGGACAATAGTCCGAATGATGTAAATAGTGTACATAATTCCTCATCTCAAAAATATAGACAATATATATTTGTAAACATTATTGACTCATTTCAATGGAACTGTAATGTGTTTGACGAAACATTCCAGCAAGTATTAGTTCATAATTTATTTTTAAAAAAATTAAAATAAAAAATTCTTTGAAAAATAATGGACCTTGAATATTTTGCATATAACTCATAATTTAATTTCCGCATCTCGTAATTTTTTTTTCACCAGAAACTCTAAGATCACATGAAATAGATAAGTTATACAAACTGATATCATTCTAAATTATAATATATTTCGTAAATGATAGTGTTCTCTTGTAAGAAAAAAAAAAAAAACAAAATTCTCACATTCCGATATTTTTAAGTAAACTTACTTTTTCTTGAAATTTTTTGTAAATTCCATATCTCTACCCGATATATCGCTTATATATATTGTGGTGCATCGCTCTTCTAGGGTTAAACAATCTAATCCTTGCGGTAGAACTCTTGAAGGCCGTAGATAACTGTGCTAGGACAAAGCCACAAGTCATCCTGCCCGATAGTTTAAGCGTGGCGGCCGTGTCCAAATTGTTGATCACGATACATAACACCCTCTCTCTCAGAAGTTGTAACAAAGATGTGCTCAGCATAGTTTCAATATGAACCACAGGTGGGCTGTATGGGTATTGAGCAAAAACAAATGTACCTGTGCGAGCGTCTGCAATAGGGATTGGTTAGCCGCCCTATATATATATATATATATATATATATATATATATCAGAGAACATTTAAGTCAACACTCAGAGGCGCCAGGCTGTTATATGCTGGACGTAATCGTCAGGAGGCCTGACGTTTGCGTCCAACATGAAACAATCTGTCGCCTATGAGTGTTGACATCAATGTTCACTTTTACATTTACATACGCTCTTTCTCTGATATTGAGCACTTTTCCCCATAAATATACCAAACATTAAACCTATATATATATATATATATATATATATATATATATATATATATATATATATATATATATATATTGCGGAGGGAAAATTTTAACAGCAATTTATTTCGAGTAGGCCCTTGAAAATGTAGCATAACCTAGTTTTGCATGTAATTAATTACTCCTGAGAAAACTTATGTAAAAAGTGACTATCAGGCTTTTGAAACAGACTTAAGAAATATTTCGGAAGTGTTTCTAGATCGGTAACTTTAAATTCATAGTTACTGAGGAATATGAATATCTCTTCATATGCGGTTAAAATCTATACAACGAAAGTGGTGTGGAATAATATTTGAGAATGTGCGCATTGGCAAGTATATAAGTCAATATTTTTGTGCCAAGTAGAACGAAATAAATAGACAAACGTGGAATCACTGAATAAATAGATAAACCCGAGATATGCAAATACACACCAAAACACACATATATTGATGTGTATGAAGGAGAGCATATATATATATATATATATATATATATATATATATATATATATATATATATATATATAAATTTAAAATTCACAAGATTTTTCAAACTGTTTATGGTGACGGTTTGGAGATGTTTCTACAAACCAACCCGATAATAAGTGTGAAAAGTCCTGCGAATTTTATAATTTTAAAATTCGTAGGTGAAAATGGTTATTAACTGACAGTAACTTAATTCCAGTTGTAAATAAAATTGTGCTCTGTTTAATAAAAGTAAATCTTAAACGCTCTTTGTGAGTCAGTTTTAACATTTAATATTTCAAATTCTATTAGGTTGGAGCAAAAATAATGTCGTTTTCTCACATATGTTATTAGGTCGGTGCAAAAATGACGTAATGATATCGTTTTTTGACGTATTTTTTAATGTCAAAAAACGACATTATTACGTCATTATTTTTGCCCAAACATAATACTATGTGAGAAAACGGCGTTATTTTTGCACCAACCTAATATATTGTGTTCATAGGACTCGCTTAGATTATACCGACGGATTACTATATATATATATATATATATATATATATATATATATATATATATATAATTACAAGCTATTTCTGCGTTTTCAAATATATTTCATTTCAGTTTGTGTGCAAGAATCTATCAACCTATTCATCTATTTAAATATGTATCTGTATCAATTTATATATTTGCCAGCCTCTCTCTCTCTCTCTCTCTATATATATATATATATATATATATATATATATATATATATATATTAATCATTTCGCTAAAGGGAGAAACAGGTAGAGGCAAACTGTGTGTGAGAGAATATAAGAAAAACTTTATTGATAAGCGGGAAAAATAAAAGAACATGAAAGCGTTGTAGAGTAGGGCTCGGCATACTTCCTGCTCTTAGGTACTACAATGACAGGTGTCAACTCTTACTCATAAATATGGCAAACCGTCACACTGGAGGAGGATTTGGATAGCATTGTATTTACTAATGTATTTCCTTTTTATGTATGGCATTTTAATAAACCTCTTCTACTTTGCTTCATTTGTGCAATCTTCTGTTCCTTCGATACTCACTCAATCTACGACCGTTCAAATTCTCGGTTATTTTGGAATAAAGACAACATAGAAGGGGAGAGAACGAGATAGAGAAATAATAAAAAAAACAGGGATTAAGAAGACAGAAAATAACGACTGATAAAGATATTTACATTTGTAAATATTAAACTTGACTAAAAGTTCAAAAGATGGAAGAGTGTTCCACAAGCGAGAAGTGCGAAAAAATTTGTTAGCATAGAACTTAGAGTTACATTTAGCAATTTCAACTGTAATGTGATTTGAACTTTCCGTTCATTCTAGTATTGCGCCTAAATTCATAAAATCTATCTCTGTCTTTCTCTGTAAGTATATATATATATATATATATATATATATATATATATATATATATATATAAGTAAAATTAGAACACTCTAAACAGGTATGCTGTTTTTGACATTATGAGCATTCTATAGTGTATTAGTTATTCAGATGAACACAAATACAACGTATATGTAAGAAATATTCGTAAGGCTCGATCATTATTTCTGTTGTCCTCGGAAGTTAATTCGCATTCCTCTATGTGCAATCACGTATTCTGGAATGACATGAAGAACGGACGCTCCCCATCAGCGACGCATTTCATGTGCAATAATGGAAAATGCAGCTGATGGCGATTGGACAGCGACTGTTTGGGATCGTTTACTTGTTGTAGGATTTCGAGTACATGTTCTCTAGCTATACTTTCACTTATACAGTCTTTCTCTCCGTAGTCGTTTCGCTATAACGTCATCTAAAGAAGAGAATGCCATTTTGTAGCGTTCAGCCGTAAGTGCAGGTGCTGTATTCAAGCAACTGATTGTCGTTTAACGAGAAGACGGCATCACCATTATGTGGGAGGTATTTTTGGGAGGTAATTTACCCGGACACTATAACCAGCAACTGGAGCGAAACACTGCGCCTTCCAACCCCGCGTTTCCAACTGACTTGAACTGGAGCTACTTCATCGAAGCAACAGCTGCATCTACTGCAAGGAAATTTGTGTCACTGTGTCGTACCAGGAAATTTCTCTCGTCAGTGTCCATCTTGAATATTCAGAATCTGCTATCCGTTCGTGCATTGAATTCTGCAGCTATATCTGGTCTGGTGCTCCTACTATTTATCTCAAGGTTCCTGACAAAATCCAAAGAACGATCTATAATAAAAAAAAATCTTAAATTCTCCAATTTGTCCAGATATTTCCACTTTTTAAAAAAATTTAATGCGAGTACCGTTTCCAAATTGGTCAATCTTCGCCAATAATATTATATATATTTCGAAATTCTTGCGCGTGACAGTTAAATAGCTTCCTCTTTTATTAAATGATATTTAAGTGTATACACCGCTATGCAGTATGTTTCCTTTTATGAAGACTACTTGCTATGATATCTTCTGATTTGAATCGGTGCAGACATGTTGTTTTGTGTTTCTCTTGATGCTGAGTATATATAGTTCTAGTTAGCCCAATTTTGAATTCAGTAGGCTCCTCTTTTGTCGACGCATAAGTGAAATATTCCTTCACATCTGTTGTGTTTGATAATCACTGATTGACAATTCTTGAAACTAGACTAAACCAACGTCGGCGATATCGCCCACTATTGGGCGAATTCAACTTTTACGTGGGCGATGAGCATTTGAACAAAAATGGTGGTCGAATGGAAATTTTTGCGAGCGATATAAGATTTTCTTTATTAAGAATACATTTCAACATACACTACCTGAAAATATATTCAAAGTAGATTTACAAAGAACATTTATAAAAAAAAGAGGTTAAATGGTAATAAATAAATCGCATTCTTAGATAAGATATTTCATAATTCCTCAAACAAGGAATATTTTGGTATCTTCTATAGTATATAGAAGAGCTATTAGCATTCAGATAGTTCTTCAGGCGAAATAATTTTTTTTCGGATATCAATCCGAAAATGAAAGTCAAGAATAAACCCCTAAAAAAAAAAAAAAAAAAATGTAATTGCTAGTATTATTTCTAATTTTATAATTATTAACAAAAGTCGTTTTAATTTCAACACGTGTAATGCTAAACCTAACCAGAAAACTAAATTATATATACAGTTTTCAATGGTCAAGTTTACTTTTGTTGTTCTTTAATGCTGACGCATAATACAACATTGGTACTTTCATTTAGTATTTATTACAACCTAAATCCATTTAATAAACCAGTAAGAAATTGTTGCCAAACGATTGGTATGCTTTTGAATTTTTTACATACAGGTGAAAGTAAGCAATGACGCAAAAATAGGTTGATAACTGATATTGTAAACCAACGTTTTGGTATCAGTCCACATAGGAATTACTATAAAAATATTCCCTCACCCAGATTAGATTCAAATCATACAGATGCATGATAGGAATTTTTGCTCAGCTATAAAATGGACCACTTCTCAGCCCCATCCCTTATATCGTTGTTTTGCATATACATATACAGGAATGTATCTATGAATGCGTTACAATTTTATATAGCGAAATTAGATGATTGCATTCATAATACTCGATTAGTGCGGTAAAACATTCTTCCGTTTAACAATAGCAATTGAATATTGATCTTTATATATTTACCGATTAATTAATAATTTAAAAAAAAAAAAAATGAAAGCTATTTTATTTGTCAAGTATTACGTTATATAAGTAATTACAGTAGAGTTAAAAAATGGACGATTATATATAGATGAAGTTTATAATCTAAGCCGAAAATAAGAATACACAATTGAAATATTATCAAACATTTTTGAATATTTTAATTTCAAGTTTATTTTGAATGTCTAGAGAGGGAATTTCTGATGTTTTGTCAGAAAAAATGAACGATATAATTAGATACAGAAATTTACATTCATAAAACATATCAAAATATAAAAGATGTATGCATTTACTATGGAAAGATTATAAATAAAATTTTAAGGTTAAAATACTAATGATTATAATATATCTGTTAAACTTGAAGTGACAATTTCATAGTAACGCCAATGATATGAGAACAGGAGAATACCATGCGGCAAACGACTCTAAATAAGCTTTTCATTAAAATAAATTTCACATTAATATTCATTAAATCAGAGATTCTTTATTGCATCTTCTTATATGTACTTATATTTTAAATAAAAAGCACGCAAATTAGAAAATAATTGTGAATGAGACTAGAATTTGAGGTACAAATTATATAACTTCATATTAGTTATTATATGCAATTAATTCGTTTTCGATTAGTGCGTATCTTTTAATGTAGACATGAGCCGCCGCACTAATCAACGGTTTATGATGCAAACACAAATATACATTTGTGTGTGTATATATATATATTATATATACACACACACACACAAAGGTTTAGGACTAAGTTAGGATAGAAGTTCCTCAATTTAATTGAGAAACGCATCCTCAGAAATAATCGCTTAGTAAGATTTTTAATAGAATTACCCTAAAACTAAGTTATAGCTGTACAGATTAAATTAAAAAAAAAAACATAATAAAATTTTAAATCAATACAAAAACCCAAGTAATAATTACCATTTTACAGAAGCAATCGTTGATAATAGCGACAAGTGTAATTGTTGAAATCCTAACAAGTCTCCATTACAAAATAGGTGTCAAACTGGCTCCCTTGTTTACCTAAGCACTACTTCTACTATAGACAATCCAACAGTTAAAAAATATTATATCGGGATTAGCAAGAATTCCTTTAAAACTAGGTGGCATCACCATATATTATCTTTCATCAAGTAGGCGTATAGAAATAGGACGACAATTTCTAAGTATTTTTGGAACTTAAAAGAAGTTAGCAAAAATATACCCTTTGAATCACTACAAAAATAGCTATTTTATTTCAACACTTCTTGTTCTTATGAAGTTATGGGGTTGAATATAGAATAAAGGGTTTTAAAAGGTTAAAATCAATCAAACATCCCACGCTAGGGGAAACGCTGTTGCATAAGCTGGAATGAACAATCAAAATACCAGTATCTGAGAATTCAAAAAAACTCACAGACTTAGGTTATAATAATTAATGCTTTAATGTTAGGATTAGACTAAAAGAGAATTTATTCTAACTAATAAATATTTAATTATACTATAAAATTAAAAATTACCAATTTTAAATTTAATCAATATTAAGTTTAAAATTATAAAATTGTTTAAAGATGAAACTGAGGAAAAATTATGTTTTTCTTTTTTGTTTTTATTGAAATTAAGTTGGAATAAACGTTAAGATCTAAAGCTGCCATGAACTCCACGACAACTTAGATACATTTGAAGCAAAAAATGGCCAAGAATGGCCATTTTTTATATGATATTTATATTTTTATATAAATATTTATATTTTTTTATATTATTTTTATATGAGATCATTCTACTATGTAACTCAGCATTGCCACCCGTATAGTCGGGTCCTCGGCAACAAAGCCATTTCCCCTACCGGGGCTTTAGGGTGAGGAGTGTAACTAGTCACCCAGCATAAATCAAAACAAAACCAGCCAGAGGCGGATAAAACTTCTTGTAGTGTCAACAGGCATCTAGCATAATGGGATAGCTAGGTTTACAGCCAGTGTGTATGTTAAGACGACATTCTTCCTCAACGGCAAAAATTCTCCCAGGGTGGTGAGGTCTCCAAGGGGCTCCCCCAGGGTGTCTCCTAAAACGGGGGCATCTCCCAGGGCCGGTCTTCCGATGTAATCAAAGATCTAGTTGATATTTTTCGGGACACATTATGAAAAAGACGGAAAAATTAATACTCACAGGACGTATTGATAAAAATGGACGAAATCTTGCAAAAACAATACATACATAATCAGATTATAATACACAAACACGTAGACATATTTAGATATACACGCAAAAAAGCGACGAGACAGGAAATATCTCCACGACCCTTAATATATATATATATATATATATATATATATATATATGTGAAAATATTGTAGAAAATAGGAAAGAAACTGGTTTGGTAAATAATCCAAAGTTCCTTAGTATTTTTGTAATTATTTTAAAAAAATAGTGCTCGATACGAAAGTAGAGCATAAATATAATTATTTATTAAAAAATATGATTCCAACTCGCTACATAAGAGGTCTCATGTTTCAAAACAAGAGTTTTTTGAAGTTTTCGGCTCTTGTTTTGAAACATGAGACCTCTTATGTAGCGAGTTGGAATCATATTTTTAAATAAATAATTATATATATATATATATATATATATATATATATATATATATATATATATATGTGTGTGTGTGTGTGTGTGTGTGTATGTTTGGTTAGTATTATTTTGCCCTGTTCTTTTTATTTGTTATTGATTGTTGGTAACTTAATAATTCTGTCTGTTGGTCATTTTTGAAAATTAAACTTAACCATGGGAAATTACTCTGCATAAAATTGAATAGAGACTAGATACAAAGAAAGAGAAATAAGATAATGTTATACATCTTTATTTTTCACTATTGCTCAGACAATAAAGTGCTCAAGAGCCACTGAAACTGGAGATTTACTGAATGAGACTTTTGTAAGTGGGTGAGTAAGGAGGAAGATGTACATGAGGATATGCAGGATAAATATCGGTTGATCTTAGAACTGAAGATTGTAATTCTCAGCGGAAAATCCTCTCATAATTCTGTTCCACATATTGAATGTTCTGGAGAAGAAACTAAGTTTAACTTCCTGTCTACTAATGGTATACGAAGCGAATGAAGATGATTTAATCCGTCCACGGGCATAGCTGTTCTATTCTATGTAAATCGAAGAAATTATATATTATATACTTCACGTTATCTAAGCCTAAGAAATAGTAATGGTAATATCTTATAAATTCTACGGTGTGTGAATTGGTTTGTTTAGTATTCTTCCGAAATTCATGTAAACACCAAAAATGTTGCTCGATATGCACTCCGTTTTCGTTCTCCTAGAATGCACTCACTTGCTTTTGATGTAAAATACTTCACTCACTGCGCAAAACAAAATCTCGATTTTTTTTTCGTTTGATGTATGAAATAAAAGAAAATAATCCCCAAACAGAAAAACAAAACAAAAACAAATGAAGTGAAAGTCAACAAGTCATTCTTTCTTCCTCCGAAACCATTCAGTATAAAAAAAATAAGGGAAATGAAATAGCTGACATAAACTTAAAGAATGAAGGATGAATAGTCATGTGACCTTTGCATTCGTTTTTTTTCTTCTTTTTTTTTTGTCATTTCTCTTCTTTTTTTTTTTTGCTTAATTTCGTCTTTCATTTTACTCTTCTGATGAGTGAATCTTTTCATGCTACTTTTTTTTTTGTTGCGTTTTTTTTTTACAGTGTTTATTATTTTCATCCCTTGTACTTGTTTTCATTACTACCGTTTTTTTTGTTTTTTTTTGTCCGTATCTTTTGGTTTAATCTCCATTTCTTTCTAGTGTTTCTTTCTTTAGTATCAGACGTGGTATTACCTTCAGGGTATGTTCCGTTCCAATACATATACATTCTCTTCTCTCCTTCGACAATTTCTTTCTTTATGAACCTCTTTATCTCACCCTATATTTTCTTTCTTTTCACTGCATTTTACGCTTTTTTATATATTTTGGCTTATTATTTTCTTTTTTCTTACAAGTCTAATTAGTTTCGTTTTAGCTCCATGTTTTTATTTGTTATGTCTTTATTTAATATCATTTATTTCAACATTCTGTTTCTTTTTTACTTTTTTGTTCATTCTTACTATTAATCATTTTCTTTATTTCTTCATCTTATACGTCTTTAGCTGACTTTTTCTTAATTCCTTTCTTTCAATCTATTTTTTTCATCTGTGTTTAATCTTCACTTTTACTTCCCCCCAACACTATTTTTTATTTTTTTTATTTCGTTGCATAATTATTTCAGTATTATTTTTATACTAGCTTTTAAAACATTTCCGTTTTGATTTTCTTTTCTTTTATTTTTTGTCTTGTTTCTTTTTTCTTTTATTATTTCTGTTTCATGTCCATTTTTTTCTTTCATTTTTTCTTCCATTTCCCTGTCAGTTAGTGTTTTTGTGGTTGTCAAATGAAGCTGTGATTTTTCGACCGGGATGTCGACACGAATCGGCAAACACGCGGGAAATTAACTCTTTTTTTTTCCCGCCACCAAACGCAGCTTTTGAACCACGTTCCGACAATTTACTTCATTGACCGCTCAAGTATAAGAAGCCGCGTGTGCACCCTAACCATTAAAAGCATCCAAGGACGCATTTTTTTTTATTGAATTCACGGTAGTTTTCCTAAAATAGGATGTAACACACACACACAGACAATAAAACATAAAACTCACTTGATGTAATTGTTGCAGTCATTTATCATGGACAATAAGCATACATATATATTGACACGTGTGTGTGAGCGCGCGCGCACACACACACACATTATATATATATATATATATATATATATATATATATATATATATATATATGAGAGAGAGAGAGAGACGGAAACAATTTCACTTCGATTTTACCTCGTCTCGCAAATATATTCAGAAGTGAAAAGGTACATATACGAGTACCGCGAATATATCATTGTTTATGAATTTCTTTTATCTCACAAGTACCCCCTATATATATATATATATATATATATATATATATATATATATAGCAAATATACAATATGTTAATCCGTATGTAATTTTCAGAAGGATATAGCCCAAGAGAGACATTTATGTGAAAAACACTCCATAATTATTAATTAAATAGTAGCAAAGACTTAAATTCCCATAATTAATAATTTTTATTTCATGAGAGCTCTAAAACAGCTCCCAATCTTCAAGACCTACAAAAAATCACAAATGATATGGAAAACAATTTTACTTTTTCATTTGTGATTTGTTTGTAGTTTTTAACAGTCAGGGCTATTTTAGAACTTTCATGAAATGAAAATTACTACCTACGGGATTTTAAGTGTTTGATATTCTTTAACACGCACACAGACACACACACATATATATATATGTATGTATGCTGACAGAAAAATAATTTCCTATTTTATGTATGAGTGGCCAGCCAGGAGACCTTACTTAACACCATGTGACTTTTTACCTTGGGTTTGAATAAAGGAGGATTTGAACACAAGAACTTTTATCATCTATTTGGTCAAATCCTTGGCGGCTCAAGAAGCAGTGAGCGAAAATGTGCCAATATGGAATTTTAAATAAAACCTCATGCTAAATGTTTTCCCCATAAAAAATACTTGTAAACATTAGAGTTAATAAATAAATTCTAAGTATTTCAAAATGAGTAGATATTTTCAATCACCCTGTGCGTGCGTGTCTATCTATCAATCTATCTTTATATATATATATATATATATATATATATATATATATATATATACACAAGCTATGTGCATATGAGTTTCACGTTTGTGCTTTTTTATGAGTTTGCCTGATCATCGCCAAAACGTGAAACCCAGGGTCACAAACTTATATCTACACAAAATATTTTACCTCTATCACTGATATTGAGCGCTTTTCACTATGTACTGCGCATATATATATATATCATTTTACTACATGCAATTTGATAATGACACTTATGACGCAAGGGGTTACATGGAATGTAAGAGGATGTGAAGACTTTAGTGATGAGAAAGGACAATAAATGAATGCGCTCCACGAAGACAGAAGATGGCGACAAGCGTTGCCTTTCGATCATTTAACATTGTAGGTGGCAGGGAAGCAAGAAAGTCGAGTAAAGAAACGAGAAACCTACAACATACAGTTGCATCCTGCTAGTTCAACATTCAAGCGGTCAGACATATTTGCTAATCTACTAACACGCTTGAATACAAGCAGATAAATCACCAAGGAGGAAAGCTGACCAGAAGAATTAGCATGGAAATATTTGCGGAAAAAAAATGAGGAAAAAAGTGTCACATCGGTGAGAAAGTGACTAATGTCGAGATGCTAGGTCTGGTTCAATTACATTGAAAGAAAGTCTTTGAATTTTTTTTTAATCTAAAGATATATAGTAGGAGCAGCGGGCCATATATGCCAGCAAAATCCAATGCAGCATCGAAGGATAGATTATAAATTTTAGATGGATTTCTGACGAGAAAAAATTGCCTGGCATGACACATTTGAATGTATGTTTGGCCTTGAACTCTGCCGGGTATAATCACTAAGTTATAACAATCTCGGTCACTTCTCCGGTTTATAGTAGCAGTTGGAAAAAAAGTATATAGAGTATTGTCGACTCATCACATCACACAGGTTCCACCAATGTCCATGGCTTGCGAAGCAATATTTGGTCCAGAATGAACTACCCTATGTTCGACAACGACCGTCTCTTTCGGAATTTTCCTCTTCAAAAATCAAATTGTACTTGAAAGGGAAAAAAATGAAAATGTCGAGTCAATCCAAGAGAATAGACAGTTGTTCGCTATCCCAAAGTAGGAATTCAAGAAAGGCTCTCATCAATGGAAACGATGTTGGATACAGTCTTTCGCTTCGGAAAAAATCTAATTAATGGTTGATCAAATGCCGAATTGCGTTGTATAGTGTTCTTTTTATATGAGCAGTGCAAATACATTTCTTATATATATATATATATATATATATATATATATATATCTCGAAACTGACCATAGATGTTCGTTACACAATCCAACATTGAATACAGCGACCAATTGTGTACGTATATGCCCAGTCTCACACTGTTCATCTATGTTTATGTGAGTTCCAATGAGTGAGAGTGCGTGTATATATGTCTACGTAAG
>OZ010591.1:76882344-76927344 GCA_963932145.1 Acanthosepion lycidas | reverse complement strand
CACTAGACGATATCTGCATGAAAAACACCCTCCTCTCAGAATCGCAAAATTAGATCTTATATTTTATCCGACCACATATTACACTCAATAAAAATTTAAAACCTAGTTCGAAATGTTTCCATTAACCAAAACATTATTCGATAAATTAATAGTGAAATACTATTTTTATTTTGGAATATGGGCAAACGATATACAATGTTTATATAACAAGGGCAATTTTAAGGAAATCAATTACAAATTGGAAAAAAAAATCCTGTGAGGCTTTTCGTCTTTTAAAGCATCATTGGACGAAAGTAATATTGACATTGAAGCGACTTTACATGTAAACAAAAGAAAGGGAACGTTGTCAATTTGAAATTTAAACTTAATGTTTTTAAATTGATAATTTCGTTATATAGTCTAGCCGATTATATTTTCTTTTTTTTCTGTTTTTACCATTTTTGGTATCAAATATTCCACTTAGGCAAAATACAATATTTTCTAAGAATATTGAAATATTTATTATAAAACCTGGAGCTAATTGTTCTATGGATGATCTAGCGATTGGAACCTTTTCTATTCATTTTCATCTTAGTAAATTGCGTTTTGAATTAATTAGAGAGACATTTTTTTAAATCCAAATTATGGTTAGACTCATTACGAGTAACAACAATAGCAATTTTTTTTTAAAAAGTTTTTTTTTTTTCATAGATTTTTCTAAAATGATGCAATATATAAATTGTTTGGAAAGCTGTCATGGAAATCAAGAAACAAATCTTTGGTTGCCAAAATATGATACCAGGAATTTGTATGGATAAAGAGTTTTAAAAAGTAAGTTCGTACACTTGGAAGAAAAAAATAATCTATTAATCGTGTAGATCTAAACCTGCTTTCCATGACTCACTTGTAGAAACCCACATTAAGAAAACTAATTACACACATTCACGCACACATTCTCAGGGTGTGGTGAGAAGGTCTCGAGCCGACATTCTTTGCAAAATCATTATTTTGATTTTCTGTCATTTTTTTCAATCATCTCTGGAAGTGGCTTTGCTCGAAAACTTTTCATCAACCTGTAGAAGTCAAGTGGCTTACCTGCCAGCATGGCTGTCTTCTTCTGGTTTCTTGTAAAACAAGCCAGCTGATTTTTATCTCATTTTATAGGAGAGTGCCTAATACAAGGCTCAAGAGCTACACAAGGTAGTGGGTTACAGATTGAAGTTGAAGCATGTAAGAAGAGGAGGTAAAAATGGTTAATTCCCTGTATAGCTCCAGTAAGTACCTGAGTTCCTCAGGTGCACCGTATGTTTGGAATATTTCAGCATTCTCCTATAAAATGAGGTAAAATCAGCTGACTTGCTTTAAAAGGAAACAGAAGACGGCAGCCATGTTGGCAGGTAATCACTTGACTTCTACACAACCCACTATGCTTTCTGTCCGAATATTTGAGAGGAGGAATTATCATTATTCACATTATTTCCGCGTCGATTACTGCCCTCCTTTTCATGGTGGTTGTACTCTCCGGTATTGACCATCCGGGTAACCTACTAGGAATTTCTAACTGAAACATTTCTTCAGTCTGCGGTGATAGATTGTTTTTTCTTCACACTACACATGTTTAGTGGGATCTCATATCGTTCGTATTTACAATTGCTCAGTTATTGCTCGCTACGTTTTCATGATCAGTCTAGCTTGAATTCATTGTGTAACCTCTAGTTACGGTTTTTTGATATTTCTTCAGCATTACTTTCATAGTTGGGCTTATCTCACAATTACATTCTTTGCTAGAAATATAAGGAATTTAGTTAACAGAGTTCTTAGTAACATCCTCTACTGTGTTAAGTATGTATAGATGGTTAAATGCAGGAATCAACCCCTGTGGATTGAAGTGTATATATTGGACAGAGTGGAACACTCGAATTTTAGATGTCTGAAAATATCAGACCATATGCTATACTATGAGGAACCCCTTAGTAGACTTAGCATAGAAATGAATAGGATACAGAAAACGTTTAGAAATAAAGACAAATGACATCAAATCTTCAACAGTAGCATCTGTAGTACCGTATATTTCGGCGTACAAGGCAAAACTTTAAACTTAAAAATACTCCAGGTATAAAAAGTGATCCTTAAATTCTGTGGCGTGTGGCAAGTTGTTAGCATGGGCGAGTTTTGATAGTAGACTAACACCTGCTTTGTCAATTTTCGACGTGTTTATTTTCTATTGAAACAACTTAATTATTATAATAAAAGTATAGTGTAATCAATGTACTGTTACCTCATGTATGTGGTATGATTGGGGCATCTCGAGGCGGTGTAATGGTTAACAAGGTTGTCTCTCTAAAACATTTGCAACTGAGTAGTGAGTTCGATCCTCACTGGGTGCCCCCTACTTTCGGCCTTGTGCATCATCTAAGCTACGCTTTGAAAATCACTATATGTGTTATGATTGCACGACAACAATAAAACGCATATTCGTCAAGCGAGAAATCCAAAACCATTGTCACACGTTCTAGATTGGGATAGTTAATTGACAATATATCGCTTCGTTTTTTCGATGATGTTGATCAAAAAGCAAAACTGGGTTTGTGCCTCAACAAGCCGTTTAAAGATCGCATTCGAGAACAATGGAACGATTAGATGGTTTGCGGGGAAATTCATTTCGGCTACCGTAATAACATACCGAAAACACAGCAGCCACTCATAATATATTGTAGATTGTGTTAGTTAATTGACAATATTTTCCACCGTTTTTTTCATTAGAATTTGAGTGATAATGTAGTATATGATAACTAAATTTATTTAATAAGTAACGTTTAGAATAAGATTTGAGTGGTCCTCTTGTACAGAAAATATAGTCCAAAACTTGAAGTTTTACTTAAATATATGGGGTCGTCTTATACGCCCGGCCCCCTTGTACGCTATCATATAAGATATGTATTAGAAAGACAACTCTTGGTCAGCGCACCCTTACAGAGAAAAAGAAGACGTCAGAGATAAGCTATAAAGATCACGTGTGTTTAACATCTATTTCTGTTATATCTAAGATTTTATAATTTATTTTTAATATTTTCCATTACGTCCTCTTACTTCTTTAAATAATAACCCGAGTCCATATTTATGCGAGTTATCGTGATATTTTATTGAAAGCAAAATATCTAACCATCTTCAACATATAATTTATTGTCTTTAAATATGGAAGGAACTTTGTCAATTATTAACTAAAAATCATGACTCAGATTTTCATGGCTACTACTAGGGGTGTAAATACTTTCGAAGTGAATATTTAAAATTACGTAACTCATTATTTATAATATATGAAAACAATTTCCTTTTAGTTTGACATAAAATCGAAGCTACTTTTTGTTTTAATTTCACCTCGCGAAGTTCATATTCACAATTGCATATTTAATACATTGGCTTAATGCCAATAAATGTTATATTCCAGATTTGCTTCTAGAAAATATGTGTAAGAAAGCGGTCTGCGCCCACACGCGTTTGAAGTACGCATGACAAGACAATTGATAAAATCTTGCATAAAATTAGAAACATGTGTCAGAGGAAGAGCGAGAGGAGAACGAGATATAACGAGAGTTAAAGTGAGGATATGTGCGCATGTCTGTGTGTAAAAGTTCATGTGCGTAAATACGATTCAATCAGTCAGCTATTGGATCGATATGTCTGTACATTCGTCCAATCTTATTTCAAGACAAATTCTATTAATCAGCCTCTGTTTGATTGTCAGACGATGTTTCTATTGGCCTTACCAGTTAATTTCTTTCTTTCTTTTGATTAAATTTTTATATTTCAAAAAAAGAAAAAAAAAGAAAGATTTTTGTGCTATTTTTCCCCATTTTTAATAGCTTCTTTTTTGATTTTGTTTTTCTCCGGCCGTAATTTACGGTAGTTGTCTCCATACCTCTGGTACTTCTCGACTTCAGGAGAAAAAAAAGGCAGTATTCGTGTGTCAAACATTATATAAATTGAAACGACTAGTTTAATGGATTTTAAGAGTAAAATTTTATCTCTGAAGAATAAAAAACAAAAAACAATGCATTGTAATAAATGCACCGGGAAAATGAACGAAAGAAATTATTACAAATAGATACTAAGTGGAATTAAGAGTTCAAAATGAAAACAGAATAAATTTCGTACATCACAGAAATGAAACTGCACGTTTGACAACGATTATGGTTACCTCTCACAGGATTATCTTTACTCACAATTCAGTAGCATTTCTATTGTATAAATGTATTATTTTATCAATATTTATTGTCTTGATCAAAAAGTTCATTCATTTTTATTAAAGTAAAATGTAAGATTTTTAAAAGATTTTGGCATTAACATTAACAAATGATTCTTTTTACAGTTTTGTATCTTCTAAGACAGAATGTATCTAAGAAAAATCCCAAGATGCTTACCAAGAATTGGAGATGTCAAGATCAAACAAGTAAAGAAGATTAATTATATGAGAAGAATTTCTAATAGATGAGAAAAATATGAAATACGAAAGAGCATTGGAATAATCAAAGATGACTTTCAAAAACTGAACAAAGTATTAAGAAACAGGAAATTTATCCTAGAAACAACGAAACTATTTCTAAACTGCTATGTAATAATAATCCTCCTATATGACAGTGAATGCTGGATAATTTCCTCAGAGATGAAGGAGAGAACTAAAGCAATAGATATGTGGTTCTACAGAAATATTCTGGAAATACCATGAAAGGAGCGCGAATAAACGAAGTAGTCTTTAAGAAAATGTAAACAAAAAGGACAGTTACGTATAAAATCAGAAAAAGACAATTGAACATCCAGAGACTCGTAATTAGAAAATAATTTCTAGCAATGTAAATAATATAAGTAACCATAATACCTTATCTCAGAGATATAGACATATATTGAATATCTAGCAAATTTGACCTTCCAATGACATAACGAAAGCACGGGTAGGAAGTTTTGGAAAACCTTGTTCGCCTATGTCCGGAAAGGACACGACATATTGAAGATCTGCAATCTTGCAGATAGTTTCATACTTACCGGACACAAAGTTGCATCTATGTTTCTCCTAAACATGCTCCATATTCTTCTTGAATTGTACAAAATATTGTTTTATTTTTGATTATATATAGAACAGGATAAATGTTAACCTGAATGTCCGATATCTGCTGTATTCAGCGAAAAATTGAAAACATTTTTTAGGAAAGCTACATATGTACTGGATATTTCCCTGTTTATAAGACGCGCCGATGCATTAGTCGCCCCCGTGAAATATTGAATGAAAAAAATCGGAAAAGAAACGCTTTTTCTTGTTATTACTATCCCCAATTTTACACACTGAATACCATATTTCTACACGACTACTTGAGTAATCATGAGAAATTGATTACAAACCAAGAAGATATACCAAATTTATGTTAACTATTTAGAATGTAATAATTAGAAGAGAACTAAGAGCGTATTATAGAAAGGAAACTTGAATCTTATTGCAGTCTGAAATCCTCTTTAATCATCACGAATTCATCATAAATCAGGTTCGAGCCCTAATTTTAAATTAGGTAAATGGAAATTTGTATACAAGAATAAGGTTAAGATTGATTTATGTGTAGGTTAAAATATACGATAGTACTGAATCCTTAAACTGGTATTATAGCATGAAATCCTCATGACCTGAAACCATGACAAGTTTATCCCAAATAGCTTCTATCAAAACATTGTTAATTTAATTTTAAAAAAACACTGGACTTATTTTACTTTCACGGGATCAGAATCGGTTTGTAATTAGAGAGTTGACTGTCATCCCACACTCCAGATATAAACGAGGCACGAATTCCGGTCGAGTCTGCTTCTATAATAGTCTTTTACTGGTGTATTTCGCTGCTTATAAGATAATCCGATGTATTAGACACCCCCACACAATTTCTGAACGAAGAAATCGCAAACAAACGCTTTCGCCACGTACTTCACAAACCTTTTCACTATCCCCAATTTTACTCACTGAATAGCAAATTTCGACATGAATAATCGTGAAAAATCTATTACAAACCAAGAAGTAGTACCAAATTTATGATAACTAATTAAAAGGAAATAATCAGAAGAGAAGTTAATGCGCATTATGCAAATGAAACCTGAACCGTATTGTAGTCTGAATCGGATGTAACTGGGGAGCTGCCATTCACCTTATGCCCCACCGATCTTCGATTTATAAGACGCAGTGTGGTTTTGTGAGATATTTTATAGGGAAAAGTGTGTCTTACAAATAGAAAAAAATACGGTACATTTTCCTCTTTGGTCCTAATGTCATTATTCTTAACAAAGAGCAAAGGCCACACGTCGATTTCTGTCTCCACATGGTCATTTTAAAACATCGAACGAATTCAAAACTAGCATTTTCATCAACCGTGAACTGTATCACACTCAGTCCACAACTGCTAAACACGCAGTGGATGATGAAGCTCAATAAAATACTACTAGATTTAAGAAATATTGTTTTAGTATTATTTAACGGTGCGTTATATATATATATATATATATATATATATATTGTTTCACACCAAGCAAGGCGAGAAGCCACTAGGACGCAAGGGCTTACAGAAGATCAGATAGGAGTGATAGAAGACAGGATGAGGAGAAGGGTAGTGGATAGATCAAGGCAACTGGATATGTCGATTGACATTACATTTGAATAGCTGGAGATTATAGCTCTCAAGGAAACTGGAATAGGGAAGGGAGTTCTACAGGCGAGAGGTGGGAGGCATGAAGCTATTAGAGTAGAATAGATGGCTACATTTAGGAGTTTCGACAGTGAAAGGGTGAGAGCGGGATGCCAGCTCCGTAGGACGCTTGAACTCCTGAAGTCTGGGAACCAGTGAATGCAGCTCCTCGGAGCAATTGCCATGAAAGTATTTGTAAAACAGACAGAGAGAAACGATGGCGCGTCTGTGAGAAAGTGACTGTAGACTAGATGCAAGAGCATGGCCAATTATATTGCATATCCGCCTCTGGAGACTATCAACAACCCCGAGGCAAACAGAAGGGGCTGCAGACCATATATCGCAGTAATACTCCATGCAAGGGCGAATTGTTGATTTGTAGATCTGGAGGATCGATTCCGTGGAGAAAATTTTCCTGGCGCGGCAAAGGGAGCCAACTTTCCTTGCGGTGGACGAAGCAATTGACTCAATGTATTTGTTCCATCTCAGGTCAGCAGTCAACGTGAGACCGAGCAGCCGCAGAGAGTTGCTCTCGTGGAGTCGAGCGTCAGACATTCTAATGGAGAGCAGGGAAGGATCTCTACATAAGAATAACTAGTAATTATATTACCAATTTGATTATTGATTTAAAAAATGGCAGTTACGAAAAAGTGATATTGTTTAGTATTCAATTAATTATATTGCTGTATTATTTAAGCCAAAATTTTCCACAGCTATAAGGCTCGTAAGACTCTTCAGTAATGAAGATATTTAAGACGAGTTGGCTCAAAGAGAATACTATGTCATAGAGATTATTCGATATCAATAATTTTTAATTAAAAACTTTTTAAATATATTAATATATAATGTATATTTATTCGTAACTGATTATGGATTTATTTGGCTGAAGATTGACCGGAAAATTTAATTGCACGATAATGAGAATTATCTTTAAATAAAGCTTAGGGAAATCAGGAGAAAACATTTTAAGACGAATGTAAGATGATTTTCATGTTTCAACTCTGATTAAAATATCATTTTTAAATTCTTAATTTGTTTGTTATTTTTCTCTATTTTTTACATTTTAAAATCTATTTTAAACATCTAGATATAATTGCAACCTGTGCATAGTGCAAAACCTTGCAAACTAAAACCCGATTGTTTGTCTGGTCTGGAATGCTAAACGCCAGTTTGCTGTTTCAGCCAAATTTTACGTCTGACAATTAGTACTGCCTTAATGTAGTAAAATATAATGAGGTAAAAAGAACAATCTCATGGCGTGAGGCTTCCCTGTACGCTACAATCTTAACTTCTTCAAGTAAATAGCGTATCGTTATATATCCCCCTTATCCTCATAATCTTCGCTTTTTCACACCGGGTTCCGAACGATCAACGAAGTTAGGCAACGTCGAAACTGGTCATTTATTATATGAGTGACCACTTAATACCAGGTGTTTTAAGCTTGGGTGTGCGTGTGGTGTAATGATAATGGCTTGGGACTGTTAATCGAATGGCAAGATCAAATTGCTGTTGCGTACGTCATATTCCTCTTCGCGCAAATAACCTTGGGAAATTCATGATTCCACCTCTTTTACCCTAGTTAATTGGTAAAACTTATATCGGTAAAACCATTATTATCTGAGAAAAATCCTTACAATCTGAAAATATTTTCTGGCTTTAAATAACCAGCAATAAACTGTATAAAATTAATCAATAAAAAAATCTCCTCTTTCACTCATATCACACATTATTGATCATTATGCTTTTTAGGTGGAACGGTGGCGTAATGGATAGCAGATTGGACTGAGGAATCTGAGAGACGAGTTCGAATTTCAGTCAAATACGTTACATTCGCTTACGTGCTAATACCTTTGGTAAAAGTATGATACCTCTTCTTCTCCCCCGCCTTAGAAATGGACTACACAACTATCTGACGCTTTTAACAATAACCCACTACCTTGGCTGACTCTCAAGCCTTCGGAAATTTACTAGTATAAAAAAGTATATGGTTAGATTTTATGGATTTGGTATCTCGTATAATATCAAGAAATTGGTTTCGGAGTGGAAATTTCAGTTTTAGGAAAAATCTGTTGTATTCAAATCTCACTAATAAATTAGGGAAAAAAACTGAATTCCCACCTGTTAATAATGCTGCTGAGTGATTATGATATGCTGCAAATGCAATGAAACACGTTACATCTTCAGAAGCTTTTTTGTAGAGATGTCACCCCGATTATGATCAGAGACAATAGAAACTTTATAAGTTTTATTATTAAAGAAGCTACTATAAGTCACTTCAACTTCAGAAAACATTATCTCTCAATGGAAAATAGTGTGCAGTTAAGAAGATATTATAATACACGCAATAATCTAATTCTTGTAACTACCGCAAATCTATAGGTAGTCGGCGTTCGATGTCTGGTATTTTTCCATCTCTTGGCAATCTTTCTTTTTAAAGAAGAATGCATTGAATTATTTACTTGTGTCCAAGTATATGCTTTCGAAAGTAGGTAAGGAGAAAATATTGATGTCCAACAATTAATCGGTTTTGTAATGCATAGAAAAGTTTCTGCGTAACAGTCACCAAAATGAACTGATTAAATTACATCGGCGCAAATCTACTCTATTCCTATAATGAATAGTGTATAAGTAATAACAAACTTTCGAATTTTTTTCTCTCTCAATACACAGGTAAGCCCAGATACGTAGGTAGATAGATATATAGGTAAATAAATAGAAACCTTGATAGATTGAATATAATTCCTTTCAATTCAGGGAGTCAATTTCTCGTTAAATACTCATTCACACACACTCACAAACCCACGTGTTTTACTCGCTTAATAATATTTTAGAGCGTACAAAAATTAAAAAATTTAAAAATGTAACGATATTTTTCATCAATTTTAATTATGTTTAATAATGATAATTTAATATTATGTATAAATAATAAATATTAATAATTTAATATGTATAAATAATAGTGATTTAATATTAGATATGAATAATAATAATTTAATATAATGTATAAATAATAATAATTTAATATTAGTTTGGTGCAGAAAATAATGACGTAATAATATCGTTTTTTGACGTATTTTTTAACGCCAAAAATGACATTATTACGTCATTATTTTTGCACCAACCTAATATAATGTATAAATAATAATAATTTAATATTAGTTTGGTGCAGAAAATAATGACGTAATAATATCGTTTTTTGACGTATTTTTTAACGTTTAAAACGACATTATTACGTCATTATTTTTGCACTAACCTATGTATAAATAATAATAATTTAATATAATGTATAAATAACAAATATTAATAATTTTATATTATGTATAAATAATTATAATTTAATATTATGTATAAATACAAGTTACAAAATAAAATTTCCACATTTAACTTGATAAAGTTTCTCCGGGCCAAACACGCTGGTAAAAGTTTGTAATATTGTCTCATATATATATATATATATATATATATATATATATTAAGAAATATAGTCTTAAGTTGTGCTATATTTATGGAATAAAGTGCTCAATATCAGAGATAGAGCGTGTGTAAATATAAAAGTGAACATAGAAGTCAACACTTAGAGGCGACAGTCTGTTTCATGCTATATGCAATCGTGGCAAGACGATTGCATATAGCATGAAACAGACTGTCACCTCTAAGTGTTGACTTCTATGTTCACTTTATATATATATATATATATATATATATATATATATATATATTAAAGACATTTTTATATTTAACGTTCTTTTTATAGATACAAGTATTTAAGTAAATGCTCTGTTTATAATAAACAGTATTAAATAACATTTACCGGCCTGAATGTCCGAGAAATTTTCATAGATTTTTTAGGCATTTAAAACAACCTGCCCGCACACACAATTCCGTAAAATACTTGTCGAAAACACAATTATACTTCGACATGAAAACAATAGACAAAAACTAAAAATCCTTGAAGTATTATACATCAAACATTTGAAACCCAACCTAAACAAAATCAATTATGGCATCTCTACAAATATTCTTAAATGTCTATAATTGTTAACAGAAGCCATTGGTTTATACCAACGGCTTTTCAAATTTCATACTTCTACAATTCACTCTCGTGTGGTCATGTGTGACGTCATGAGATGCGGGGCGATTTTCGCTTCTAGCGTCTTATATGCGCGTGTTTATCGTTGCTTAGAAATCATCTATGTAAACATTGACAGACTATCATCACTGTCTTGTCCGTATATTGTTTAATATGTTGTAATTGACATCTTTGATAATGGCTTAAGTAAGCCGAAAGCTTAGATTATATTAAAAAAATATGGAACAATATTGTGAATTTCTTTCTTTGTTCAACGATAATGTTATTAAACTTATCAGAAGTTAAAATTTACATAAAATAGACAACACTTGTCTATATTATTTAATGAAACGTGTATGAATGAAAAGATGCTGCCTAAATACACACAATACATATATATATATATATATATATAGATAGATAGATAAGATTCTACCAAAAAAGTATACAGACTTCAGGAAAGGAGAAATTTGTCTTTCTTAATTTCATTAAATTGCGATAATTCTTTTTGCTTTAGTACGATATTTTCTCGAAAGATGGCATTTGTCGTTTGAGAAATGTAAAATTATTTTGAATTGCTGTTTCGAATTTGAGAATGTTGTTGAAGTCAAACTCAATCTAGCTGTGGGTTTGGAACACAGGCTCCAACACGTTTGACAATTCCACGTATTTGGGACAAATTCGAAACAAAACGTACCAGTTGTAATGTGTACAAATGAAAATCCGGTAGACCTCGTATAGCAACAAGTGCTGATTCCTCGTCTATAATGTTGGATCAGTTTATACGCTGTTCAAGCAGTAGTTTGTCGTTCTAATAAATGCCCAGGAGCTAAAGGCACCCATATTAAGAATCTCTTGTGTTTGCTGAGTCCAAAGGCAACATGTGTTATTTTCGTGATGTCTATGTACATTTAATATTACAATATCTATACAAGTTTTTTTTTCCTTTTCCAGAATTGTTTATACTTTTTTAGGCGGACTCTATATACATAAGGTAACCCAAAAAAAGTCCTTGCTATTTCTTACGTCGTGTGAGAAGAACTGAAAACTGATACTCAGATGAGTGCGTCACGTGCCGGGAAAGCGGTGGGGGAGGGTTAAGTTCATTTCTCTTGACCCATGCAGATGCGTTGCGCGAGAATACCAGTCATATCTCGAGTAGCGGCGAGGAAATATGGTGATGTCGAAGCAGCTCGTTTAACGCTTGTCTGCTTTATGACTTACAAGTAGACTTCTGCGCAACAGCATTACGTCGCCGAATACTTCTATTCTTTGCGAATAATGCCGTGAGTATACGCACCCCCAGAGGCACTAGTTTCAAATGTTCATGTCAGGAGATCAACCCCTTTGTGAGGAACACCGCAATGGCCAGCCACCGATCCTGTATGACACCCATACAGGGCGAAAACAGCTAAACGTGTGCTGACGTTGTCGAACGCTTCCATATCTCTGATGAAACATTCAGTAATCATATGAACTGTATAGGTTTGGTTTGGTTTGGTTTGGTTTGTTTTACTGCGTATCAACCTCACTGGGTTATTTAATGCCGAAACAATTTTTATTAGTGGTAATATGTTTTTCTTGAAAAATCTATATCTGGGAATATTTTTCTTGAAGAAATCTATAGCTGTTTGTACTGCTGGTATTTTTTAAAAGTATTGCTGATAATAATTTTTCCTTCAATAATTATTGCTGGTAATATCTTTTTTATTACAAAGTATTTCTGGTATTAAAACATATGGCTGTTAACTATTTACCCATAGCTGGAACCCTAACAGGTGACATCACCCCGGGTCAGGGAGGACCTGGGAACACCAGCAATTAAGAGGTGGTTCCATGCTCCTCAAAACCTCCTGATCAGAGGCCTTGCTGCTGGACGTAGTTTATCGTCTTACCTAAGACGCGGATGTAGTTCATCGTAATACACAGAACGGGCACTGTATAAGGACGGCGTACAAATTGTGTAAGTGGGTAGTCCACATACTATCGGAAGCCAACAAGCAATGACTAGTGACATTCTGTTTTTCGTTGCTTTCTCTCACCGTAACGTACCCATATTTGAGCGAGTGCTCACTATTGACGAAAAGTGGGTACTGTGTGACACACCCAAGCGTTCCAGACATTGGTTGCCACCACGGGATACTGGGCCTCACACATCAAATCCACATTTACACAAGTTCATGATCTGTATCAGTTGGACTAGTGGAAAACTAGTGCACTATGAGCTGCTACAAACGGGCCAAACCATCACTGTAGACCTGTACTCGAAATATTTGGAACGTGTGCAACAAGCCCTGAAGCAGAAGGACCCAGCATTGGTGAAACGGCAGGGTGTACTGTTCCGCAACGTAAATGTTAATCACAAAGTTGTACTGATCCTCAATGAAAATGTTGTTTATCGATGGGGGGTACTGTTTCTCAAGGAAAATATTGTTAATCGCATGAGTATACTGATCCTCAATGAAAATGATGTTTATCGAAGGGGTGTACTGTTTCTCAACGAAAATGTTGTTAATCGCAAGGGTGTACTGTTCCTCAATGCCATGTGACGCGCATGGCCAGGAATACCATATGACGACTAGACTTACAGACACTTTGTCATTCATCTTACTTCCCCGACATTGTGCCAACATATTAACTCCTCTTCCATTCTCTGCACAACCACCCTCATAGTATTGCGCGGCTGGAGGCATGATGGCGAAAGGTTCTGGATGCCGATAGCGACAAACTTTATGTAAAAAATCTTTTTTTTTCTAATAGATTTAAACGGCAAAGACATTTTTGGTTAATTTGTAGATGTACGAGAGATCAAAGGAGCATGCATGATAAACAATCGTACATTTTTTTTAAATTGCTGTGCAAGAATCACTCTGTAAGTTGGTAACTATATAAAATGCTATTGCTATATGCATTAAAAAGCTATTTTTAAAAGTATTTAAATCGGAGTACTGTTATATAATGAAAAAAGGGGAGATAAATAAAAGAGTTTAAATGGTGAAAATATAAAACATCTTCGCCATTCAATATATCGAATAAAGTGTCTGCTGAACAGGGGGGCCAGACGATTATTTATTAAAATATTTTATTTATTTTATTTTTTCTTATCATGTGTGTGTGATTTAAAAAGATGGATTTAACGAAACTTCACCGCCTCACGGAAACTGCAAGAGATTATCATTTCAAAAGATTTATTCTTTACCCTATTTACATTTTTCAGACAGTTGTCCTCATCTTTATTTTCATATTCATGGCGTATCGACTGTTCGGCGTTCTTCAGGTAATATACGTTGGAATTTTGAACCGAACCCTTCATTTCGTACAACATGCTAGATGGTTCTAGTTGCATGTGTTATGCCTTTCCTGGATATCCCAGTTTTAGTTATTTCCTTTTAGTAAGTCAACTTTCCAAGTTTCCGTTTAGTAACTCAAACCTCTGAAAAAAACTATGTAAATATTTACAATCTCATCTTAAAAATATAGACAGATCCTGAATAATACCTAAGCGTGCAACGGTCGAAATATAGTGAATATGATAATAAAGAGGAGAACGACGCCCCGAATTATGTAGATTGTGTAAATAGTTAAAATACTTCATCTCAAAAATGTAGACAAATCCAGAAAAAGATCAAAGCGAAGGGTCGAAAGATAGTGAATATAAAAATGAAGATGGGAACAACACTCCGAACAATGTAAATATTCGAAAAAAGCTACAATCCCTAATCTCAGAGAGTTCGACAGTCGCCAACGAATCTTACTACTCGTCGGTATTTATCAATCCACCCACGAGGATCGAATGTGGCACAAGGTCGTTTTAATGTGGGTATCCACAAAAAATATGGCCTAGACGGGTTCAAGCCCTGTCAACCTGCCCCGACGAAACCTTGCCCTTCGGCAAAGCCTCGTCCGGGTTCCTCTCTGCTAATGCAGATGTATTCTTAATTTAAAAAAAAAAACCGTATTATTTTTGGTCTAAATGACTTTAACAAAAAAATAAATAAAAATAAAATAAAAAAAGAATTTGAAATGAGATAAGAAAAATCATTAATAGATTTATTCTATCTAATTCTTGTAAACGATAAAAACCAAAATACAACAGATAAGCGATAATCGAATTAAAAACCAAACACACCTGCAAACAATTTAATATTTAGGGAAAGAGCTTCTACCTTTGTTAAGGAACATTTTTCTAGCAAAATTATCAACAAAATCGTTATAAATCCTCAAACATTTGATGACGAGACATAAAACTAATATTCAGTAATTTTTTTTTAGATAAGTGCTTGTTTCTAAACTAAACAAAAAATTAAAGATAAGTAGAAGAAATTTTTTACTATAAACTGAATTGCATTTTAATTCGACGAATATATATATATATATATATATATATATATATATATATATATATATATAATCAACAGTGGTGAGATCCGAGTTCGAATCTCACCACAGTTGATTTATCAGGAAGGAGAGTTCCTGATGTTATCGGTCTGGGGTGGGGGGCAATCCCAGCGTGTGGCTCCTTTGGAAAGTGCATGAAAATCATACCACCGATTGACCCAAGCCTTGTGAGTGAAATTGGATAGACAGGACACTTAATGGACCGTCAATAGATGTGCTACCTCGAAGTCACAAGTCATCGTGACCGAGGTTTTCAGTGTGCTGGCCCTGTTCAGATTATTGATCACGCTAGATAACACGTTCACCGTCAGAAACTGTAAATAAGGTCTGCTTAGCATATTTGCAGTATAAACCACAGGTTGGCTGGGTGGGTGTTGAACAAACACAAATGCGCCTGAGCAAGCTTCTGAATTAGGGCTTGTCTAGCCGCCCTAGTAGATGGACATCCTCGAATCCGTGTGGCCAGCTATTATATATATATATATATATATATATATATATATATATATATATATATATATATATACACACACACCGAATTTTAATTGGCAGGGATTATTCCAAAGAGGATTTTATTATATTTTGTGATATCTTTAGATATGTTTTATATTTTCTTTAATTATATATATATATATATATATATATATATATATATATATATATATATATATATATATATATATATATATATATATATTCTGAAAAATGATAATATGAAATTGACGCAAATATTCGCAGCAATGCATGTTGTACAATGTTATGGTAATTGACTAAGAATAGCTTAGATTTGACACAAGATCGAAAATATGAGGCACTCAGTGCGGATTGAACTCACTACTAAGTGGTAATAGATCAAGCAATGCAAGCTTGCTATTTCATCAGGTCCAAATGCCGAAATAGTGATTTTATAATCATAGTTTAAATGTGGCACAAGGTCGAAACTGTGGAACACCCAGTTAGCACCGAACTCAATATTTAGTCGAAACCGATCTAACGTTGTAGGGTTGTTAACCATTACACTACATCGAAATGCCAATAGTGATTAAATAAGCCGTCGCTTAGATATATGTGTCGAGCAACGATTAAAATGATTTTCTAAGCGTAGCGTGGATGTGGCATAAGGACGAAAATATCGAAGTTATTAAATGCTTTACAATGTTATACTAATATTCGAATTATCTGTGATATTCTCTCGTTGCTTCCGTAATAATGATTTCCAAAGCGTAGCTTAGATGCGGCAGAAGGCCTAAAGTGTGAAGCACCCTGTGAGTTTCGAACTCACTAGTCACACGTCACACATTCGTTATCGATTGCTTTCATAGTTAGTCGTCTATAAATAATAATTTTGCAGATCTTAGGCAACATTTTGATGCTAGAAATCTGCTTTAAATATTTGCTTTTTTCTGTTTTATTTTTACCTATATGTTTTCTCATTATTCGATACAAATTAATACCATCTTTGTCCATTGCGATGAAAACAGATTCATCATAACAATAGCAAACGAAGGAAAATCTAGTTCATTTATAACCATTTAAATATAAAAAAGGGTCTCGGTCGATCGGCAAAACTCCCTGTGGAACATAGAGCCACACTTTCACCATTCTCGGCTGATGGTGTTTCTCTAGCACGGAGGTTCAAACGGTTGGGGATGTGTTAGACCTCCCCCAGCCCGCTTTGAATTTAGAGTTATCAATATGAGAGAGAAGAGAATTATTCATATTTTTCCCAAAGTTTATTTCTGCGAAAGTGTACGCAACAGCCTCCGCTGATATTTGAGCTTGCCCCGTCGGGTCTAACTTCGGCGCCGATAACCGCTGAGAGACTTGAAAACTGACTATTTGTCTTTAATCGAAAGAAATAATGCTAGTACTTACCAAAGCTTCATAGAAAACGTAAGAAATTAAACCCGGAACTTACCTGGAATTAAAAAAGAAATGACAATTAGAAAATTTCAATTGTATATTGGTAAATGAGGCAAACTAGAAATAAATACTTAAATCTTAATATCCAGACAGGCATGGAATCTAACTGTTTGAACAAATCGTATTTGCTTGAAAATATATATTTTAAAGAAAATAAATGAATAAATCTGTAATGCGAACACAAACAGAATCAAGTGCAAAAAAAAAAAAATGTTAAATTTTGAAAAGTATTAAAATTATTAGCAATGACAAGACATTGGTATAAAACAAAATATGTTTATAATTGAATTGAGACAGTCTCCCCCACCCCAGTAACTTACCCTAGACAAACCAAGTGCTAGATTACATGGTGCGGCTCGACGCTAATCGGTTGTATAACTCATAGTCGTAGTGATCTTAAATGTTCTTAACAAATATAAAGGAATAACTTTCATCATGTTTTTGTTTTTTTTCTAATAATGTTGATATATAGTTTAATCTGGACTTTTTTCGACTTTGTTATAGATTACATTAAAATTGTTCTTGATATATATAAAAAAAATGTCTTTTTCGTATGCTTCGTTAGGAAAAAAGTCTTTCTTCAAAAGTACCACTATATTCACGGTGGACCTAAACAATCTTCACTTTACGCGGCGTCGTAGGAGATGAAATTTGAATCTCCTCTCCACAGACGCGTGCTTCGAAACATATCGCTACACTATCGCTATTTCCATGGCTAATGTTCAGACGATCTATGTTCCCTAGTTGCACCTGTTAAGTCTCTTACGAAAAGAAGCCATCATGCCAAAACTACAAGGTTGAATCATCCTGATTCACTTCGTATTCACCTGGTAAGAAGGACGTTTCTCGTCAAACAGCTTCTTTCAAAGTACTACTACAAGACTAGCTACGAACTTGAGGTTTCCAGGTCTAGTGCCATCCTCATAATCTGCACATAATTCCCCTTCTTACGTCCATACAACCAGCTCATTCAGTAACGCTATAAATCGCCTGGATCTTCGGCCACTTATTGTGTGACAGTCCTGGTTATGGCAATTTACTACATCCGGCAGGAAGCCCTATGCTAGGGAGTTTTTGGGATGAGTGTAGCCAAATCTTAATTGCTGTTGTTACCAGATCCATTCTGACTTGTGTTGGTAGTAACTATTAGAGTTCAGACTGGGCAAATTGTAAACCTCCAAAATGGTGTCAAAATATTATGAAAATACAAAAATACATTTTTTATAGTAAAAATACCAGCAATACATTTTCATAGGAAAAAAAAATTACTAATATTGCCAAGAAAATTAAATTTCGGCATTAAATGGCCCATGAGAGTTGATATACCATTAAACAAAGAAACCAACCAACAGAACCTCGTAAAGTTTGAACATATAGTAAAAACAATTGATGTTATATATGACTGGCCTCATTTCTTTGGTACTGCCATTACCTTCTTCGTCTTCCATGAGAATACGGATTTTCTGATCATGTTTAACCCGTTGCCATAATCTACGAGAAGTTGGATCCAGTAAACCCATTGAATACAAACATAAAATACAATATACGAGGTCGGTGCTGATGTCAAAAGAGAACTTTGTACACTGTTAATGCTTACGTCTACGTCACATTGAAACACCTGTTCCAGTAGGTTCACCGATGTTAAGCAGCTTTCAGTCTGGTGGATACCAAGACAAATGACCGCTTGATAATACCAGGTGCTGTAAGCTTGATGTGCAGGCGGTGTAATGGATAATGTCTTGGAGTTTTTAAATGGAGAGTCGAGTTCCAGTTCCACTTGGGTTCGTTATATTCACTTACGCTCAAAAACAATTGAAAAGGCATGAACCCACCTTTCACCCCAGCTATAGATTAATTAGCAAAACTTGTGTCACTCAAATTGTTATTATTATTTTTTTAATATTCCTAAAATTCAAAAATATTTTCTGGCTTTAAATAACCTACAAATGACAGATAAGCAGTAAAAAAACGTATTATTCATTGCAGACTCATGTTGAAATGTGGAATTATTCTGTGAAAATTATCAAATTAGGTGATTTATTTTAATGCGGTTGGGACTCTAACGCCTTAACTAGATTGTTTCCTTCTTTAGTACTTATAGGCTGAAATATTTCCCGACATAGCTTGTATAATAGTCGGATTTTTAATACCATACATACAATGGCAACAATAAACTTAATGTGAATACATCATTCTCAAAAATCTCTTATTGCTCACTACCATAAACATACTCTATTCAGATATAATTATAATCATTAACGTATTAAGCCCCTCGACTATGGGTTAAATAGCAGGACATACCTTGGTTATCAACGAGTCTACTTCAGAAAGTAACAAAATCTATCGCGGGAATTCTTCTGCCAAGTCAACCATGAATCGAAAAGAGTGTCATCCAAGGTGCATCAATACTCGCGCATAAGGTAATCGTTAAAGTAGAGTTTGGTTAGAGACAAAGAAAAGATTTCTGAAGCGCTATGTAATATTTGTCCTTCTATTTGACAGTAAACGCTGGACAATGCCGTCATTGATGAAGAAGAGACTTGAATCAACAGAGATGTGCTCGTAAAGAACGATGCTAAGGATGGACTGAACATATGAGTAACGTGGAAGTTTTCTTTTATAGGAAAATGGGGCAAAAAGAACTCTTATATTTAGAAAAGGAGACATTTGGAATTTCTTGGACAACAGTTAAAAGAGAGCTTGTAGAGTTTGAAACTCACAGGGCCTACCGAAGGCAAGAGGGGGAAGAACAAGTAACCTATCTAACGTGTTTGTGTAAGTGAATGGCGAAACACGGGTTGAGATGGATGGTTAAAATTTAAACCATAGTAACAGATACAAATGAAAGGAACTTGTGAAGAGCCATGATAGCCCGTCTCTTGAAGGGACACAGCATATTGAAGAAGAATATACTTCCGAAGAGAACGTTTGCATTCCTAGAAGGAAATTGGAGAAGATACTCTTCTTAATCGACAATATATCTAACCAAAAATGGGAGTAATTACTCAACAAAAGTATTATTATATATTACGTTAAATTTCAATCAATTTCACAAATATAGTTCTTCAGAACTTTGTCTCTGTCGAGGGACATTCCAAATTTGCTCTTGACTTCATAACTGCCGCTGATATACTGCTAGTTCAATCCCATGTATAGGTTTAGCATACAGCTATCTTTAAATAGTTGCAGTTACCAGCCAGCTGAGTTATCGACATTTGGTTGAACGCATAGTTCGTAAATTACTTAATGTTATTAGTTGTTGAATATACTCTTTTCTTTTTAGTTAAAATTAACAGGAGTAGATAAATTCGCATATCGTCCAGTTCACGCTACTCAACAGCAATTTGAACAGGAGTAGATGTCTCTCCCCTTTTTCATCTTTAGGATTCGGTTTCCGCTTCCTTCATATGTTCTCATTTTCTTTCACTTACAATAGCTTATTTCGTCTTAGTAGCATTATCGCCTTGCTTGGACGGATTGATAAAATAAAATGTACGTTGCATTTTTAAAGAGTCATTTTTTTACCTTACTAGTTTCAGAAGTGAAAATGAGGTAAATCTGATACAGCTTACGTTGTGCATATATCCGACATAAAACTAGACGTATTGCATTGAGGGATTTTATATAATTGATCTGTAATTATCACTTAAAAATAACAGTCGCCTTCTTGGCGAAAATTTGTTTTTGTTTATTATTTATTTCTACTATACGAACTTACACAACACCGCACAAATAAGTGTTTTTATAAGGGCTTTAAAGCTTGTGTTGAATGTAAATTAACAGTCATAAAGATTGTTTTATTCTAATCCAATCTCGAATTCTGTGTTTCGTTTAATAGAATTATGAGTCAATCGCATTACATCTTCAACTTTTTTATTTCAAATTCACATGAGCAGTTTTTCCGCTCATCTTCGTAATAGACATATATACTGTTATTCTTCATCACTTGTTATTTTAGCTGTAAATTATCTCAAAGAAGCAATGAATGTGTCAGCGCCGCTGAATATTTTCATATATTTTATATTCGAAGCTGCATAGTTAAAAGACAGTCCTAATTTAAAATATAGTTTGTCATCGATAATGTTTAAATAACTTGATTAAATACGTTTCCTGTTTTTTTCTTCTTTGTTTAATTGCAGTCAAATTTAATATCCAGCTTAACAAATCGTGACAAGAGCGAGAACACAAGAGGAATAAAGAGTATTATTATTATGAAGAAGTGTTTGCACACTTCGGAGATATCAGGGGCAGTTTCATAATTAGGCAGGCCCCTTGCTTTGAGAGCTTATTGGGACTTGACCTCAACCCAATCCTCAAGTAGAACTCGTACATACGATCCATCGTTAAAGATATCTTGGAAAACGGTTCAAGAAAGTTTCTCGCTCCTCCTGTTATCGTCTACATTCACAAGAGCCAGATCAAACCTATAATGAAGTACTATTTCCATATATGGGCTGCCTAGTTTTCTTTTTCCAATGTACGTATCGTGGAAATGCGTATCGACGTCTTTGTAGGTGACAAATTATCTCGCCCTAGAACACTTTCTCGCAGACGAAACGTAGAAAGTCTCTCACTACTCTATCGCTATTTCCATGGTGAGTATTCAGATTATCTAGACGCCTCAGTTCCACCGAACCTAACTTTCAGGGCTAAGACCGACACGAAACACTCATCTCATTCATATCGCACTAGTGAGATGTAAGTCTCATTCAAGCATCTACTTGTTTGGGAAACCAACTCTCAAGAGGCTGATTTCCCGTTCACTAAAATAATCTGTTCAAGCCTAGTGTTGACAGCTATCTTCTGTACATATCTGCATAAGATGCACCGCTTACCCTGGAACCCTCTGACTCGAATCGTCACAGGATCTTATACAGTCTGAACACAACCGTAAAACTGTTATTTTATTCAAATAGATAGCGATATACTAAGCGTTATTTAGATGTGACACAAGGCTAAATGTAGGGCACTCTGTGAGGATCGAACTAACTACAGAATCTCAATTGCTGTCACGAGACAAAGTTGCTAACAATTACATCACGTAGTAAGTGCGTCTATATTCAAACAAATAGATCAATATTTAATTTAGTCTGATAATTGTATATTTAATGACAAACGAAGGCGAAACGATGGATATTTTTCGTAGAATATATATCAGTTAAATTATGTATAATATAGATTATCTAATGGGTAAATATCTGTGGGATTTTTACTTTTTTTACAGCAAAAACGGTACCTCATATCGGGATTTAGCTGTGGGATTTTTACTTTTTTTACAGCAAAAACGGTACCTCATATCGGGATTTTTATGACGACAATACCATGTAACATGACTTCTATCTGTGCGTTTTTTATTGCAAGACAGCTAAAGCACAGCAAATTGTATCGAGATTTTTATTAATTCAGAAGCTTGTAAATGAACTCATTTGAATAATAAAGCAATTTTCGATCGATTTAGCACATTAATCGTATATTGACTTAATTCACGCTCACCCAGGTAAGACTGAACCGATTTTTGCATGACTGCGTTTGTTAGAAACTCGCGAAATAAAACGATTAATAATTGCTGTACAGATATCATAATAATTATTTGTCTTATTTTTGTTCTTCTCTAACCCTACTCCCACCCTACACTTTCGTTCTTCCATTTTTCTTGCAGAATTTCTCTTCAGGTTGTTCTCTCTCGTGTAATTCTTCGAATTCCTATGACTAATTATCGTATATACTCGAATATAGGGCGATTTTTATGATCAAATTTACTGAGGTAAAATTTTGAAGATGTTAAAAGTCATGTATTTCCTGTGATAGGGTGCACTATACACAGGAAATTCTTTCTGGAGGATTTAAAATTCATACCAAATTTAAAAAAAAAAAAAAGTAAGTGGAGTCGCGCTATAGATAATTCGGCTTATACAGGGACATAGGCAATATTCAAAGTTTTAAATTCACTTTTTCAGCCTTTTGTAGAGGTGCTGTAAGAATTGTTGGCTAGGGTCACCTTGAATAAAATCAAGAAGGAAAGCTATGTTCTTGTAAAACAACACTCGACATGAATCGTGTACAACAAATACGAGAGAAAAATAATCAAGATCAGTGAACATTAATAAAATATTGTATTAACAATGGTATACAGATTTCAACAATAAATATAAAGAAAGTTGTTTCCCTTATTCCGTAATAAAAAGGGTAAGTTTAGCTAATTAATGTTGAGTACAATATTAAATGTTATTTAACTACAAAGTTCAATTGATGTCTTAGCTAAATTAAGAATAATTCCACAGTGCGTTACCAGTGTAGAAAGATGTAATGTTCATGAGTGATATCAATAGGAATTAGTATGATTACTCGAATGAGTAATAATTAAGAATTAAAATGTCACAAGAATATGCGCCGTGCCGTATTCTCCAAGAAATGAACTGCTACTGGCTGTTGGCTAACAGCGAGAGGGTTTATTGTGACATTTTTAATTCTTAATTATTACTACATTCGAGTAATCATACTAATTCCTATTGATATCACTCATGAACATTACATCTTTCTACATGGTAACGCACTGTGGAATTATTCTTAATTTAGCTAAGACATCAATTGAACTTGTAGTTAAATAACATTTAATAATTGTACTCAACATTAATTAGCTAAACTTACCTTTTTAGGCACATAAGGGATACACCACACTTTCTTTCACTCATTTTCATTCTTTATTCTTTTCACATTGCTTAATACAATATTTTATTAATGTTCTGATTTGATTATTTTTCTCTCGTATTTGTTTTCTTTTATAAATATTCTTCTAGTCGAGTGTTGTTTTTCAAGAAATTTTCGTTCTTCTTTCTTCCTTCTTTCTTTCATTCATTCATCGTTTCTTTCATTCATTCACTTTTTTTTTGCATTTCTTGTTATATATGATTCTCGAAATTCTTTTTTTTAATCCTTTGTTTCTATCTCCCTCTTTTTAAAATTCGTCTAACACATGATAGCCATTTTCTTCAAATTCATTCTTTTTTCTTTCTATAATTTTCCTAATTCATGATCTACATTTTGCTGAAATTATTCTTCCCGTGATTTCCCCTTTAATTAAAGTATTCATAATCACTCTGCTTCTAATTACTATCGTAATTATTATTTTTCGGTCTCCCCAATTATTCCTATTCGCCTATCAAAACCGGATGTAACTGATACGGTGAGCGGGATACAATCGCAGCAAAATAAACTGATCACCAAATCGCCCTAACTTGAATTTTTTATTACAAATTTTAAAAATAATAATATTTACATCTCAATAAATATATTTAAATATATTGCCAATTCATTAAAGGTGGCAGAAGATAGCAATACTGAACTCTGTAAAAATAATTTTATGCTTAACGTTGCTTTCTCCCTCATGAAAGGTTTTCTGTCTAAGGGTAGTCTGATTAATATATCTGTATATGGAGACATGAATTTATATTTTTTCCAAACATTTTTTTCAATTTGAAGCAAGTCAATAAGGCCACTATGTCTCAAACGGTTACTCAGAACTGGAAAATATGGAGAGAAAAACAAAAACAAAAAAACAACTTTACGAAGAGAGGACAAAAAAAGATCAGGAATTAAAAAGAAAAAAAAAAACGATTGGTATCGCATTTAAATTTTTGAAGATCAAAGCTGAGTGGAAAGCAAAAAGCCGGAAGAGAGTCCCACAGGCGTAAAATACGAAGAAGAAATTGTTAGTATAGAATTTGCGGTTATATCTAGCCATTTCAACTGTAAAATAAGATTTCACCGCCTATCTAGTATCGTGCTTAAATTCATAAAGTCTACGTACAGTAGAGGAATTTATACATTTGACATTTACACGAGTATTCAGTATGAAAATTATATCGATTCTGAAATAAACCGTTCAAAATAGAAAAGACAAATTATTCGTGTATATGAATGGAAGTAAATTTCGTAACGTTTATTTAATTTTAAAGTTAATATTTAGTACATACGGTTATTCAATCCTATATATATATATATATATATATATATATATATATATATATATATATATATATATATATATATATATTATATATATATATATATATATATTATATATATATATATATATATATATATATATATATATATATATATATATATATATATATATATATATATATATATATATATATATATATATATATTCCACCTACTTTCGATATATTTTTTCGGTAGTTTATTGATTCTATACACCCGGAACTTGGCAACGGTTTGGGAGATGAATTGCTCTAAGTAGATTTTATAAGCTCCCAGAGAAATTACATTCTTGCCATTAAGATATTTTTGTAGGGATATAGATAAAGAGTAATTCGAGGTGTAATATCGGGTGAATGAGGCGAATGTAGTAGCATATCTCGCGAAGCCTTACCAATTCCCCCCAGTTCTGCAAAGAGACGTAGGTTCTGTTGTTACCCTGATGTATTACGGCGCATATCCGATTAACCAATTCTGGGCGCTTTACAACGAATCTGGAAGGAAGAAATCGGGAAAAAAATGTTTTCCTTGTACATCATAACCAACCCCACTATCCCCAGTGTTACCCACTGAATATCAGATTTCAGTATCTGTCTGTTTCTGAGATGAGATATTATGTGCACTATTTACATTATTCGGATTATTGTCCTCATCTTTGTTGCCATATTTATCATAACGTTTCAGCGGCTGTACGCTCCGGCCTTCTTCAGCAGGTTGGATTGTCGAACTGAAACTTTTATTTCGCTCACTGGGGTAGACTGTTCTAGTTCCACGGGCCAATTCATGGATGTCAGATGTCAGTTATCTACTTTTAATTTCCCTCTCCAAGATCTCTACCTCCTTAACCTTGAAGACACATAGAACAGTGGATAAAGGTGCTAGTTAGATCCAGTGAGAGGACCCAAAGAGTGTGAGTTCAATACCTGGTTATGGCGGTGGAGAACTTTGAGTGGGGAATTAACAGGAAATAAGCGATAACTGGCATCCATTAGACATGGCACGTGGAACTAGAACAGTCTCGCCCAGTGAGCGAAATAAAGGGTTCGGTTCGACATTCCAACAAACTGAAGAGCGTACAATGGCCGAAACGATGTAATAAATATGAGGACAATAGTCCGAATAATGTAAATCATGTTTCAGCATGAAAACCTGACTAATCATAACAAATTCATCCCAGATCGAGAAAAAGTACATTTGTCGTAAATACTTAAAATATAATAATTAGAAAAGTTAACTCTCATCACCAATCTTTGATTTATAGGGCGCAGGATGGTTCGGGAAGATATTTTGTAGAAAAAAGGCGTCTTATAAGCACCAAAATACAGCAATGAAAAAAATCAGAGATTTATCTGAATATACACAATTTTAATTTGATTTTAAATAGATATATCTGAAAAAAGGTTTAAATGAAATAAATAATTTAGAAATCAAACTAAATATCACAAAGTCATATCAAATGTAAATGTTATCCGTTCTTTAACTAACTGTATTATTAATAATAACATTAGGAAAAGTTATATTACAACATATTCTCCGTCTACAGGACAGGTATTTAGTTTGATTGTATAGAATATAGCGTACCACGTTACAATTTGATCGAGATAAATAATATTAATAATATTCTGTTGCGCCATATTTCCAAATATAAAGGGTACCTAACCTGTATTTGAAATTCTGGCTTCTTACTTGACACTGAACATAACCTGCTGGATCCAATTAAAATGCCTCAACGCTTTCTTATTTACCAATATTGGATTTAAATTGTATAATGTCTGAACAGCAAAACGCAGAATTGAATTTATGGCACTAGCAAAGCGCACTGCTAGTCGAGTACACCAACAGCTACACCGGAATTGACCATTGTGCAAGTTTTTAATATGTAATTCAGTTCGGAATAAGTTCAACTTGTTTTTTATTTATCGTTTCTTTCATGGAACACATCGAAATTCGTTAGATATCTTTTACGTTCTGCAGTATAGAATCCTAATTTGAGAAATCTTGCATTTTTCATATGTACTTGCCACAATTGCGGTTACTGATAACTGTTCTATCGACTACTTTGCTCTGAGCGTTTGCCCATCCGTTGGACACAGGACTTCGAATTTCTAATTGCCCATATTTCCAGAATATAAAATCCATCGTTTCTTCTCCCTTTATGATGGTTTTCCCAAACTATTAATAACTATTTATGGTCTATAGACAAATTGACCTCAGTTACTCGATGTACACTCTTCAAAGAGATCGTCTAAAAAAAATCAGGCGAGAGTTTCTCATATTTATTATTTAATTTCAACTTTGTACAGAGTTTGAACTTTATATATATTTCTATCAATCTTTTTCTATTTTATTCGTGTTTTATGAGCTCTCTAATCTGCATAGAAGTTATTACGATCAACGAGCTCTTTCAACTGTCTTGGTAACAATTGAATATTACCAACATGGCACCAATCTTGTAGCTGAAGCCTTTTTTATGGCAAGGTTACCAACAAGTGGATTTCATTAACTTAAAAATGCATTGGAACTATATTTGCCTAAATTGTCTGAAGGCCAATTGAAAATCCTTTGGGAAATCATATTTTCTTCAGTTCTCTATGGAATTGTTTAAAAGCCAGTATTAATCAAACAAGAACACTCAAAGGATGAAAGAAATTCATAACGCAGTTATAACCGATACTAATAATAAGGCCAGTCTGTATGATTTAACCACTATTTGTATAAATGGGAGTGGAAATATATATACAAATCAATCTGAAGAGCCAGACAAAAGCAATTATATAATTGGAGCCATTGTATTCATGACCAATTCAAAGACTTGAAAAGAAACAGAGGAACGAATATTGATATTAAATTGTTTACTTTTACTTGCGAGATATGTGTAGGTTTTTTACCCGTTAGAAAATAAGTGATTGCTGAACTGGTATGCCTTCTATATTCTCTAGTAAGACAGTGAATGATGAACAATCTCATAATAACCAAAAGAACTCGAACAAAGAGAGGTGTGGTACTACGGATTGGTTTTTCAGAATACCATTGAGAGAAAATTTGACCAATCAAGAAGTCTTAAAGAACATTTTAACTTGAATGATACTGAAGATGAAAGTCAAAAAGAGACAATCGTATATTTTGGAAACGTTATAAAGAAAAAAAAGGAAATAGGGTTAAAAAAAAAACGAAAAAAGAAAAGAATAAGAAAGAGCAATTAAGATACTCAATGTGTTTGTGTGAAGAGCAACGAGGAGAGGGGCAAAGATGGATTGGCAAAAGTTAAGTAGATCAACAAAACGTGAATTCTCGAAGGAACGTGACATATAAGTCGATACAATTTAATTGTAAAAGCCCTCTAGAAAAACAACAATAACCGATTTATAAAGATTACAAAAGATCTTAGAAGGGAATGATTGATTAAACAGAGTTAGTTTTCAAAATGTATTTTAAAAATGAATAGGAGAATTAATTAGATTCATTAAGCAGGAAGCGCGGAATTGCGGAAGATACAAGTTATTAGATAGAAATAATAAAATCTCATTTAGTTTTACACGATATTTGCAAAATGTCTATCTATGCCAAAATGCTTACTAATTTCCACGCCTGTGCATATATATATATATATATATATATATATATATATATATATATATATATATATATATATAATGCTTGTACTGTGTGGATGTATTCATATACATATTTTCAGTCATTACGTAACTAGTTATTTATCTTATCAATAATATAACTCCATTCGTATACATCTATATACGTAACAAAGAACTATTTCATAATATCATGTTTAGTTTTTATTGTGTCTTTGCAAACACGCACAGACACATACATACACTATTTATGCACACACACAAATATATATACATATGTGTGTGTGTGTGTGTGTGTAATTTGTATATATATATATATATATATATATATATATATATATATATATGTGTGTGTGTGTGTGTGTGTGTGTGTATTTTAGGGTATCCTAAATTTAAGGGTTATAGTGGTCAATACCATGGCCTGATGATTGCGTTTAAGCATTGAAACAGTCCGTCGCCGCTGGGTATTCACTCGTATATATATATATATATATATATATATATATATATATATATATTCCATCTACCTATGCATCTATCAGATAGAAGGAGAGGGTTTATAAGTTTTAAGTATAATCTTTGCAATCTTATCGAAGATAAGAAAACTTGAAAGAATCTCCGAGATTTAAGTAGATTGCTCTGAAATCTCAAGCAATTACTTGTATCATTCTTTTTTCTTTTTTTTAAATGCCTTCAAAAGTTTTCTCTTCGAGACTTGCAAGTTGTTAATCTTGCTACTTCCTTTTATTCACATATTATCTTCAGCAGATCGTGTCATATTCACCTTCCAACTCGGCTTTTCTTTATTGGTAGATTTGTCTGACATCGATGGACGTCATTATCATCCATCGCACTGATGACCTTCAATTCTCACCGAATTTTGGTTTCATAAAAATGGCGAGTTTTCTTTTATTATTTCAACACCTTGTTTGGTGATGATTTTAGCCTTCATATTTTTTTTCTATTTATATCTCCTTTTTTTGGTTTCTATTCATTATTTTCTTTATGTTTCCCCTTTCAATTTGTCATTCTCATTGTCTTTTTTATTATCAGTTTTTGTTTCTTCTCCTCATAACTGCTCAGTGCTAATATTTTCTTCAGTTCAATCTTCTTAAAAAAAAAAATCACAAAATATTTCTAATAAGAAAATATATCTTATTTCAGCTGTGACTATTCGGTTCGTGTTAAAAAAAAAACTTTTGTCCTCCTATCCTGCTTGTTAACATTCACCTTTACCCCATTAAATTTATTCTCTGTCTCTCTATGAATTTTGGAGTTTTAAACATACCATCAGTCAGACAGTTATGTGCCATGTATGATGTACGCTTAGGCAATCATGTATCTTTCAATAAATGATTGATGAGTCGGATATTTTCCTGAATTAAGTTGCCATTTCTTTTTGCAGTAAACCAGTTGTCATCCAAGACTATAGATCCCGGAATGGCCTGCTATTTACCCATAGCTGAGGGGAGAAGAAGAGGATTCATACCTTCCCCAAGGGAATTAGCACGTAAGTGAATGTAATGGATTCGACGGGAATTCGAACTCGGCTCTCCGATATCATCATCAAATCCTAATATTCATTTAATGTATGTTCATTTTATATACTTGTTTCGTATGGCGCAACATCGACTATGTTTTGTACTAAATCTGATGTTTCCAACCTTTTGGGTTATTTATATATATATATATATATATATATATATATATATATATATATATATATATATATATATATATATATATATAAAACTGCACTTTTGAGTTTTATTTAATGTGTTTCAACGCTGATTAACATTTCTCGATATAGTCAAGTAATACATTGCCAACTAAAAAAGCTATACTCATTCAGTTAATTACTTAACGACGTTGACACAAAAGGCATACATAAAAAGAACCCCCATGAAAAAAGTCAAATGATGGGGATGAAAATACTCAGGAAGACGTTTTGAAATCAAAATATCTACTGAATATAGATGGATAAAGGAAGGTTATATTTCGATACAATAGGAGAATATAGGGATTCAATGATTTCCCAAACCCAGCGCCAATTTTAGGTTGATCAGATTGAGCAGAACCTTAGGATAACGTGTGCCCTTTTTGCAGAAGAATTTAAAAAATAACATTATTTCGCTATCAAGTGAATATATTCGTCAGCACCTGGATGGCGTAATGTACACCAATTAAAGGTATAAGATTTAAACCTGAAACGAAGAATAGTAGCATTAATAAGGAAAAGAGAAAGGAATTTACCGAAAGGTTGTCTGATTATGAAGCTGACAATTCCCCCATCCTATATATGGTCGAAACTCAATTCAACCTGCATATTAGGAGAACACAAGATCGATCACTGAGAAGAGAAATATGCAGTAGATCTTAAGCAGTTTCTAAGGGTGCAAATATTCATCTAATTCGATGCATTGGTACACAGGGGCTAATACATCAAGAAATCCATCGAGTTTCCTACAATAAGGAAGCACTTGGAAACTGGATAAATGAATGCTTGCAAAAAGCCTATAAAATCTATCAGAAACCAATAGTTATTGTCATTATCAATTCTCCATGCCATGCAAACACTGAGAGTGTTTTACTCGATACAAAATTTGAGCGCAATCATTATTTAAGTATAGCACCGCACAGTCCTATGCTTAATCCGATAAACGAACATTTGGTCGGCTATAAAGGCATCCATCAAAAGAAAATTGTGTAAGAATAAGGGTGAGATCTTCAATGCAGAAACTCCATCAGGGCAACAAAATAGGACTTTTGATTGGCCAAATTGGAAAACATCATCGAAGATTCCTTAAAGAAAATAACGCCAATATTATGGAATCGGGTCATAATTAAGATTCAAAGAATATTTACAAAAGTATTATATTTGAACGATGCCGAGGCTTAAACTTGTATAATTATATCAATAAACGGAATTCTTGGGTTAAATTTAGAGATTCTAATTCTGAGATTGGGTTTGCTCATTTTCAATTTGAAAATTCTCATTTTGAAGTTGCAGTGACATAGATTAATCATTTTTATTTAAAAAAAATCTCATTGAAATATTCAACTGAAAAAAAGAGAGAATTAGCCATACAATACAGAATATGATTTGACTTTAAATAACGAATAAAGTGTTGATAAGCCGTAAAATAAAAATCAAATAAATCCCTCAACAATCGAGATTCCAAATGATTTCTGTTATTATTAAAAGTAAGAAGTAAATGTAATTCAAAGGCCGTTGATGATTCTTTGGCTTAAATCTTGACCAGTTTAGTATATCACGCTATATTTGCAAAAAGACAGAATCTATCTTTGGTAGAAATATCATCAACTAACGATGTGAGCTCTTGAATGGAGATTGCAAAATCAAACAAGTAAAAAAAGTTTAAATACCTGAGAAATGTTTTAGCAGATAACGTAAAAGATGAAAACGACATCGAAAGGGATACTGGAATAGCAAAATGTCTCTTTCAAAAATTCAACGAAGTATTAAGAAAAATGATAATTTATTTACAAAGAAAAGTACTGAACTGGTTTGTAATATCAAATCTCCAATATTCTACTAAATACTGGAAATAAGATAAGAATTCAGTGATGTTAACCTGTAAGTAAATAGTACATTTTAAGTAGAACATGCTTTTACTTATACAACGAGGAAACGACTGGACCGTCTTTTGTAAATTGAAGAAAGAATAATAATGCTAAGTGCTAAAAAGGTTAGGACGTTGAGAACAGCCCTAATAGCCCACGCCTTGAGAGAGTAAATTGAAGGAGAATGATATACATTGATTGTCTTCCATCTTTATTTTTCTTTTAGATTTTGGGGTGACGTCTGAAGGGTATGTATTTTCGTGATTTCAAAATCGTGGTACACAGACGATCAAATATACCATCGGAAACATCCATATACATGCTTAAATACTTATTTTTATTTCATCGCTAGGATAGCTGAGGTAGAATTTTGAGTACTGACTTTCTGCACACGATCATATTAAAAAAAAGAATCCCTCCAAAATGTATACAAAAGTGTTTACGCTACAACTACTAGACTAGCGCATCAACACAGCTGTTTGATAAACAAATCCCCGGAGACTTCAGAACGAAATATGTATGATTATACAAGATCAAATTACAGACCAAAGAAATGGCAAAGTATAAAAATTATCTAACAACTTTACACACCTGTTAGACAGACTATTCTCTAATGATGGCGGAACCAAATTTATACCTTTATAAATGATTAAATTATGATCTGAATTTAAAATTATGTTTAAAAAGTTATATATCATCAGATATTAATAATTTGCGAAAGAATATACTTTTCCAAATTCTAGCTCATGTTTTCTGTGTAGTTTCATGTTATACAGCACGAAAAATGCTAAAATAATACTTATAACTTTAACATCTGGTGAAAGAGACCAGTGGACGTAAAAACAAAAACGCGATGTAATTCATGAGATATTCCATAGCTTTTACAATAAATTTAATAAAAATAATATTAAATACAAAACTGATAACGAAGAAGCTGCCTTCAGAACAATATGCTAGCAACATATCCATACCTCGGAAAAAGAATTTCTTTTCAGCTTATAGATGAATACATTCTTTAAACACCTTTAAATTTAGAACTTTGAAAGGACGTGTCAAGCAATTTCGTTCGAAATCCTTCCGATTAGATTATATTTTATTCAATTTATTTCTTATTCTCTTAATTGTTACATTAAGATGGATTTTATTAATTTCAAAAAGTGATTGCGAATATTTCAAAAATCCATTCAGTTCTATATTTCCAGTTGCCTTCCGTCTAACTAGACATATTCATAAATCTCCCTTCAAGAAAGAATCCGTAATCCAATTAACATTAACTAAACTTGGAAAGCATTTCAATTCGAATGTTGCATTCAGACGATAATTTTAATTCCCTGTAATATATGTCTATATCTATGATGTGTATATTAATATGAGAAAATTCTGCTGAACGAGTTTTATTAAAATCAACTGACGATGTTTGTAGTTTATATATATATATATATATATATATATATATATATATATATAGTTTTCCAGTGTATTAAATCAATGTTCGTTCATCTTAATCAAATTTGGATAGAAAAGTAAAGATATTGTTCGAGTGTATTCGAACGTCTCTACTTATTATCAGGAAAAAATGTTATATTTGGAGGTATAGTGGAATAATAAATAGTTCGAATTTCAATCGATTTCGTTGCATTTACTTACGTCAAAATACCCAAGCAATGTTATCGATGGACAGACTGTGTCCTATAACATTGGGTGGCAAACGATCTAAGTGAAGGACAACTCTGAACTCAAAACCGTATGGTGATTTTCTAAGCCTAGCTGATATGAGGAACCACACCGAAAGTCTAGTGCACCCAGTGAAGATTGAACTCCCTGCTCAGTCGTATTTGATCTAGTGAGACATGCTTGTTAAAAATTACACCACGTTGAAGAGCCCGATTCAAATTCAAGGGTCTGAGGGCTTTGATTTTGGTGTTGTTAATTTTGTTCACATTTTGGCTGATTGTTTTATTCTATGTTTTGAAAAGGAGAACGAAAACCATCTGGAAAATGGCTCAAGACGTGGCCGAAAGTGCTTGGGGGCAATGGAAAATTTCTGTACTCCCTTACTCTTACAAAACAGAAAAAAAAAACGTAAGGATGCAGGAAAAATTTCAAAAAAAAATGTATTTAATGAAAGATGTTTCAAAGAATGAGGCCTACCCAAATATGCATTAACTCGCAGCATGGCCCGGCGTTGCCTGTGCTTGATTCAAAAATCGTACGACTCATACAGAAATCGCTATTACTTAACTTAAGATATTTTTCTGCTCCTCTTCGCCTTTAAAGGAGTGCCCTTTGCCGTGCTGATGTTTCTACATGTGTTACTTCTTGCCTATCTCACACTGCGAATTTTTCTAAGTTCTATACTAAACATTAAATCTGATACGAAAAAAGAATTAAACAAAATGAACACAAAAAGATCAGCCTTATAAAAGGACTCGTAACTGGAAAAACCGAATGAAAAAAGAATGTTAGCAACAAATACTTTTTCACACCCAACCCAGTTCTGCGGAATCAGAATCAACGTTGAGTTTAAGCAAGCGAATGAGACAATTGGAGAAAAGTGCCATGCAGATTTAAATTTTTGCCACTTGTGACCAATGCAGCTATTGATTTTTTTTTTGCATGCTAGCATGCTAGTTAACATTCGTCTGAGTCAGCTGTTGGCTCTCACGCTGGCCAGTAGAATCTTCCTCCCTATTCGTGGCAGCCAGCTATAGGCTCTCACTCTGGCCAGTAGAAAACGACCGCAAACTACATAAAAAATGCCGTAAAAGCATGAAAAAAACGATTATTTCCACTATCGATGGGAGTTGGGAAATGCAAAGTTGTTCTTGGCCTTCCCGCTAACTTGGAGCATAAATTTTGGTGCAAATCCGTCGAATATTACGGCCGGTCATTCGTTACACACACACACGCACATATCCTGCCTCATATATATAAAGAGTGAGAGACAGAGTGTGTGTGAAGGAAATAAACCCATTGGTATATAATCCAAGTGGATCCTGGTAATATAAAATATAAAAGTATAATCCAAAACAGGGTTCAATGCATTTATTATTACGAACAAATAATTAGGAACAATCAGATCCATGAGGAATAGACCTATTTCAACTGACGAAAACTTTGCCAGTCTTATTCAACCTCGGTATACAGACTGAGTTCATGTCGGAATTAGAAATATAACCGATAGCTGTCGCAAAACTAATACAGAAATCATCATTTCCATCTTTCAGTCAAACGAAAGGCTCCAGACAGTAATCAGAGGAGGTTGGAAGGGTATTAACCATAGAGAGAAGAGGTTTTACAAAATTAACACGTATATTAAACATATTACATTAAATTGGGGTTATATGTATTTATTTGTCTTATATGAAAAATGAGGTGTTAATTTGAAACTAAGAGAGGAACGAAAAGGGAATGTAAAAAAAAAAGATATTTATTTAAGATTAAGTTTAAAAATACAAATTGCTACTTATAAATAATTTTTCAAAGACAACTTATATTTAAAACTAAGATATATTTAAATAAATTAAAAATTAGTTGTATTTAGAAAATTTATATTACAATTAAGTAAAATTATATTTTACAAAATTATAATTAATATAAAAAATAGGTTATATCAAAGATTTAAAAAAAAAATAAAAAAATACAAGATAAAATGAATTAAACATTAAGAAAAAATAAGTTTAAAGATGAATTAAATCCAAAAAGTTATATTTATAAATATAAAATTATAGGTCACCGATACATAAAAGTAAAAAGTCATATTTAAAATAATCTAAAATATATAAATAAAGTGGTAAAAGAAAAGAGACTGCTTAGAACGGTTGACAATTTTAAATAATTAAATATGGTATAAAATGGAAATAAGAAATTAGATTTAGTTATAGATTCGACATTTGAAAAGTTATAAAAATATAGTAGCTAATAGAGTAAAATCTATGCTATGGAAATTTGAATTTGTTTTTATGTCGACAATTTAAAACTAATTCATTCATTCATTCATTTGTTTCAACAGTTGGCATTGATTATTGCATTTTATTATTTTATTTTTCTACTAAATATAAATTACACCTATCTCTAAGTTTATTAGGAGCATGTGCGAAATCTCCCAATCTGTTTGTGGGTTCAAACATTTTTCCTTCGATTCACATTTTTTTTAAAGAGCTGTCTGGTATTTTAATTTAGGATTGATATACGAGTGCCTATGTGTATAAAATCTCTCTTTCCATTCCCTCGCGGAAACTCCAATGTAAACATTATAATTTTTCATATTTTCTTTGAGAACAATGGTTGACTGATATATAAAACCAGTAGGTCTGTATTTGCCCTCAACTGGACAACTGTCTTTATGCCTATATTGACAGGAGAGTCCAATACCAGGTTTTTTGTTTATGCCATAGAAATTACTTAAAATATAGTTATTAGGCGAGTTGATCATTTAGGACATGTTATTGGTACAGGGATAGCTAATTTTAATCTTCTTCCTATTGAAGACCTTACTTAGAGGGTTATCTTTATGAAAATGTTTATTAACTTTAGAAAATACTGTCCGATATTAATATTTGAGAGTTTGCAGAAGTGGCTTCCGGGCTGAACCATATAATTTTTCTATTTCTATTTCTGCGTCTACATTTCACTTTAGGCATCTCAGTTTAATTACGGGGTTGAGTTAAGATAATTTCTTTTTAAAACCACTTTTATGGAGAGCATTTTCGTACAATTCTTTATTTTTTATTAAAGATATTTATATTGGACGATAATCGACTAATCCTTGTTCCAACGGTGGTGCAATTGGGGAGCTTAGAGTTAACATTAATATAGGTGCGGGTTTCACTAAATTTAACATTAATATATTAGATTTAGAGAAATGGAAACAAATGGACACTTATATTTATCATCAGAAAAAGAACGCGAACATTTCTATGGCGCCTTTTGAGGAAAGTGAGCTTGGTAAATTTAATACTCACAAGCATATTAAACATAAGGCGGATAGAGAAAAGCATTGCTTAACCTACGAAACGAGATTATGCTAATGTTTGGCAGAACGGGGATTACTAGATATAGCAGAAAGACAGGTTTTACTAAGAACTACAAAGGATATTTATTTGTGAAGTTCCACATTGCAAGTAGAGGAAATTTGTGTAGACAACATTGCCTTTTTTTTTTTTTTTTTTTAACAGTAAAATTGGTAACTACCAGCCTAAAAGCATCGACATTTTTGTGACGTATGGTTACCGTTAATAATTAAGTATAACTCAAGTCTTCAATGTTAAGATAAAAGAGTATATAATTACAACTGCGAATAAACACTTGACAAGAACAATGAAGTAAATGTCAATCTATGATAATTGACCATTTCACTGAATACCCTGTTAGCAGCGCGGCTCTGCTTAACGTCTATTAAATCCTATATCAAAACCCAAATTATTGACGCACACTAATTGACACTAATTCGACTGAATAGTTCCAATCAATTTTCACTCAATAATCACTGCAGTTAGTAACCTGACACCGCTATTTATACACCTGTCCGAAAACATTTATAATTCCAGGGTGTTATGCTCGAACCTCGGTGTCGATAGTTACTCATTTTTTTTCCCTATATGACAACAGTACTATTAAAGACTAAAATGTGAATGCGTGTTTATTTCCACCCTGTAGAAGTGCATTTTGATGTTTCCATGCTGGTAAATGTTAATTTCACTGTTTAAAAAAAACAAAACAAAAAAAAAACGAAATATTAAAAAATAAAAACAGCGAAATCTACACGATCCCACGAAATACAGGGTGACCCCCACAAAAAACGGGAATTTTTTAAATGCGTATTGCCAGACATGAGCAAGTGACAACACTGCGAGACAGTGACCTAAAGTAAGTAAACATTTCGCCAATTAGAATTCAAGATGAAATTCACAGTATCCTAGCTGAGATGTTGCATCAGTCAATGAGGAATCTAGAAAGCAGATTTCAAGAATGCATTCGTACAGGAGGACGTCATCTACAGGACGTAATTTTTAAAAAAAATGAAAATTCCATCATTGTTTCTTAAATGGCATGTTTTAAAGTTTCAATTACTATGAATAAAATATTTCTCTTCCATCACTCTTTGTTTTATTGGATTGTTTAAAAGTTCCCATTTTTTGGGGACACCCTGTATAATGTTTCGTGTAACAAATATTATAGGATTTTTTTTAAAAATTTAACTTTTAATTATTGTGGATAGACTCTCCGAATTCCATTTCCGTTATTAATGGTCTGGAAAAAGATACGGGCAACAACACTGCATGCTAAATGTCAGTTCACGTTCTAACCCTGACAATACCTATTCAGTGTTGATCCCAATATCTTTCGCTAGCATTCACTATGCTTAAATGCTGCCTCCATTACTGAGATTTTCTCCCTTATATCTATAGCTATTTTAAGAACAATGAATTTATATATTTATGGTCACGTGTGATTAGGAAGTTCGCATTCTGACCATGAGACCGGGGTTCGAATCACACCATAGTCGATTTGTCAGGAAAGAGATTTCCTGATGGTAACGGAATGTATGGGTCGATCCCAGCATGTGGTATCTTCTGAAAGCGATTGAAAACCATACTATGGGTTGCCCCACTCCTTGTGATTGAAATTGGGTAGACGGAACCCTTGGGAGCCCTCGATAGCTTTGCTAGCACGAAGTTACACGTCATCGTAGCCGAGGAGTTGAGCGTGCTGGTATTGTTCAAATTGGTGATCACGCTAAATAACTCGCTATTTTGCAGAAAATGTAAGGTCTGTTCAGCATAGTTGCAGAAAAAACCACATGTGGTTATTGTGGGCGTTGAACAAACACAAAAGCCCCTGAGCAAGGGCCTGCAATAGGAATTGGCTAACTGCCCAGGTAGACGGGTATCCTCGAATACAACTGGTCAGATATACTATTTGTATATTTAACTACATATACTGAGTTATATACATATAGGTATAGCCTAAGTTTCCTATATATCTTTGGACGCGATCATAGATAATGTGAGTAATGAAGTTTAGACATTACTAGAAAGGTTGAATCTGTAGCGATATCAGTGTCAGCCAATCTTCTTTTAAATGGCAAAATCTAAACTGTCACAAATATTGTTTCAAACGTTTATTTTTTCTGAAGATTATCAGCTCTGTAAAGTGGCACTCACAAGGACCATGGCAAATGACTGACAAAGTAGGTCATTGAATGACGTTAGACCATGATAAAATATTATTAAGACAAAGATGACAGGGCAAAGACAATCTTCGAGAGTGGTCATAACCAGATAGAGGCGCAGGGAAATGTAATGTGAGCGACAAAAGACCGTCTCGCAGTGAAGCGAATGGGAAGACACCCGTTAGACTGTTCAACTTCCTCTTAACTACGCTTCATCTCTGCCTCATTCTTTTGTTCCACCAAATCTGACCCTCAGAACTAAGACCCGCCACACCGGGTGCACTGAAGCGAACCACACATGTTCATTTCATATTGCATTAGTAAGAATTTACGCTAAAATTCATTCTTTTCACTAACCGTTATTTTGTGGAAAGACTCGCAGGAGATTGCTTTCCAGACCACTACAGTCTTAAGCTGTTCATGTCTAAAGTTAATCGTAACCTTTCCCGAATATCTTTTTAAAATGAGTCTCTTACCTCTACACTTACAGCTTACGCAAAAAATACTCTTCACTAACATCTCTCCTGACTGGTTCTTGGGTTTTGTAAAGTTAAAGATTAGTATAATTCATTTACCTGAAAATTAATGAAACCCCACCAAAAATCTGTGTAGTAATTAGAGTTTTTACCAGTGAATCCTGCCAAGAGCCTTTAATCTCTAATTTGTATTGACATAAGTATTATAGCAATCATACTGCAAAAATATACGGCTAAATCCCTGAATCTTTTTTTCAGCACATGTAAAAATGGGATAAACTATTTCGAAGTTGCATAATTCCATTTCAGATTCTGTGTGGAAAGGAACGCATTTGATCCAATCTTGACATGTTATGAGGTTCAATGTTACGTGTTTTCATTCTATGATTTCTCCAAGAAAAAATACGGATAAATCGAAAATCAAGATTCAAAAACAAACATCCAAACAGCTTATCTTCCCGTTCTCCTTGCTTATCTTTAGCCAACATTTTGGCTTCTAATTCCATCCCAAATTATTTACTGCAAGTCCTAAGTTGTAAGTCTTCGAAAACATCGAATAAACAGCGAAAGAGGAAAGAGTGTGTTGGTGTGCTGGTGAGATAGACGAACAAATGTTAGCCTTTGGGAAAGAAGAGTTAGAATCCAATCAGATAAAAAGAAAGATATAAATATGGGAGAATCCGAATAGATAAAGAAGCGAGTAAGGCAAATTTGAAAGATACAGACAAGGAAAACAAGAATGAAACAGAAAAAAAAGCAGCGATGTGCAGAGATTTAAATACATAGAGATCAGTGAATGACAGGAAGTTCGATGACTGACAATGTTGAAAATTCGAGAGCGAAGCGAGAAGAAAGACAGATGTGGATATTTCTGATTTCTGAAAGAAAGTAAAGAGAGAGAAACAAATATAAGTGCCGATGTGTAACAGAGAGGATAGGAATTTGAGAGAAAAGTGAGAAATCGAGATAGAAACGACAATAGATATTTTCGATGAAAATTGAAAGTGACAAAGGTAAGCTTGTTTTTTTGGTTGGGTTTCATGGCATATCAACCACTATGAATTATTTAATGCCAAATCCAGTTTATATATATATATATATATATGCCAAATATATCAATTTTAAATGCCTATTTTGTATGGAACATTTTCAGCAAGCTAGAGCTCATTTGCTTGTAATTCCTGGATTTTTTGTTTATGTCAAGAATTTCCACTTGATAAGGAAATTCTATTTGCAAAATGGTAAAAGGTATATGTTGTTTACGCATCAGTCTACATCTTTGATAAGAGACGAATTCTTTTTAGAAAATCCAATATAATTTTTGGTTCAGTTTTTGCAAATAATTTCTTCATGTTCTTGATTGATTAATTGTTTCGTTTAACGGCATTTCAAACTTATTGGTCACTTTATGCCGAAAATGATTTTGAGTGACTTTAAAAGTCAAAAACGTATAGCTGGCAACATTGTTTCAAAAACGCATAGCTGGCAACATTTTTTCCGAAAACATTATCTGAGACCTTGCTGCTGGATGTAGTTTATTGCCGTACCCAGAACGCGGATGTAGTTTATCGTCATACACAGGACGTAAAGGTAAGCTTGTAAAATAATCCTCATAGTTAACGGCTATATAACGAACGTAAGAACCAATTTCTGTCTCAGGATCAAAGCCAAGCAAGGCCTTACATGGTTATATCTGTTGTGAATACCGTGGTTAAAAACTCTCGAATCCGTACAGTTACTGCTTTCAAGAAGACAAGCATCACTGTAGGATTTGAGGCTCTGATCCAGCACAGCCAGCTAAATTTCATTAACAAAGAAAACGAAAATAAATATATATAGTAATTATTAGGAGGATTTGATAATTATATTTAATTAATTCATCGGGTCTTATAGAAACCTCAACAGAATGCAGAAAGCACTGGACGGACGTTTCGTCCTATATTTGGGACTCATCAGCAGTACGCATCCACTACCGAGAATTGAAACCCGGACAGTTAGGTTGTCAAGCAATCTCTTCGTCACCGATGCCTATTAGAACAGTTGGTATGATGTTTGCTATACAACCTAACAAAGAAAATACGGAATTAATTTAAATCTATAAGGGATAGGAAATTCTGGGTAGCTATGATCGCCTTCCTGAGGGAGACACGGTACATAAAATAGAAAAAGTGTAAATTATTGACAAATTGTTCAAATTAATTCTATTTTGCTTGAGGTATGCTTTTACATTAAAAAAACAAAAAAAAAGACAAACTGTGAGACAACAGAAACGCCAGTACGGTAAAAAATAAAAGTATGTAGCCAACAAAACATTTTCAAAAATGCAAACATCATCTGGTTCTTGAAAATTGACTGTCGAAATTATTTGAATAAAAACAGAACAAAACATGACCTGTGGACAGATTGATAACAATTCTGATCCCGGGGTATAATTTTAAAAATCAAATGAAAAATTTAAAAATTAAATTTAAAAAAATATCCGATAAAAATTAAAACAACAAATCTTTTGCATTGAATTTAATAAAACTTGTTTGATTAATACTTACTGTCGTAAAGTAAGTTACAAATAAATGCATACACACATAAGAATATTATATATATATATATATATATATATATATATATATATATAACGCAAAAAGTTTGTGGCTTCTCTATTGTATTATATATATATATATATATATATATTGAAGCCTGGGGAAAATGTTGCTGGAGATATTTGTGGCCGGAGAAGATTGATTTTGGAAATCTACAACAAATTTGAACAGAAGAGAATTGCGCTTTCCAAAAGAAAAAAAAAGGCGTCCTATTAGGAAAGCAATAATAGAATGTGTCCCAAAGCTATTAGGACACCAACAGACTTTCATTATTCGTGGAAAAATCACCCTCTCAGCGACTGACTGAGCTAGTCGCAAGAGATCACACCAGAGATGTTAGGTCCAGTGAATACAGCCTTACCAGAATAACCTGTAGGTTACTTGGCCGACTTTTGTGTAAAGTCTGCTATGGGACCAAAACGTCGCATACTTGTACATAGGGACAGGGCAAGTTACCAATATATGTAACACAGAAAAACTTTGTGTTTGTCCCGTGTGTAAGATAGGTTGAAATAGTGGAACCGGTCTTTAGAATTACTTACGGGAACATAGAGCTTTTAATGATGGAATTAATAAAATCCTAAATAGAAAACACAAAACAAATATTCAGATGGTGTTCTTCTGCAAAGAATGGAAATTATTCACACACACACACACACACACACACACACACACACATATATATATATATATATATATATATATATATATATATATATAGAGAGAGAGAGAGAGAGAGAGCTGAGTGTGTGTGTTTGTGTAATAATATGTTCGAATTTCTAATAATATTGCAGGGGATCTATCCAAGTAATCAATGGTAAGATTTGATAAAAATCAACTGGGAAAATGAAAAACGCATTTAAAAAAAATATCATCTAAAGCCATAATGAGATAGAACTTAATTCGTATCTTGCTGGAACGGCTTCCTCTAAGAAGATAAAATGGCGAACAGAGGGATTTCGAAAAAACATACGCAAAATTATTTATTTTAAAACTTTTTATTTAAATAAAATGTTGTTTCACTTATGTGTTTCTTATAATTTCCTAAAGACACCCATTTTCCATTTGAATAAGACTGTTGGAAATGTTTAATATTAACCCTCTCCTACCAAATATCTTATCACGAAATGGGTAATGTTAGACGTGCGCAATCATTTCTATGAGTTCCCTTTGAAATGTTATTTAGTTTGACATTCAATGTTCATGAATATATCATAGACTTATCATTTCTCTTATATATATTTATATATATATATATAAAATGAAAATAATTTTATTATAATAGATTAAAATATAAAGATTTTACATCGCTACACAAAAACTTTCATGTTTCGTAAATTTAATCGTTCCTCATCGGGCGATGTTAGATAACATAAAATCTGTTATCTACCATCGCCCGAAGAGGAATGATTACTGTTTCGAAACATGAAAGTTTTTGTGTAGCGATGTAAAATATTTTTATTGTAATCTATTCGGTTGGTGCAAAAATAATGACGTAATAATGTGGTTTTTTGACGTTAAAAATACGTTAAAAGATGACATTATTACGTCATTATTTTTGCACTAATCTAATATTTTAATAAAAATATTTTAATATTATTATATTTTGCTCTACGTTTTTATTGAGCACTTTCTAAAAAGTAAATGCAAAAATAGTGGATTCTAATTCCATCTGTTCTTTCTCTTTTCTTTATATATATATATATATATATATATATATATATATATATATATATATATATATGGCACCTCGATGCAGTGTAATGGATAGCAAGCTTGTCACGATAGAACAATTACGGCTTACTAGTGAATTCGTTCCTCACCGGGAGCCCCTTGATTTAGGACGTTTGCCACATCTAAGCTACGCTTGGAAAATCACCATATATATATATATATATATATATATATATATATATATATATATATATATATATATATATATATATAACTTGAATTTACTTTTTTGGGACAGCAGACGATTATTTAAACATATATTATTAAATATAACAGGCAATGAATGTCTTAAATCTCATCATTATCAACTAATACCTAACATTATGTATATAGCTATGTTATTCTAAGAAAATATATTAAGCAGGTATTACTCGACAACACAATAATACTCACACATGCACACAGTACAAAGGTCCTTCAGACATTGGAGGCCATCAACTTTAAAACGAAGCAACCCACACTCAACAAAATTGAATTGCATTGAATCTGTTGTAATACCTCGGTCTATCGAGTGGTATGACTTCGGAGAACCACATCTTGATTTTACGATCTGCGTCCGCTATTCCACGACTGTTATCGTCGCATAGCAATTTTCTATGGCAAAATCAAAAATAATCATTTTGGGCGTTGGAAGTCTTTCTTTCATGTTTGTATAACCACTCAGATGATGGCTTATACGAGTCGGAAGCTTAGGAAAAAAATTAATAAAACTATCCAAATGTTTAACAATTTATTTTAAAACAAACATTCGAACGGCACAT
>OZ010591.1:76809844-76864844 GCA_963932145.1 Acanthosepion lycidas | reverse complement strand
CTAGATTCTGCAGAGTCTTCTGACTTGGTTGGTCTTTTAATATTGTACAACCTAACGGCACACCGCGAGATTGATATCCAGGACATCGGACTGTATAGAGATGACGGGCTCATGGTGGTGAGGAGTTCCACTAGCTTTAAGATAGAGAAGATCCGTAAAATTATATTTAGTGAATTTAAAAATCTAAACTTAAAGAAAACAGTCTCTTCTAAATTGAAAAAGGTAAACTTCCTCGACGTAACCCTAGACTTACCGAGCAACACGTACCAACCTTAGAGGAAACCAAATGCTAACCCCTTATATATACACCCGAAGTCAAACCACCCTCCATCCACAATTAAACATATACCCTCATCAATAGAAAATAGAATTAGCAGTAACTCCGCTAACAAAAAAATATTCCACCAACATAACGACTTCTATAACACTGCCCTAAAAAGTAGTGGTTATGAAAATGCTAACATTAAATATAGGGACAATTGCAATAACCAAAAGAAAAAAAACAGGAAAAGAAACATCATTTAGTATACACCACCGTTCAACCAAATGGTTAGAATTAAACTAGGACAGAAGTTCTTAGCTCTAATCGATAAACACTTCCCCACCAAAAGTAGGCTTAGTAATATATTCAATAAGAATACACTAAAATTGAGTTACAGCTGCACTGAAAATCTAGAAGATATAATAAGAAGACACAATAATAATATCCTGAACAAACCCTCTCACCTGAATAGTTTTAATAACTCTACACTTAAATCAGATAATGATAGAGAAAAATTATGTGATTGTAGAAACCCGGTAGACTGCCCATTAGAAAATAAGTGCTGCATCAAATCTGTGGTATACCAATGCACTATATCATCCACGGAGAAACCTAACAATAATATGATATACATTGGTTCCACAAAAAATGCCTTTAAAACCAGATGGAGGCAACATAAATGCTCCTTCAACAACATAAACTTAAGACATCAGACCTCTCTATCTAAATACTTTTGGCACCTGAAAGAAAAAAATAGGACACCTAAAGTAAAATGGAAAATCATTAACAGGACTAGAACTTGCAAAACTTGGGATGACCCATGCCCTTTGTGCCTCCATGAGAAACTACGCATTATTAAGCTTCTAAACAATAAAAACCTATTAAACAACCGGCAAGAATTAACGGTTTTCTGCCGACACAACCGAACTTACGCTCTGAATAACTAGCTAAAAACACGCATACAATAAAATAAATAGCCCATATACATAGTTTTAATACCATACAAAAAATGATAACCCTTTATGAAGTCGTCAAATAACAAACGTTACGGCCTTTTTATATACACAAATCCCTTTCATAAAGAGATATATTAAAAGAATAACAATAATAATAAATAAATAAATCTCCGTAGACGCTCAAGCCAGTCTATGCGAAAACTTCCTCCGTCGTAAATTTAACCACCCCCACCTTACCCTGACCCGGCATCTATGAAAGTAACTCTATACTGATACAAATTATTAACACCCCACCCCTGCCGATTCTAAACAATCCGCCCTTGATGTTACCATACTATTAAAACTCGTAAATTTCAGAAATAAGTCATTCCCAAAAAAATTTCGCTTGAAGATGGAACCGAGCTTACTTTAAATCAAGTTATTTCAAATATTATTTTGAAGTTTTCGGCTCTTGTTTTGAAACATGAGACCTCTTATGTAGCGAGTTGAAATCATATTTTTAAATAAATAATTATATATATATATATATATATATATATATATATATATATATATATATATATATATATATATATATGCATACCAAAGAAACCAACACACATATATATATATTTCTATTTCTATGCACATACATACACACATATTTATCTAGATTCATATACAAATACACAGGAGAAAAAATATTTGGCATCATGTGTTCAACTGGAAGAATTATGATAAATCCTAGTTTTGGGATCTCTGATTATAAGTTTGTTTTCGAAAATCACATAATTTACTATATATATATATATATATATATATATGCGAATAAACGTAGAATAAAGATATAAGATCGTAATGCTTTATCTATAACTTTGCACAAAACATATATTCTTATTGAGTCTCTCGAAATATATATATATTTCGAGAGACTCAATAAGAATATATGTTTTATGCAAAGTTATAGATAAAGCATTACGATCTTATATCTTTTTTTCTACCTTTATTCGCATATATATATATATACATATATATTTGTGAGTGTGTGTATGTATGTGTGTAATAGAATCGCGTATATTCCTGCATCATCGCTCGTATGTAGCCATCTGGTGTATCGAGCAAAAAGAAAATATGAAGACCTTATAAATATTAGCCATTGAACAAAAAACATTCTTCTCCCCAGTGAATTGCCTGTATCGACCCGATCAAAAAGGCCTTATATTTCCCTCGACTGATCAGGTCGGGACTATCTTCGACATCCACATTGCCCGAATAAAACGAAAAAAAATAATAAAATGACACTTCGATTGGTTGCATTCGATTTCTTAGTGCTCCAAAGATCACAGAGATTAAGATCGCTGCCTCTTCAAAAAGAAAGACACAAGAAGTCAGGCAAAACAGACTTCAAACAATATTATTTTGTTGCAGTCTGCCGAAGAAATGTTGGCAGCGGGGATGGGGGAAGAGAAATATTTGTAAGGATAGAGATTCCTGGTTTCTATCCGAGGTAAGATTAATATATATATATATATATATATATATATATATATAATTTTTATATAGAGACACATTGTACGCGTCTTATAAATAAAAAAAGCTTATGTAAATATATATATATATATATATATATATATATATATATATATATATTACAAGCTGCGATGGGTAAATTGTCGCCATTATATATTTTTTCATTTTGCAAATTGTCTGTTTTCTTTTTATTTCTTTAACCGCACAGTATAGAAGGTTCAGTTGGGCACCGTCTGTGAGGTAAAAAGAACCATGACGTAATTCATTCCGCTAGAAAATGTTATGCCTTCCTGATTGGCATTAGCGAAGGAAGCTCAAATAAGGTGATTTCGGAAAGTTTGATGGTCAATCTGAGGACGGTTCTGATGATTCCGTAAATATTGAATGAGTCTAATGGTGATTACGAAGGTACGGATGCTCGGTAACCTCATTTTGGGCATTCTCATCAGAAAAGAACTCCCTAATTTTGGTGATGAGGGCCACTGATTCAAAACGGCGGCATACATTAAATACATTGAGGAGATAAGGCCATGGTTCAAGACAGTGGCTGCCGGAAGACCTATATCATGCAACATGACTCTGCACCATGCCACACAAAGCAGAGGAAACTAGTCATGGCTGTCAGACAATTTATGCGACTATCCCCGCTTACATCTGACCACTCAACTCCAGACTGCAACACATTTGAATATTATGTGTGTGGCGCAAAACTTGTAACAGCAAAAATGAGCTGAAGGCAAGGATGATGGCAGCATTCACTAACTAAAACAAGAGCACCGCCCAGAAGAGATGCAAAGATATGCAAAGATATGCTTAGCTTATGGAATGCAACATTCACTATTCCACTGCTTCTTCCTATTTTGTGGTCGTTTTTTACATCCTCTTTTAAATTAATTAAAAGTAAAAGCTATCATAATGATCGAAGTGTAGAGATATTTGATAATGATTAAATCTATACGGATGAAACAAAAGTACTTTGATAATACCTCACGGCCGATAGTAAATCCTACATGATACAATTTATATTTTAATATGTTCTGGACATCAAGGGAATGTTTTGAAATATAAATAATAAACTATCTGTCTCTCTCTTTCTCTCTCTCTATATATATCATGAAATGGACAAAGTCCGAGAATTATTTAAAGACATTTTCTTTAACATTTTTTTATAGATACAAGTATTTAAGTAAATGCTCTGTTTATTAGGTTGGTACAAAATAATGACGTAATAATGTCGTTTTTTGACGTATTTTTAACGTCAAAAAACGACATTATTACGTCATTATTTTTGCGCCAACCTAATATAATGAACAGTATTAAATAACATTTAATTCTCGGCCATTCAGGCCGATAAATATTATTTAATACTGTTTATTATAAACAGAGCATTTACTTAAATACTTGTATCTATAAAAAGAATGTTGAACATATATATATATATATATATATATATATATATATATATATATATATATATATATATATATATATATTATCCCTATATTATCATCCCTCTTTTGAAAAAATTATGAAACAAATTGTACCTCGAAATCAAGCCGTCCTACCCAATTTGCAAGAGTGTACAATATATAAACTATGGTGTAATACGAAGAACGTTTAACTTAAACACATAATTACTTCATCAGGCTATTACACCTCTTCAATCTTGAGCTGAGCGGGCCGATGTTTGCTCATTTCAAAGTTGAAGAACTGTTATTGTGTAAAGATGTGGCAGTCATATTTCTATCTCACTTATATATACTAATAATAATATTAATTATAGACTCTCCAGCCTGTTTCGACGTATGCAGATCTGACATCTTATTGATTCAGTTGTGAAATTTTGTGTGATAATCTTAAGTGGCATTAAGACCAGCGATATATTAACACTCACCGATATGTATAATTATTAATATATATATACTCAAAAATTCTGTTGTATTTCATCTAGCAATGTTCTATTAACATCAGCACTATATGTGCAATAATTCCCTCGCCGAGTTACTGAAGTATAACCCTTCGTATATTCAGTCTGGATTGCATCCAAAAATTATATATATATATATAATGGTAAATATTATTTATGAGAATAGACATTTTGTTCCGATTACTTTTACTGATCAACTTACGAGCAATCCTTCTGAGAAAAGTAGGAATTCCATCAGAAATTGGCCGAAACAACATACAATATGGTAAAAATTTCGATATTCTTAACACATCATCAAATTAGGTAGAAATTAATTGTAATCTTTAGTTCAGAAAGTGATGTGACAAATGAGGTGAATTATATATATATATATATATATATATATATATATATATGTTTGTATATATTTGGAGAAAATGTATGTAAGTGGGAAAGGTTTTCTGACTCGTTTGCTCTTTTAGCACATAATTAAGCAAAATTTGTCATGCTGGTGAAACACCAGCTCAAGAAATACGCTCATTCATTTCTATGTTATACATATATATATATATATATATATATATATATATATATATATATATATATATATATATATTGCATGTGATCTTTTTTGCCGATAAATGGTTGGTTTTGCTTTCATATATATATATATATATATATATATATATATATATATATATATGTGATAGAGAGGGAGGGCGTGATTTATTTGGCAAGAGTGGATTTTGACAACGAACTAATTTCCACTTAATTGCATAATTACAATCCGACTCGAACTGTTGAGAATAAATTAGAGAAGAGTATGTGAAACATACTCACTCAATTTCTTTAAACTTTTTATTATAAACAACTTTTAAGTACTTGACTATGATAGTTGAAATCGGCTGCCATTTGTGGAACAACCTTTCGTTTCACCGATGGTCCTATTCATTACTAATGAATAAAGATAATGTGTAGCTTTGAATGACGCGTGTAATTAGCAAATTTGGACATCTTCCCGCCGCGAGCCTGTGGTTTTCCAGAGACGATAATGCTTAAGAGAGTTACCTTTTTACATTAGCTGCTTCCATATCCAGAATTCCAAATTCGAAAACAAAACAAAAAAAACAACACACGTTATTGCTAGAAATATCTGTAGAATTCTCATTATTATAAATTTAAGTTTATACTAATGACACCTGCTGTGCCCATCTCCCAAGATATCGGTACGGATTTCGCTCAGGAATAATTTATTTATGAATCTCTCTTTGTTCAACTGTTGTGTGTCTATCAACATTGCTTGATTCCAGCCAAAAGCCAAATAGGATCTGTTAACGGAGTAATTTCGTTCGTATAACTAGAGTCTCATATTCAATGATTTCTTTGCGAAAGCATTTGATTTAGGTGATTTCAGACGTATTATAATCGAACCAGAAATATAAAGAAACCTTTGTTGCTTGTTTGAAATTAGTTTGGATTTCATGAACACATGAAAAATGGATAACAGACGAAGCAAATTGTTGATGCAACCGTGATTCTTTGGTAGAAAACAAAATAAAACAGTAGAAAATTGAAAAATAAATTTATTGCAGAAGTCTTGGGTGGATTTAATTTATTTGGGTATATATTACAACAAGCCAGAAATTAGGCGGGAACCAAATCACTTCTATACAGACAGAGAATGAATTCAGCAAAGACAGAAATATTGTAAGTCGCTAGACAAAGACATTCATTGACACCGAACTTACCAATTACAGTAAGGCGAGAAAGAGTGTAGTAGGACTCCTAAACAGATTCATTATTGGTGACCATAAGCTTAATATGATGTTAATAGGAAACCGTGAATGTAAACTGTAGAGTGTAATAAAGGAAAGCAAAAAGACTAGTCATCAATTGTAAAAAGACAGAACGTCCTGGGTATGACGGTAAACTACATCCGCGTCCTGGGTATGACGGTAAACTACATCCGCGTCCTGGGTATGGCGATAAACTGCATCCAACAGCAAGGTCTCAGATAATTTTTTCAGAAAAATAATGTTGCCAGCTCTAAGTTTTTGAAACAATAATGTTGCCAGCTCTAAGTTTTTTTTTTTTTTTTTTTTTTTGTAGAAAAGGAATAATTTTGCCAGCTATACTATTTTTTTGAAACAATAATGTTGCCAGCTATACGTTTTTTTTAAACAATAATGTTGCCAGCTATACGTTTTTTTTTAAACAATAATGTTGCCAGCTATACGTTTTTTTTTTAAACAATAATGTTGCCAGCTATACGTTTTTTATTCTAAACAAAATAGGCATTTAAAATTCATATAAACTGGATTTGGCATTAAATAACCCACAGTGGTTAATATGCCATAAAACCCAAACAAATAAAAAGACGGAATGTTTGCCTGTGAGCAAAAGGAACATTCCACAATCCGAACGATGAACTGGAGATAGAAAAAGAGAGAAAGTACAAAGTGTTAAATACCTTGGAAGTATTTTGGCAAAACACGTAAACTGAAACACCGAAATTCGTAGATGTTGTGCAACACCGTAAGACGACACCCAAAATATAAGCAATGTATTAAGAAAGAGGAAAATATCGTTAGAAACAAAGAAAAAATGCTAGACGATTATATAATATCGTTTCTCCTCTATGGTAATTAATGCTTGACAATCTCTTCACAGATGACTGAGTGACTTCAGGTAGCAGGCATTTGGTCGTACATAAGAATGCTGAGAAAACGATGTGAGCAGCGATGAAATTTTGGAGAAAACGAAAGCACAACATGATGTAGGATCAGATAGCGGCATTTAAAATTTCTAGAGCACATCAGGAACGATGGATTAGATAAAATGACAGAGGCGACATTGAAGGCAACAGAGCAACAGAAGCCTGCCTACCTAGCGAGATTTCGTCAATGGTTAGCAGAATAGGTTTAGTATAAAGATAAAAAGAAAACCATTGCTCAGAGCTACAAAGGAGAGGATGTTGTGGTCAACTAATGACCGCCTATGACCTGAAGGGACACGGCACATAGAAGAATAAGGTGTTCTTTCTTAAACATTTTTTTCTATTTCTTAGTGCTAAATACAATAATAAGGAATTGAAGATCGGATGATTTGTTATTAGGTTGGTGCAAAAATAATGACGTAATAATGTCGTTTTTGACGTTAAAAAATAGGTCAAATAACGACATTATTACGTCATTATTTTTGCACCAACCTAATATTTAGTTTTAAATCTATTTGCAGCTATTCCGCTACTATGATTTCGATTCCGGGACTTATCATGTGTAGTTAAATGCCAGTCTTTTCCTAGCATACAGTAAAGTAAATTATAATTAAGAATTTAAAAGTACAATGCTCAAAAAGTTATTAGATAGCAGTGTGAATACAGGACAGATTGAGAAAATTACTTTTAATTTAATTAAAAATAACTGAAAATTATTTTTATATCACTTCTTCAGAAAGTTGTTTGGTTGATTTTGTTTAGCAGAATATCAACCGCTATGAGTTATTAAATGCCAACATTTAAATATTTTGAACATAATCCTATCCCTTTAATTACTGATAAAATTTCATTTTGATGTAAAATGTATTGCTGGACTTTTTACTATAAATATTTATTAATGATAATCTTATTATAAAATATTGTACGTTTATCTTTGATGTAAAAGTATATTGCTGGTATTTTCATATAAAATGTATCTTTCATAATGTTTCATTTTTCTTTGGCAGTTCACTACCCATAGCCGGAACATAACAGGGGCTACCAACCGGTGTCAGGCTGGACCTGGGAAAAAAAGCAATTAAGAGACCGTTCCACGTTCCAGAAAACGTCCAATCTCCAATCAGAGACCTTGTTACCGGATTTACTTTAACGTCTTAGCCACGTTTTATCACCCGAATATAAGCAACACAGATTTCTTCACAGTCTTCCTTCCGGTGTAAACTGTGAAATGCCATGACCTCCTGCGAATGTTAGTGGTTTTGTTTCGTGTTGTCTCCTCCAATGTTTTTCAGTTGTCCTTCTTCAAGTTTGGCTACCTCTAGAAATCCCGTCTCTGTTATTTAATTCAAAGCTAGAAGGAAAAGCTTTAGGTTGATTCCTTTCCCCAGGTCATAAGCCGAATTGAGCAAATAAGACAAGGCGATAAATCTTGCAAGTTTATTAGTCTTCGTGCACCGATAGCACTTACACATATTTACTTGGAAATAAGTATATATATATATATATATATATATATATATATATATATATATATATATATATATATATATATATATAAGCAAATAAGCCTAATATCAAAAGGTAAAAAGATGGTAGGTAGATGTCTGGTCTGGTTTGGTCAAAGAAATGCGGTATTTGCGGGCGTCAAGTACAGTTTATCTCTCCTGAAATAAGTCTCGAAATCTTGCCTTGGGAAGGCTAGGCTTTTCGTAGGCCTGTGCTAACCTCAGAGAAAGGTTATCTATGTCAGACGATAAATTAATTCTTATATGTTATGCCTATTTAGATAGATGAAAGATAGGAATCTGACCAGTTAGATAGAAACAGCCAGAAATTTTATCTTTATCTATGATGGACAAATCTCAAACATTTTTTCACCTGTTTAACTGGAGTGGTACTGATTACTGAAGAGCGAAGCCTTTCCTGTGCAAAATCAATAAATCATGTTTCATAGGACTAGAAAGACTAGGAAGACTCCCTGGTATGGCCGATGACTTGAAGGGCAATTTTAGAACAGATTACCTTTGTATACATCATCAAGTACACATTTTCTTTCGAACTTCATGGTGTACTATAGTCATGAACATATATTAACGATAAAGTAGAGAATATGACTGAATAATTTTTCCGGAAATTTCACTAGATTGTACATAAGACAATAAGTACCATCGTGGCGGTAGTCACAATGTAAGCTAGTGCACAAGGAAGGAAACAAAGATAAGACATCCTAAGAGGTGTGCGTTGGGGGTCATTCAAGTGACCCTCGTTGGTACTGGCTTCCATTATAATGCAGGAACTGACTGAACATATGCAGTCAGCGCATTGTGAAATTTACCATTACGTGGAAGCTTTCATTCTGGCAAAGACCACCAACTATTTCACAGGCGGTAGCTATTCACATATTCAATTACAAGTCTCTGTCTCGTTTACTCAAAACATTATATTGTCTCGGCTTGCAAGTGGGTGGTGGGTTCCCAACTGACAGAGTTGCGCCGCCTTGTCTAGGTCAAGAAGTGGTCATTTGCAAGTAGGAAGAACAACAGCGCAGTGAATGTTGAGGGAAAAAACGGTCATTTTGATATAGTTCGAGATAAAACTGAGTGGTTCATTTGAAATGAATCACTTCGATCGATCTGTATTTTATATCTATACAAAAATACTCGGAGATTTCGAAAGATTTACATACGGAGAAGTGTAAAAGACATTAATTTTGCAGATTTAGTTATAGCTAATGAATTTGTTGTAACCTAGGAAGGGTTACTTAATAAAGAATAACCACAACGGAGGTTGGAAATGAAATATTAATCTTTATAGCATCAACAATATACAATACTTGCCAGCGTCGTGGAGTAGGTAAATCACTGCTCATGGTGGACAGGATACACCACAACATACTATAGTTTTCAACGTCTTTATGAGTATTGGGACATAACACATTAGTTTTAATAGGTACTTTATATAACAGAGTTAATTTCAATATAATTAACAAAGTTTTTCGAGAAATTTTAAAAAACATAATTATCATATTTTGGGTATTTTTATAAAATGAAAAATTATCATTATTACACACAGGTTTACACGTACACTATTTATATTATTGGGACTATTTTCCTCATTTTTATCGCCATATTTATTACGACCTTCTTCAGGTGGCTGGAATGTCGAAATGGACCGTTTATTTCGCTCACTGGGCTAGACTGTTCTAGTTCCTCGCGCCATGTGAAATGGATTTCAGTTATCTCCTGTTAATTTCCCTCTCCAATTCTCCACTGTTATAACCGGGTATTGAACCCACACAATTTTGGGTACTGTCTCTGGAACTATCCTCCGCCTTTATCCACTGTGCCATGTGTCCTTGAGAAGAACTTGGAGAGGGAAATTAACAGGAGATAACTGATAAATGACATCCATCAAACATGGAACTAGAACTGTCTACCCCAGTGAGCGAAATAAAGGGTTCGGTTCGAGATTTCAACAACCTGAAGAAGGCCGGAACGTACAACGGACGAAACGTTGTGATAAATATGCCGACAAAGATGAAGTAAAATATGTAAATATTGTACATCTCAGAAATATAGACAGATGCTGATGGTTCACCCGTGTTTTATTATATCGGAATAGGCTTGTTCCCTATCAAGGGAGGGTAGCTGAAAAAATACATATGATAAGATCCAGACGATCTGCGATTCACACATTGTTAGGGGTTACAACGAAATGTGAACACTTGTGCTGCTCACCTCACCTAAGACGAATATATAAACCACATTTCTACGGAAGATTTATGCAGTCTTTCAAACATCGCAGACAGAATGTAGCGTGAACGCATGGGATAAGGCACAACGGTGCAGCATCAGAACCACATTGGCCGCGATAAGTGACGAAACGTTGGACCAAATATAATGTATACTTAAATATAACTCTATCATCATTGGTCTGTATGGTATGCGTTATCATTTCGTCTGAATACCCAGCTTGTTAGAAATGAATTCTTGCATTCATATAGGAATCAAAACTGACGTTAAATATCCAAAGTTCACTTTCTTGAAATAATTAGTGATTCCACTATTTACATTATTCGGGCTATTGTCCTCATCTTTGTGGCCATATTTATTACAACGTTTCGGCCGTTGTACGCTCTGGCCTTCTTCAGATAGTCGGAATGTCGAACTGAGCCCTTTATTTCACTCACTAGGGTAGACTCTTCTAGTTCCCCGTGCCATGTTTAATGAATTGCATTTGTCAATTATCTCTTGTTAATTCCCCCTCTCAAAGTACTCACAGTCTTTGCACACTCGTAAAAAATGGATGCTGAATACATTAGGTTTATAATACTCAGAAATTCATACAGAGATATCCTCACGGACACATGGCATAGTGTATAAAGAAGAGCGAAACGTTGTAATAAATATGGCGACTAAGATGAGGACAATAGTCCGAATAATGTAAATAGTGTACATAATACCTACTCTCAGAAATATAGACAGATACTTGGTGATTCCAGTTGTCAAAACTTCTACTTCAATTTCTACTTGTTTCGTATATATGATTTGAAGTCAAGGAATTCTATATTTTAGCAACAAGAGGGCTAAATATCAATTATAATAAGACTGAATGTATTGTTGTAAGATAAAAATCTCAATATACAAAATAGAATAATTTGATATGCAAAAATCAAGCAAGTACAATAATTTAAATATCATATAAGAGTTTTAACAGAAGACGGAAAATGCGATACTAAAATGTGATAGCAAAAGATGCATTTAAAAAGCTCAGCAAAGTATTAAGAAACAGAAATATCCTTAGAAATAAACAAAAGAGTATGGAGCCGGCGCGTATTATCAGTCCTCTTGTCTGGGAGTGAATGCTGAAGAATCTCATTACAGATGAAGAGAATATCCAGCAAAAAAAAAAATCTGGTTTTACAGAATGACGCCGAGTATACTATAGGCCGAATATGTCAGCAACGAAGAAGTTTTAGAAACAATGGGAACAAAAACGACACTTATACTTAACATCAAAAAGAAATTTGAAATATCTAGGACATATAAGGAGGAAAGAGAGCTTGGAAAATATCACACTCAGCGGGCGAATTAACTGAAGAAAAGAAAGGGGAACTTGAGTAAATGGATGCTGGAACAGGTTTTTGGAGCGATAAAACAACGGCAAAATGTATTAATTGCTGCTAAGTACAGGAAAATGTGGCTTGCCATATTTGCCAATGTCATGAAGGGACATGGCATATAGGAGTTTGATTTGTGTTCACACTATATACCTGTTTAATCTTGTCGCGTACAAAAGCAAATTTTGTTTATTATTATATCTCTCAGCTTTAGAAGAGTATGGGGTCAAGAAGATTAGGGAAATAAACGAGAATTATTATAGATCGACAGAGATCTCAGTAGCTGTATCGTTATAGTGAGGCCGAAGAAACTAGGAGGGAAATATATTAAAACACCAGCTTAATAGAGCATAGAAATAACCCGATAATTAGAATTATAAAATCACTTTCGAATCTTCCTTGAACGTAACAAGAGTTACTTGAAGAACAAAAGGACACAGCATCGGATATCGCAGCTTCACCAAACTCCGCTTGCAGGCAGCAAAGAAGAATAAACTGTCAATCCGCTGAAGAATATAGATGAAAAACATCCAGCTATGACGTGGAGATTACTGACAGAAAAACAAAAACAAAAAACAAACAGGAAAATTAGATGACAAATGAGAAACGGTTACAATCAAAAACAGTGGTCAGGAACAAAATATCTTGGTTCGATTAAAAACTCAATGGGCTTCACATTTGAAATAATCACAAGCGCAAAAAAATAATGTTAACTGTCGTAAAACTAAGAACCAACTAGAAAGAAAAGAACGTCTGTTTGAAATAAAAAATAAGGCCGTTTTATACATGTTCAATAACTGTTTATACTTGTCCAAGAATCTCAGATATTAACAGGAGAGTATAGGTAATATGGAACCGCAGAACCAATCTCAATATTTCCTAAATAAATCGTATCAACATTAACGCTTTTCAAGATAACACCACACAAGAAAAGGGGATGTCTGAATAAACACTTATCAACCGTTAAGTAGAGTAAGTTTAAATGGTACGGACACCTCAGATGAGCCAAGAGATTTCAAACTGTCATCGTACAATATACCAACGTGTTTTTTTTTTGTTGTTTGCAAGGTTCATTCAGTACAGCGACCAGGGTTACGTTAAGGAGTAGGTTATACGGATAGAAGGAAAAGATAATGGTTAACTCTAGATTTGAACAGGTTAATATTGTAATGATCAGAAAACATCCTTTTGAGAGTCCAGTGATTCGCTGGAAGAAACTCTTTCGAGTGGAGCTTAATTCTCACCGATGGAATACGGAGGAAATGTGTGTGTGTGTGGGGGGGGTTATGATGTTATATGTGGCATGGTTGGTTCTGAACGTCAGGGTGAGAACTGGCGGAACAAACAATATAGTTCGTTCGTGAACTTTACATAGAGTGGTTTGCTAACCCCCTCCCCCCGTGAGAGAGAGGATGGAAGGTGGAAAATCATTTCTCAACGACAAGGACTGAAGAATTAGACAGGAAAATTCCACCAAAAGCCCTCAATGTGTTGATTCTAAGATCATCTACGTAGATTTCAAAGTTTGCGTACAACTCATACATATGGTGAAAACAAATCAGATCATGGATCCTTGAACAAAATCCGGTTATACGACAGATGATGATTCTGATAATTCTTATTGATAGGAACTCGTACAGAATTAGAAGGCAAATAGTAAGAAATAGTGTTTTTGTTTCATAAAACAGGAAATCATATATATATATATATATATATATATATATATTAGGTTGGTGCAAAAATAATGACGTAATAATGTCGTTTTTGACGTTAAAATATAGGTCAAAAAACGACATTATTACGTCATTATTTTTGCACCAACCTAATATATATATATATATATATATATATATGATTTCCTGTTTTAGAATATGAAACAAAAACACCATTACTTATTGTATTATAAATGTGTAGGATTATATATATATATATATTGTATTATATATGTGTTCTATCGTATAGATATCATACATGTATCGTATCATTCATATATATATATATTTATATATATATATAGAGAGAGAGAGAGAGATGGTATCATTCATATATATATATATATATATATATATATATATATATAGTATTATATATGTATTGTATCGTTTCAGTATCCTATATATACTGTATCATATATATATATATATATATATATATATATATATATAGTATCATATATGTATAGCCAATATGCTCTCAGATCGAAAAATGCGTTTTTTTTTAAAATTGAAATACAACCAGTACACGGCTGGTGAAGCACTCAAGTTAGAGGATCACTAAATGATGTATGTGACGTGAATATAAGAGGAGGTAGTATTCAGTGAAGATTGGGAGAATAAAGAGGATAGGTAACTATTGACTTTTGTCTCGAAGTGGGTAAGATTGAAGTTTGCAGGGTAGCATCCAAGCGGGAGTCATGTATTTAGGCAACCTGTATGGGTGGGGCGTTCTGCTTACAACAGGAACGTGGAGGAAATGATTCGACTCCTCGGAAATGGCGTGGTTAATCTTTACTGCAACTGTCTGAACTGGGGAAGCTAAAGAACCGAACTCATCTATATGGCTGCCCTCTATTGAAGTTGCATCTGTAGCAAAGTTTCTGTGGAAAGTAATTCACCTGCTACCCGACAAGACTTTTTAAAAGACTTTCAGTTCTATCAATAGTGGAAATTGTGGACTGTGTTGCTTCCGCGCATATATGGCAATGATATGGCTTTATTTTCGGTGTGTGGCGCAGAGCAGGTGTTAAAAAAGTTGTATGCCACGTTTACATGCGATGCTAAAACAGATGTGTTGTTAGAACTAGCTCTGGATCAGTGAGCCTCGCTTGTATGAACGAACGAAAAAGAGTACCGATGCCTCTTACTCTCTTTACCGATACTTAAGATACGAAAGATTTTCTCTTTTTTATTTTGTAGTTACGAAGAATAAGCTAGAAGCAGCACAGATATGGTCCTACAGAAGGATACTTAAAGTTCCATGGATCGAGCGAGAAAAAAAACAAGTACGTCTTAAAGAAATGGCAACAGGAAAAAACACACACACACACGTACACATATTCTGGAACGAATGAGAAAATCACCTACCTCGAAAAAGAGTTCATGTTTTTTGCGTTGTTTGCCGCAGGAAAATGAAAGAAAATTGTTAGCAAAAACCTGCCACTTAAGTATCAGAAGAACTATGCTAATGCTCTTTCCTCCCTGACTAGCGAGGCCAATCAGAAAAATTACTCTGAGAATAAAAGCCATTGCTTTGATTAACGTGGGGAGAACAAGTTTTCGAGCATACCTGCCGGTGTATTGTAGGTCCCGTGCGTGCTATATGTAGGATCGAATGATGACCGCTGCCTTTTTGTGGTGAATGTACAAAGTGTAATGAATGAATGGGTCTTGAATCTGATTAAGTAGGTATAAGATAATTACTGTCGACCAGCCTCAACCCATTCCACCTTTTAGGCCTTGTGCCAAAATTATTGCATTTTTATACGCAATAAATCTTGAACATGTTTTTAAGCTTTCAGGAAAACGGATGTTTTGTAAGTTACCTGTGTGTGTTCGGTATAGTAATATATGTAGGACTGAATGACGACATATGGATTTTTGTGGTAAATGTTCAAATTTTAATGAATGAATGGGTCGTGAATCTGATTAGCTAGGTATAGTATAGTGTACACCAAGCTCAAACTATTTCCCACTTTTAGACCTTGTGCCATAATTGTGGTATCTATACACAATGAATAGCAATAGTTTAGAGCTTGCTGATCATAAGTGCATTTTATCTGTTGCGAGTGGAAGATTGGAATTTGCACTGCGTTTTCGGTATTAATTTGCCAGTTGGGCTATTTACGACCACTTTGCATTTTGTAATTTTTGAACACGATTACGATTGTACTTATTCTTGTCCAATAAATTTGGTTTTACTGACCATATTGGTTGATAATTTAATAAACTCAAAATCAGGAGAAAAAAATTAATCCGTCGTAATTCGATCCTACATATACCACAATATCTCACACACACAGGGAACTTACAAAACACCCGCTTCCCCTGAAATACTTTGGAAAAATAATGAAGTTTTGTAAAATTTTATCTCTCAGGAGGCTTATTGTAGGCACGAGAGACTGTGGGGTGGGGCATCGAGTTTTACTGGACGAAAATGTGTCAATGGTGTCTGGAACCCGAACTGGGAGCTTTAGCAAATGGAAAATAAACTGTCACAAAAGGAAAGTGTGAAGATCCATGATCTCCTATGTGCTGAATGGGGTGGGTATGTCGAAGAAAAAATCAAAAATATCAGACGCCATGTCAATGACTACTACGGTGGAGTAATGGACAGCGGCTCGGATTGAGGAATTGAAGTTCCGAGTTCGATATTCCGGTCGAATCCGTTACGTGCTAATATGTTCAAAGTTATGGATCCTCTTCTTCTCCACCCCCACTATGGGTAAATAGGAGAACAGACCGGGTTCTCTAGCCTTGAACGGCAGAAAGAAATAGCAACCTAATGTGACGAAAAATCTGCCTCGTCAGTCATGTATCGAAAGATACATGATCGTCTAAGCGTGTATCACGTGTTTCACATAACTAACTGATGCAATTTTTATGAATATGTCACATTTCATTGTTCAGAATCATATTCCGACTCTCGGATTTTTTTTTTATTTATGGAACACGTTACATACAAAACACAAATATGAAACTTTTTTTCTTTCTCTGTCTTTGTTCATCAAGCAATTTTCCGTTTCATACACCACAGTTGATTTTTTTTATCGTTAATATCATGTTTCTCGTGCTTTACCCATTTTTCTCTCCGTTCTTGTTTTCTAAGCTTTTCCAAATTTCTCCTACAACAATATTAGCGTGAGTGAAGTACAGATAACATATTTCTTAAGAAAAGACTACGGAAGCGATATATAATATCAATACGCCTATATGATTGCGAATACAGGACAGAGATAACATAACATAGAGATGGTAAAATTACAGGAAACGACAAAGACATGGTTCTAAAAACGATGTGCTTAGAATACCATAAACTCTACATGTGACCAACGAGGAAGTTAAAAACAGAACAAAAATTTTATTTTATACTTAAAAACAGAAAAAAAAAACTGTTGAAATTTCTAGGAAACATTTTGGGGAAAGAGCATAGAGCAATAATGACGCTCACAAGACCTTGAATATATACATATATATATATATATATATATATATATATATATATATATATATATTGATTCATTTATATATTTATTCCTTTTCTAAGCGTGAACAATCTTTCGTGTTTTGTTTTTTAAGTTAGAAATCGTTTTTAGATTCTAAGTATTTTTTCTTTGGATAATAATGTTTTAGTGATACAAGTTTTACTACTTAAGCAATAGCTGGGGGAGAAGAGGTGAGGTCATACATTTCACAAGAGTATTTGGGCGTAAATGAATATAACGAACCCAAATGCAACTGGAACTCTGCACTCCGATTAACAATTACGCACCATTATCCATTAAACCACCTGCACATCCAAACCTACAATATTTGTTATTCCCAGGCAGTCACCCATTTATTTACTGGCCTGTCTCAATGTTGCTTAAATTATGCGATCTTTCGAGAACCTATGCTTCAGCGTAATATGGCCGTAAGTCTGTCAATGTATCAGAAGCTGAAGGAAACGGCAAATAAGATGGCGAACGGATTTGTGTGAGTGGACAGAGCTTGATGAGGTGTCAGACATTGCTTAGAGTGATAAACAACAGGAAGTGGTGAGGAGCCACTTTTCACTTCCTGTTCTTTATCACTCTAAGCAAAGTCGTCCATATTTTCATGTGATAGGGCAGATAGTAAAACAATTTCAGATCAGTGGCCGTCATAGTAACTGTCTGTAAAGTAGCAAAAATCATGGATATCATAACGCTACATTTTTCAAGCAGACAATATTTCTTTTTTTTAATTTGAAAAAAGACATGGAAAATAGAATGAAACAACATTGTAAGTCCCATTAATAGAAACCGCAGGGTGGAAAATGACTATTGAGAAGCTCTCTAATAATGACTTGCAGACGACTGTCCCTGTGGAGATTTCATTAAATTTATTTAAAACAGAAGAATGACGTATTGTTCGTGAGTTTTTTTTTCTTCTTTTTTTTACGTTTCTTTACAATCTATAAAGACGAAATATCCATTGTAAATAAAATCGACCATTCTTCCACTGTCAGCGTTTTATTAAAAAAAAAAAAAAAGAATCTTCAGATATTTTTTCTGCCGATGGACAAAAACACTGTTATATTGTTGAGCGTTTATATAATTTTGAAACTCATGTGTTGTATTAAATCTTATGGATGACGATATCGTGATGAGAAAAAAAGAAATCTGGAACCATCATAATAATTGCAAATAATGAAAAAAAATACAGACAGGTAGAAAGACACGGCTACGAATAATACGGTTGCTACAAAGACAGACAAACAGGGAAATAACAGAGACGAAAATTAATAAAATATTTCATGGAGAAAACTATAAAAAGAAGGCGTTTTTTTAAGTTTGACTTTACAAGGAAAGACACTAAAAAATATATATTGATACGTTGCAAGCTCTCTACGTATATTTCTAGATTTATTTTTCCATTGTGTTTTAAAAATCCTTAATTAGTATTAGGTTGGTGCAAAAATTGCACCAACCTAACTAATAATAATGGTGTTCTAATTTTGACAATTGATCCTAGTCAATTCGTTGCTTTTTGCATCGAACAAATGTCGTATGTGACCAATATTTCATCACTTATTGGGATATATTTAAATAATCTTTGATTTCTCTTTTGCGATGAGATATTGTCGATGTTTCTACTTCGTTGTTTTTCTTTATCTTTCCTTGCAGTCCATCAAAATAATTTTTCAAATTAACACTGAACAAAATTAGGATCAAGAGGAATAATAATAACGGTTTTGTCCTAGACGACGCCGAAAAGAAGACGTGGGACTTTTCACGATTTTTTTCAGCCTCAGGGACGAATGTGTTACAGTGTCTGTTAATGGTATCTTGTAATGAAATAAACGTTACTCTATTGCTCACCTCTCGTTCGATTTGTGAGTTTCAAAGAAACGGCGCAAACAGACAGAACAAAAAGAAAAAATATTCCAGTCACCTAGCTCCATAATTAATCATTCTGCTCTAATATTTTACGCTTTTCCATCAGCCAACGAAGATAAAAACATTTTCTTCTAGTGAACTGAACAAAATAGAGGGAAAGAAAATCTTAGAATAATTACGTTAATTGCCAGCTACTCGAATCCTATAGCAATATTCATCATCATCCAATTCATACTCTCTGCTGAACCGTTTACTTAATCGTCTTGCTGCCGAGTCACCACTGTCTAGAATTGAGAGAGTTCAAAAGTGATTTGGCGGCCTTGTGGGTGATGAATTATTTTCTACCTTACTACTTCTTTCTGACTTGTTTCGTCTTGCTTCATCGCTGTTCTACAATAAATGACATTAGAGGTGCTGCTCGAGTAGGTACCCTAAATCGGTCAGTTATCTGACCCCCACAGATTGAATTCAAAATTCCAGATGGACCTGCAGATACTGGGATGATCCACCTGCTGAAACATTATAATCCTAACAATAAAAATGGCATTAGAGCCGCTATAAATAATGTAAATTAAAACTATTATACTTATTGCTAATCGTAGATAATATAAATGTAAATAATAATCCCATAATTCAGAATGTGTATATCTGATGAATAATTAGGAAAAAATAGTTAAAAATCTAGAGTAAGTATTAAATTTATTTCGATGAATACAAGCATATTCATCTCATCAGATCGACTACATTTTTACGAATAGACAGACAGATAGATAGATAGATAGATAGATACATAGATAGATAGATAGATGACACCTGCTATTTACTTTTTGTATGTTAATTAGTAAGGGGACTGGTCTAAACAAAACGAAGTTTCTAATTTTAATTTTCTCTTAAGTTTATTTTTTACATCCAATTTGTGGAACTTACTTGATTGTCGAAGATGTGGTAAACAACCTTGGCGCTAACATATTGAAACTACAGAAAAAAATGTGTAAATAAAGTCGGAAATTAAATTTACAGAAGGTATCCTCATTCATATTTATCAATTCTCTTCCTAGCATGTAAAAATCACCAAAGGAATTTAAAACCATAGGAGTATAGATTGTATACCTGGGGTGATGGCGGTCCTATGCTACAGAGGTGCAGCTCTCTATATTACTATTTTTAGTTATCAATAGAAATATATTCTTAATAACGATGGAATCTAAAATTATCACAGAAATAGTTGGATGTGGTTATAAGCTCGATTTTATGTAACAAGGTCTATCACATCTCGTCGAGTTACCGTGTAACAGTATCAATATAAGTTGCGTAATCAGATATAAATGATTTTTGATATGTTTATACTCTCCCCCGTATGTAAGAAAGTCGATCAACCCTCGTCGAATTACCGAGTTGCAAATGTCAATATAAAGTTTTTAATCAAACATAAATGTTTTCAGGTATGCTTCCATCCACTCCCTTCTGTAACATGACCTGTCACAAACCGTCGAGTTACCGAGTTGCAAACATCAACATAAGCTTTTTAATCAAACACAAGTAAATTAGGATATGCTTATAAGCTCTCACTTGTGCAGCAAGGTCGCTCAACCCTTGTGGTCTTACCGAGTCACAAGCATAGATATAAATTTTCTAATCAAATATGAGTGATTTTAGATATGCTTACAAGCTATCTCTTGTGTAAAAAGAGTCTAACGCTCCTTGTCGAGTTTCCGAATGAAACATAAGTGATTTTGGATATGTTTAACCCTCACCTTCGTACACTATTTACATTATTCAGACTATTGTCCTCAAGGGCACATGGCACAGTGGATAAAGGCGTTAGTTAGATCCAGTGGCAAGGCCCAAAGAGTGTGAGTTCAATACCTGGTTAATGCGGTGAAGAAATAAGGGGTTCAGTTCGATATTCCAACCACCTGAAGAAGGCTGGAGCGTACAACGCCTGAAACATTGAGATAAATATAGCAACAAAGATGAGGACAATAGTCCGAATAATGTAAATAGTGTGCATAATGCCTCATCTCAGAAATATAGACAGATGCTCTCCCTTGTGTAATATAGGAGCTGAAATCGAACATGCAATTTTTGGTTGATTTAAAAGCTTTAACTACTGTAACTAGGCTTATGTCTTATCTTCAAGAGAGCCGCTTACAAAGACCAACTTCGTCTCTTTAAGTAAAATCCTATGAAATTCGAAACATTTAATTTTCATGACAAACATTAAGATATAATTCGGGACGCAAAATGGTGAAAAAAATTGAACAATTAAAAGGCGTGTTGAACTATCGTTCTGCGATTAAAAGGGTTTTCAGTGAAATGGACGCTGCACAATGTAAAAAGGTATTAATAAAAGGTTAATTAGAATGAAAACCGGGAATCTATATAAAACCATGAACTGCTTCATCATGAAATGTTAGGGTCCTTCTTCGTATGTTTCATGTTCATTTAGGACGTTGAAGATCATGGCTCTTCACTATTCCCCATTATTGTATCTCCTAATACATTTTGTCTTTATTTCATCACTTCTAAACCGTTATGTCATCCATTTAAACAAACTCGTTAGCTTGGTTATGCGCCATTTTATCTGTTTCTCTTGCCTTCGGTAGGTTCCATGACTGTCAAACCTAGAATTTTAACTGTTTTTTGGTTTGTTTTTTTTGTTTTTGTATTAAGTATAATCATCCATTTTGTTTTCAATTTCATTGTTGCTCACATGTTTAGTCAATGCTATTCTTCAACTTTCTTCTTCGTCTGTGTGAAGATGGTCTAGCATTCACTGGTATATACGGGGACTGATGTTACCTATTAGTTGAGCAATCTTTACTTTGTTTCTATCGGAATTTTCTCATTTACTTATCTTAGCTCGATGGAGCTCATATTTGTTTGTACATGGCTTTGCTATGAAAATGGATATAGTTAAGTTTTCCAGTACTTCACCGCGGTTGTATATTTCGTTTATTATATCTATAATATTGTTAATGTTGAAATCATCTAAAGCTTACAATTCTATAGTTCTCCGATGTATTCGTCTTATATCTGATGGATTTTTTGTATCCTTTTCATGAGGATTTATTTTGTCCTGATAGTTCTCTTATTTTTATATTTGATGAACTTATATTTTCGTTCTTTATGAAATTAAAAGATATTACATGCATCAACGTCATGGAATTTCTTTCGTATTGGGTGATGCATTGTTGGTAATTTTAATAAATAGGTATTTTATAATTTCATAGAGTTCTTTCTGGTTTATAGGTTCACATATGGGACCATAAAAGGTACTAGGAGTTAGGGTGAATTTGGGGAAACTTACAAGTAAGAGGTCGTTCCAGGTTGCTAAAAATCACCAATATCCTGGTCATGTGCCTTGCTTAAGGAGACAGTTTATCATTATAATATAGGTTAGTATTAAGGAACTTAAAACAATGTCTTTAATATCGATTCGGTTAATATGTTTTAAAATATCTGGGTGTGAATTTATTGTCCTACTGGTTTGATGATTTAGATATTAATACTGTTGTATCTACAAAATTTGCAATGTAAAATTTCAAGTAATTTAATTTGGTACAAATGGAGATAATTATCCGTCCCCATATTTTTGACACAACTGAAAGCATTTTTACCGCCATGTCTCAAATCATAGCCTTTGTGTTGTATCTACAAGCTTTCACCTAAACTGTTTATCCCGGGAGGAAGAAATCAAAATACAAGTTCGAATTCTCACGGGATTCAACAAAGTAAAGAATATCAGAAGAAACATATGAACAGATATCAAATATATCTTAATTTAATCAATCCAAAGCTCATATCTTTTTCGCCTAGAAGCAACGTAAATCCGTATTTATCCGGTTAAAAATCAAGAGCGTAAAATATTATCATGACAAAAGATGGGGAATAATTAGCCTTTTACCCGCCTTATCGATTCAGAAATGGTTTCAGGCATATCTTGCCAGAAAGTGAAATAGAAATTAGATAAACATTTCTTATTAGCTCTAATCTTGTGCTGATCTTTACATAAAAAAAATCATTTAGAAGTATTTGGGGCGATGGAAAATAAAAAGTTTGCGAATCAGTTTCCCAGGTCAAGATGACGCTGTCGGCATTTCCCATGAGAATCATTTCCTAGTGTGTTTTTACGAAGACAGAATATATGGTTGTCAGAAGAAAAAAAAAGAAAAAAATAGATACGAACTAAGATTTGGGAACCCCAAAATCAATGAAGGACAAAAATGTCAATATCTAGAAATTATTTTAAAAGAGGATAGAAAAATACCACACAGAAATACTAAAGATCCTTGGACTAGCGAAAGATGCACTCCAAACGCTAAACGAATTATTAAGAGACAAGAGAATGTCATTGGAAACAAAGAAAAGACTGTTATGAAATATCAACACTTTTATACGGAAATGAATTCTGGTTCACACCTGAAAAAGAGACATGAAGCAACAGAAATGGCGCCCTGGGTAAGGCGATAAACTACATTCGCGTCCAGGTTAAAGCCATAAACAATTCCAACAGCAAGGTTTTGAAGAACGTGGAACAACCTCTTAATTGCTGGTGTTCCGACATCCACCCTGACCCAGGGGGATAGCACCTGTTACGGTCCCAAATATAGGCAAATAGTTTATCCTTAAACTGGGGTAAAAACAAAAAGTAGAAAAACTGGTTTTAATACTAGCAATGTTTTTGGGGAAAATATTATTACCACGAATATATTATTACCAGCAATACATTTTGACGAATAAATATTACCAGCATTACATATTTGACGGAAAAATATTACCAGTAATACATTTTTGAAGAAAAAAATATTACTTGCAATACATTTTCGAATGATAAATATTACCAGCAATACATTTGTGAAATAAAATAATATTATAGCAATGCATTTTTGAAGGAAAACTTATTACCAGATATAAAAATCTTGTCGACATTAAATAACACCTTGAGGTTGATATGCCGTAAATCAAAACATAGCAAACGAATCCAAGAAACAGATGTGCAGTTCTACAGAAGTATGTAAAAAAGAAATGGAATGAACAAAGTTTAAAATGGAAGCCAAAACACTTATACGTAGAATAAAAGAGAAACCCCTTAAAATTTGTAGAGCACACAATGAGGAAAGAGGACAGATATTTAACGCTTTCATATTGAAGTCAAGAACGGCTGGGGGAAAAAAAAACAGAGTATTATGTACATAACGTGCTTGTGTAAATGATTGGCAAAACGAGGATCAGGACAGGCAGCAAAAAAACATTGCAGATAGATATAAGGGAAAGGATGTTGCGAAGAAATATCATTGTTCACGTGCTGAAGCTAACGGTAAATAAAGGTTTGAAATATTTAGCATTCAAAGTGTCTTGTCGTAAGATTAGGAAGGACGAAATGAAGTGGATACGAACGATAAATAAATGTTTACCTTTGCCTTGAAGAGTTTAAGATTGTTACCTTTTTTTAAGCTCTCCGATTAGAACACCCTACTTATAATTGCTATACGGAGGTAATGAGGGCTTTATATTCTCTATTTCTACACCGTAAATGCCTGAATTGCCTGAATTAACGAATGGATTTCATTCAAATACAAATGGTTGAATATATCAATGTCTACATTCTTATACTGCTGGTCATTGGTTTTCGATCTTTTTGCAACTTTGTCCCTACCACAGTATGCTGAAGGAACACGATATTCAACTGAAATTAGTTGCAAGTTTCGTTGACAGCTACAACATTTTGAACCTAATCAAAATCCGGCGAAATGGTAACACAAATTCAGATAGTGTCTTCCATATCTCGATTTCATTGCTTTCCAGCTGCGGTAAAGTAACATTCCTCTGCGTTTACAATAAATACATATTTAGCTCATGAAATTATATTTCAATTGAACACCGTTGAATAACAAGCTAATTCTACAAACAACAGCCATCCGCGTTAATGCAAAGATCTTCAGTAAAATGAATGGAGCAATCCAGCTGATTTTCATTTCTTTACATTTGTAAAAATTACGCTAGATTTAGCTACCTCATTCTGCCGAATGAAGATAACTCAGTGGTAGAAAGTGAAACCAAATCGGTTGGGTTTCAAATTTTGGTTGTCTAGTCGCACTGAAGAGCGGTGATACAGCGGAACAGTACTATCTGCGAATAATATATATATATATATATATATATATATATATATATATATATATATATATATGCAATAGATATGTGGTCATTGGTTTTTCGATTTTTGCAACTTTGTTCATAATATATATATATATATATATATATATATATATTGGTCATTGGTTTTTCCATCTTTTTGCAACTTTGTATATATATATATATATATATATATATATATTTGGTCATTGGTTTTTCCATCTTTTTGCAACTTTGTATATATATATATATATATATATATATATATATATATATATTTGCAATACATATATGGTCATTGGTTTTTCCATCTTTTTGCAACTTTGTGTATATATATATATATATATATATATATATATATATATATATATATATATATGTGTGTGTGTGTGGTCATTGGTTTTTACATCTTTTTGGAACTTTGCGTATATATATATATATATATATATATATATATATATATATATATATATATATATATATATAAACTATAATGTTTGTAGTGAGCTTGAGCATTTCTTTCTTATGATTTACTGTTGAAACTACTAAGTGTAAACCGAAAGTTCTAACAGTTTCATCCCTTCCCGCTTGTGAAAAAACTCCTCCATCTTCTGGCTCTCATGACAACTACGAGCTTCAAAGATGTAAATGCAAGTTAATCATAATTTTCTGTCTTTTTAAATCTTATACTATTTATTGGCCTTTTTAATGAATAACGTTCCCTCAGTTTCTTTCAATCTTAGTACTCTTTTGTGTTTTAGTGACTTTACTGTCTTATTTGGCGAGAAATGGAAAAATGAATTAACATAATGAGAACATTTTTATTTCTTCAAAATATGCAATAGCATTCGCAGGAAAGAAAATGATACTTTTTTGTCGTCTTTCGTTATCACCTTTCATTTATTTTGTTACCATAATTATTACTGGCGAAATCTAATTTCTTTGAGTGTCTTTCTGTGAGAATCTAAGGAACAAAAACTACGATAATTGTATTTTCCCAACTGATTTTCTTTTGCTTTTTAGTCTATTTATTTCTATTTGAATTTAAAATCATTTTTATTGTATTTTAAAACTTTGCGACAGCATTAACTTATAAATTATACATTACCTACCCACCAGTATATCGCGATATCCTGTTTGACAAAAGAATCTAATCTAGACGCTTTTAACAACAGTAATTCATATTTGCCAGTGTTAAATTAAGCATTTATGATGCGTTTATACACCTGTCTCTATCTGTGATATTAGGCATTGTAAGTATTTACATTATTTATGTAGATCGGACTGCTCTTTTCATCTTTATTGCCATATTCACGACGTTTCGGCCGTTGTTCGTTCCGGCCTTCTTCAGATTATATTAGTTAGTATGTCGAAATAAACATTTATTTAATCCGAAGAGGTACACGGTCTTAATCCTGTGTTTCATATAATTAGATGTCTTAGTTTCAGTTATTTTCCTTTAGTAACTGAACTCACCAAGATTTAGCCTTTGGGTCAAGTCACTTATAAGATCCCTCAAGCAATGGTTTTATCTCTTGGGACATGTGTCTTCGGAGATATGTCCGAGTAGATAAAAGCGTTTACCCATTATAGTAATTTATGAAGAACAGGAAAGAAGAAGAGATCACTTTTAGATTCTGGGATGCATATATGTATATGTTTTGTATTAGTGGACACTACGCATAAATTTGATAGATGATGAAGATTATTTCAAATATATAACAAACATGACATTTATTCTATTGAGACAATATAGAAAATACCAAACTTTTATATTTAAGTTGAAGAATGACGCAAATTTGGCTTTGGAAAAGCTCCGTCATATGATGCCAGAAGAAAGACATATAAGGTCTAGTTTTATGCCCAAGTCTTAGAGTCGAAAAATGAACACGAGCTTGATATGTCCCCTTGGGGTAGCATGAAAAGTGATCATGACCGTAAGTTTTGTAACCAATCCGCAATTGCCGTACATGTAACTTTCGTTTAGGCTGAGCAATAAAATATCTTGCTGTTATCTGTGCGTTATTGGCAAGCGTGTGAGTGCGTGTTAACTAAAAAAAAGTCTGATATTTATCGTACAATACACAACTGAAAGGACTGTAAAACATCATGGTTTTACTCCTATCAAATTGTACCTTAATTTGATAGACCAATTAACACTGTACTCACATAAACAATTAAAAATATTTGTATGCTCCTGAATGCTTTATTTTTTTTTTAATCATTTCACCTCAAGCAAGGGAATAAAGCAACTAAGACACAAGTGGTTACAGCGTGTTGGAAAATATTAGAAAATAAAACATTGATAAAGAGAAGGAACAATGCAGAAACAAGAATTAAGAAGACCCAATATAACGATTGACATTGAATTTAAATTTTTGAATGTCAATTTGATGTCGAAGCAAGAAGCCGGAAGTGAGTTCCACAGTTGAGAAGTGCGATAGAAGATTTTTTAGCGTAGAACATACGGATACATCTAGTAACTTAATTGTAATGAGAAGATACCTTGCCGCCAATATAGAACTGCGCTTAAATACATAATGTCTAGGTATCATAGTGTACATTTCATCATAACAAATGCTATCAATGTAATTATAGAAAAGACACAGGGAATAAATGTTTGGTTGGTAGGAAACTTCCTGAAGCCGAGATACCAGGTAAGAACCAATTAAATTGCTGATTATTCTTCGGATGTTATGAAGAACCTTTAAATATATAGCAAGGACACCTGGCCAGACTGGGCAGCAATATTCACAGTAAGGACGAATGGTTATTTCTAGAAAAATTTAAAGCTCTTTGTAGGTAGTCATAAACAAAGAAACAAGCACCTAAAATTGTTCATTTATTATGTCATTGTTTTGGGTTGATTTCTATTTATTTAAAATAATTTAATTTGGAAGTGTTTACTGTCTCATCTAATTGAATTTGGAGGATACTCGCGTCGTTTTTTCTTTTTTTTCTTTTCACGTATGACGGCCCAGCGGTTGTTTGTAGAGCCAAACAGGCAGACTACCGCACATATGATTATAGTCGGGAAAGGGTGTATAGAAACAAGCACAATTTTTTTGGAAGAGCTGAATACAGCGAACTTCCTGCCTTAAGGTCCTTAAACGAACTTTTCAGCAACACGTAGAATAAATCTGAATTCAAAACTTGAGGAGACTGATTAGGAGAAATTGTCCGCCATTTCTCTGTATTTGGTTCTTCCAAAAAGTGTGGTTCTGCACATGGTTTAGCACTATGATCAAATCATATCTATTTTTTTCGGAGAACTGGGCTGAAGAATATGTCTGCTAAGTTTAAAAGCACACGCACATATATATATATATATATATATATATATATATATATATATATATATATATATATATATGTGTGTGTGTGTGTGTGTGTGTGTGTGTGTTTGTATTATAAATTAATATATTTAAAATATTTTTTTGCTACACAGTTCTAACCATGTTTCAGAAATGGTAGCAAGGGCAAGGCGTTCAAGGGCACAAACATTTCTTAGAGCAATAAAAGAAAAAAATTGTGGAGTGCCATGATCGCTTGAGGATGAAATGGAACTAATGTCTTTAATTTAATTACAAAATTAAATTCGAAGCTTTTACCTTCCATTTTTGAAACATGGTTAGACCTGTGTAGCGAAGAAAAACATTTTAAATCAATTAATTTATAATATTAATGCTCTGTAAATGTATATATCTTACTGTTCTTTCTTTCTTTATATATATATATATATATATATTATATATATATATATATATATATATATATATATATATTACAATTGATCATTCATACAAAAAGTAAATTAGTAAAGTTAATGATATAAAATCCCTTCAATAACAAAGTTTTTAAGATATCTTAACCTACCAATAACTCGATGAATATTATGGTCCTTGTTTTTAAAATTATAATAATTTTCATGCCTGAAAATGACAGAATATACACTTGAAAGTACTTGCGTATTTAAGAAAAACCTTAGACAACTTATAATTTTTAAAACAAGGATCATAACATTAACTGAATGATTGGTTGGTTAATGCATCTTTAAAATTTTGTTCGCGAAGTGAATGCGCCATTTTATATCATTACATTTACTAATTTATTTTTTGTATGAATGATTCATTGTAATACAAATTGAGCTGCGCACTACATATTTGATATAATTTTATATATATATATATATATATATATATATATATATATATATATATATATATATATATATATATATATATTATAGGAAATCTTAAAATTTCGCGCTGAATGGTTAGCAAGCCTGTCATGCGAGATCAGTTACGAATGAGTAGTGAGTTTGATTCTCAATGGGTACTCCACGGTTTCGGTCTTGTACCACGTCTAAGCTATGCTGAGGAAATCATTTGGGCATTTCAACATAGTTTAATCGTTAGTAAGCTTGTCTCGCTTGTTCAATTACGACTGAATAGTGAGTGGATTCTCCATAATTAAACTACTCTTATTGGATCAGCGTCGTATTCTGGTACGCTTGCATGTCTTTTTGTATACCAACTGGTATATTTACTTTTATTAATATGTCAGTCAGCCTATAAAATTTCCAGCCAAACGCTACCAATATATATATATATATATATATATATATATAATGTATTTATAGAAAAGGTACAGGGAATCTACTATTGGTACGTGGGAAACTACTTGAAGTCGAGATGCCAGTTCAGAACCAATGAAATTTCAGTTTATTTTTTGGATGTTATATATATATATATATAAAAGAAAGGAAAATGTACAGAAAGTCATGCAAGTCGCTAGCCAGGTGACGAAAACAGATTCTTATCTTCTGGCGATCAGACTGCATGAAATTTGAAGTAGCTATTTGAACCTGGTCTAATTGCCCGTTTGTATTTTTTTAGTGATCCTGTTCTGTCGTGGTCTTAGAGGCATTGAAGACATTGGGTTATTTCCTTGCTAGATGCCTTTCCTTTCCCTGTGTTTTTCCTTTGTTTATTTTTGTGGTTTTTCTTGTGTCATTTCAAGTTTTTTTTTTTTCGTTTGCCAACCATAGTGTTGTCAGGTTTGAATTTTTTGAAGTTTTACTATTACTGTAGATTTTTATATATATATACATATATACATATATGTGTGTGTGTGTGCGCACGCGCGTGCGTGGATCTTTATATCCTCGTAAATTCTGATATCGATCAGGTTATTCTATCTATCTATCTATCTATCTATTCTTAACATGTAATTTTTCCCTATCCCCAGCGGTGCTGGAACAATCTTCATTTCGATTTTTCTACATTTTGAATCCTCAAGGTTTTTCTCTGCTATTTAATCACGGGATTTCTTTTTTTATTATTACATTTTTTAAACTTATTTATTTTGTTTCTTTTATCTTTTTATATCCCTATTTTTTTATTTTAGTTTTCCTGTCCAACGGAGCTTCCTCGTGTGGCACCACATCTTCTCGTCAATTCATTTCCAAGTGCAAAGGATTCTCCCGATTCAACTGGGGCTTACTTTTGGAATCAACTTCTATTTGCTGTTTTTTTTTTTTTTTTTTTTTTTTTTTTTTTTTTTATCTCTGCACGATTTTACACTGTCGCTTCTTTTCGACTTTGCACGCATTTCTCTGTTTATATTCACTCTTGCTCGATTTTCGAGTGATTTATCTCCCCTTTTATCGTTTATCGACATCCTTTTTCTTCCCTTTTTTCATCCTCACATATTTTTTTCTTCCTTTTATAAATTTTGTAATTCATTTTTAGACGCAGCTTCATTCTTCTATTTTTTCTAAACCATTATGGTGCCATGTTTTTTACTGCTTTATTTATTCTTTCTTTTCCTGATTTTTTCTTCTTATTGTATTTTAGGTTTTCTTCTTTTTTTAACATCAGTATTCGTTCTTCTCTGATGTGTAATTTGATGTATCGTTTTTTAGAACCTTGTCTTTTTTTTTTTATATATTCCTTCTTTTTTATCTTCCCCTCATTTGTTCATTTTCTGCATGTTTTTGTTTTCTTTTCATCTTTTTTTACTACATATTTTTACTCTTATTTTTTTCATATCTAATTTTGAATTTTGATTTTGCCCCTGCTCTCTTTTGTACTTCAGTATTTTCTTGATTTTATTTCCTTTTTTTCTAGCTGCTATTTTTCTTTTTTTTATTTCAGATGTGTTTTAAACTTATATTTTTCATTCACATTTTTTTAGTAGTTTCTTTTATTAAATAGCATTTCTTCCATTCTCTTCTCCTTTCGAATCTGCTACTTCTTTCAGTTCTAAACACTATTCTCTCAATTTTTAATTTCCATTTGTTAAAAGAAATCTCCTTTTATTCTTTAGATTACATATATGGTCGGAATAATGTCCAAAACATTGATGTTATCAGCTAAGTGTTAAACTCGGTAGCCGGAGGGCGCGAAACCCTTTTGTATATGGAGCACAAAAACTATTTATTTTTCTCTTCTCATGTCTTCCAAACGACAACTATTGAGCAGTCCTGCTATTTTCTTTCGTTCTTGGATGATAGTTATAACAAAGATCAAGACATCAATCCGTCTGCGAATAACGTACATCCTATTTCCTTCAGTTCATCTACTTTCTTTACAAAATCATTCACACATGTTTCAAGTTAGAATCGTATTTACTTTTTTTACATAGTATCTGTATTTTTGCTCATGAACAAACCTAGAAGCTAATTCTATTTATCAATCCTATTTTTTTTTTTTTATATATATCTGCATATTTTTCTTCTATCGCTCGATCACATTGCGGAGAATACAAAATATAATTGATGATTTTACAAGTAAAACTTTTCTTCAATATGGATTGTTTCGAGACTCTTTGGAAACCCCACTAAAAATCGTTTTCTCCATGTATATTTAAGATGGCAGTAAATATATCGATCTATTACTTGTCTCTGTCTCTTGTTATTCACTAAATATTTATAACATTTGATTTATCAATCATTTTGCTTACATTATCTTCTTTTAAACTGAATTTTGCATTATTTTATCGTTTTCTCTACATTCTGATTTTCTTTCAACCATTTTGCTTTTTACTGATTTTTTTCAGCATTTTTTGTGCTTCTATCGTCCTTTCTTTGTCTTGTTTTTGTTCTTTCTTCCTTTCTTGTTATTTCTCTTTTATTCGTTCTTTCTTTTATTTTACCTTCTTTTTCTTGCTTTTCACATTATTTCTTTCTTTCTTACTCTTTTTTTTCTCGTTTTCTTTCTTTCTTTATTCTTGCTTTCTTTCAGTCTTTATTGACTCTCGTTTTCTTTCTTCTTTTATGCGTAATTTTTTTTATCGTTTTCTATTTTTCTGTCATGTTTTTGTCGCTTTTTTTAAAAAAAAAATATCTTTCTTTCTTGGTTTTCTTTCTTTCATTCAATCTCGTTCTTGTTTTTCTCATTATTCTAAATGATATATTCTTACATCACATTCCTTTTTTTTTTTAATTCTTTTTTTTTTTCTTTCTATCTTCCTCTCTGCTTTTTTTTCGCGGTCTTTCTTCTATTTGACATGTTCTTTTTCGATTTAGTTTTTTCTTGATTTTGCTCGTACATTCATTCTTTCTCTCTTGTTTTTTCTCCTTTTTCCATGTATCTTTTTCTTTCTATTAGTTTGGTGCAAAAATAATGTCGTTTTCCCCACATAGTAACGTATGTGAGAAAACGACATTAATTTTGCACCAACCTAATATATTTGTCTTTCATTCTTGTTTATTCGTTTTTTATTTATATTTTGGTTTTCACGTTCTTTCTTACTTTCTTCTATTTGATACTTTTTTTTTTTATATCGTATTCTTCCTTTCTTATTTATTTATTTGTTCTCATCTTTCTTTCTTTTTTCTTTCTGTGTTTCTTTTTCAGTTATATACGTTCATCTTATTATTCATTCAGTCATTATCAACTTACATTATGTGTTTCTCTTTTTATTTTCATTCTTTCTTTCTGTATTACTTGTCGTTTTTTTTTTTTTTTCTCTTCCAGTTTATTTCTTTATGGCGAGTTGCCATGTGAATCTGTTTTTATTTCATTTTTTTAGTATTATGGCCTTTGATCATTTTTGTCCCCTTTTTTTTTCTCCGTTCCAATTTGTTCTTTACATTCTTTTCTGACCGTTTTCTTTTTCAAACTTATCTATCATTCTGTTTTTGTCCTTTTATTTATTCATACTTCTTTCTCATTTTGATTTCTATATTCGTTTATATTCGTTTTTTATTCCATTATACCCATTGATCACATTCCTAATTTGTTCGTTGGTTTGTTTCTTTTCTCTTCGTTCATTATACGTTCCTTTCTTCATTATTTATCATCTATCATTTTCTTTCTTTATTTCGTTCTTTTCTTTTCAGCATTTTTCACTCCTTAAATGTTATTAACTTACTTTCTCTCTCGTTTTATTCTTTCATTCTGAATGTTCATCTTATTTATTTAATGATTCTTTCTTTTTCGCCATTTTATAAATATTTTTCTTCCATCTTTTTTTTACCCATTTAACTTCCACCGCCGCCTTACCAACACTTTAACCCCAAACCTAACCCAGTGTGACAAGTGCGTGCCATGATTGCACCAAATTTCAATAAGAAATGACAGCAGTGTGTGAGGAAGCTATTGGCTCGGAATCGTCTTCCTTTCCACGTAACGGGTTCCAGCAGAGCAATGCGGCAGCCTTCCTTTACCCAAGGTTAATTGAAATATCGACGCTAAGACTTCTTCCAATGATGATTGCTGCCTAATAACCGGCTCCGTCGCTCTCTTTACCCCTGCGTCACATTTCCACTATCCAATACAAAAAAAGCCTAAAAGATCATTCTAGTTAATCCAATGTCCAAATATTTCCAGGCGTGTGTTAAACACAAACAAAAAACCCGTGAAGACTTTATTCCACTTCTCCCGGTGCTTCGGATCTGTAAGAACATATTTGCACCGAAATGTACCTCTGACATATTTACGGTTGTATAATGTTTAAGACAAATTCTTACGCTGTACAAAGAAAGTCTACAGCTGCATCTTTATCTTTAAATTCTTGAAGAATAAAAAAAATCCTTAGACGAGTCTTTTAGAATAAAAAGTTTTTCTGTAAGAAATTATTTTGTCTGCAGCAATGATCGACTTACAAGACATAGTCCTCTATAATAGGAAAGGTCAAAAAAGATTAAATAAATGATGTGTACTGGAATTTTAGTCTTCAAATGAATACTAACATTGTGTCTATTTCGATCTCTACCTCTCTCATTCTCACATTTTCCCTTTCATTTTGTTTTCTCTTTCTTTCATTCATTAACTCATCCACGCTTTCTCATCCTCCATCTGTATTTCCCTTTCACGCAACAAAAATTTTCTCATTCCTTGCTTCTCTCAATCAATGTTTCATAACATTTCTCTTTCTCTCTCATACACACTTTATTATTCATTAATATCTTTTCTCTCACTCACTCATACCATTTCTCTCTATTTTTACCCCATTAAAGCAGATTCCTTTTCTGTCTTCTCTATTTGACTCTTTTTTCTCTCTCTCTCTCTCTCTCTCTATAAATATTATTATATATATATATATATATATATATATATATATCATATGCGCGGTACTTATTGGAAAGTGCTCATTATCAAACTAAAATATTCATTTGTATGGATATGAGTTGTTTGGGATTCACGTTTGTCCCATGTTCGCAAACTCATATCCAAAGAAACGAATATATGTGTATATATGTATGTATGTATGTATGTATAGTCAGCATATTCTAACCCCTGAAGATGGTATCAGATGAGATTAAAAGAGCTTAGGGAATTATTTAAAAAAGATTTTGGAATTTTTCTAAATCAGTTTTCTACAGCCACCGAGAAATTAATTCGTGGGCTTGAAAAGATTGAAAACAAAATGGACATAGTATGTCTAAATTATTTAAACAAATCTGCTTGAGTACATTATATATATATTATATATCTATATTATATATATATATATATATATATATATATATATATATATATATATTATATATATATTATATATCTATATTATATATATATATATATATTATATATATATTATATATCTATATTATATATATATATATATATATATATTATATATCTATATATATATATATATATATATATATATATATATATATATATATATATATATATATATATAATACATATATATAATATATATAGTATATATATATAATATTAGGTTGTTCCAAAAGTTCGTAAACACTTGCAAAAAATTGAAATTTTACTCGCCGAGTAATAACAAACACAACAAAAATTATTCCTCAAAATAAAGACCATCATTTTCCAAGACTTTCTGCCATCGATCTGCAAACTTTCGGATCTAGTGAAAGTACCATTCAGCCGGCTTCGAATCAAAGAATTCTTGACACGCTTCCTCGACTTCATCAAACGAGTCGAATCGGCGGCCCTTCAGAAAGTGTTGCATTGAGCGGAAAAGGCCGTAATCTGATGGAGCACAGTCAGGACTGTAGGCTGGAGGTGGCAGAACCTCAACGCTGTCCAGCTCTTCAAACTTGTCTTTGGTCTTCCTGGCGGTGTGTGGCTTGGCATTGTCCTGCTGGATCAATGCGCGCTTTCGGTTGATCAGAGCCGGGTACTTTTGCTTCAACTTTTCGTAGACCCGCTCCAGTTGCTGAGAGTAAAGTTCGGCTCTGATGGCACGACCATTCGGAACCAACTCAAAATGCACGATTCTTCAAAGTTCCACCAAACGCACAACATGACTTTCCTGCCGAATCGATCTTATTTTGGAACCGACGGTGTCTCTTGCCCTTTCTGAACCCATCGCTTGTCTCGATTGTGCTGCATAAAAATTCAATTTTTCGCAAGTGTTTGCGAACTTTTGGGACAACCTAATACACACACACACACACATGTATATATATATATATATATATATATATATATATATATATATATATATATATATATAACCTAAAGATCCAAGCAAACCTACATAGGTTTCACGTACGCGTTTGGTCAGGGTACACCGGCCCATCCCTGACGATCCGCCTAGTCTCTATATGTTCGTAGTTACATTTACTCTACTTAGTGTATTGAGTACTTTGCTTAGTTATTTCTACTTTACTCGTGTCGGAGGGTTTTTTTTTGGACTCTGAGCTTGGATTTTTGTCGATTGTTTTCGCCTGAATTATATGTTCTTAGTTTTTTCTTTTTTAATTTTTTTTTTTATTCCTTATTTTTCCTTGGATATTGGTTTGTTCATATACAAGCAAAAACACCTAAGTTTTTTTTCAAGTCGAGTATACTTACTTATATAAGATCATTATTATTATTATTATAAATATATATATATATATATATATATATATATATATATATATATATATATATAATTATGAATTCAATCTTTGGTACAAACTGTTCCTCGCCAAAAGAACGACTAGATTAAAAGAGTGCTCAAGACAATTTTCAAAAAATGGAAATGTAGGGCAAGTTAATATGTAAAATACCTGCACAACACTGAACTACCTGCAACCACTTTTTCTACCAAAATGGTTTCGTCAGGTTGCAAGTCAGTATTTTGTCGCAAAATTCATATTTGCAATTGTAATTTCCTCGTCTTTTCCTTCTCGTCCTTCCTCTGTCGGGGCAAGTACAATTATAAATAGATCTTTTGAGATTTGATCTGACCCACCCACCATAAAATACCCTGCTTCCATCAGCAAACTAAGTAGGAAGAACCTGTTCCTCTGAGGGTGTGGCGCGATAAACGACGGGATAAACGAGATCGTTTTACAAGGGAGTCTATTTTCAGTGATTATCACGTGATAAATATTTTAATACGCCCTTTTTTATCTCAACATCTTTGGAGATCACTTCAATATAAATAATTATTTCCATGGGAAAAATAAAACAGTAACTTTTAAACAAGAAATCTCTCCTGTCAGAAATTATTCATTATCAGAACAATACGTTTGAGATGTAATATCTTAATTGTATCCCGGTGAAATGACTTTCACAGCTCAAAATAACAGTAGCTGGCGACAAGGTGATCGAAAGAAAAAAGTCAAGTTTACTTGAAAGAGCTTGAACCAGTGACGCATTAATAACTGTCATGTCCACCCACTGCTCGTCTTTGAGGGTATTACGTCATCCATTTTGAATAATGTCATCTCAGTGTTCGAAATTGCTGAAACGTGTATTGTATTGGATATTCGACAGTGCTTCTTTCTTTAGGTGACAAATTTCTATAGACAATTTATACGCAAACATTGACAGAGCTTGCTCGAAAGAAAATCTATTTTCAAAAATTCTAGATGAACGTATAATCTGGAAATAAATTGTTAAAAAATAGAATATAAACGTTTACCCTGCCAAAAGATAATATAAAATAAGCGTCTAATTTCAATTCCTCTCTTCGCAGCAAATCAGGAATTTGACATTTCAGGTAGCCTGAATCCGGCTAAGAATACTCGGTTTTGAATACAAAACGAGGCATTATATATATATATATATATATATATATATATATATATATATATATATATATATATATATATATATATATAACATTCGTTCGTACGTAAATAATAACTGTATGAAAATATGCCGCGTAAAAGAAAACAGTTTTAAAATTTAGATTTCGTCTCTAGCTTTTGGAAAAGATCGAGGATAAATATTTCACACGCTTTATACATCTTGAAAGTAACAAATAGGGAAAGTGGGAAGTCTTTACTATTGGCTAAACATAATATACATCTTGTGAATTATTATCTATTGATTGTAACCAATAAGCATTATGAGTAAAATTAACTTCGAACATGGCCTCAAATGCCACATGTTACGTCATTATTTTTGCACCAACCTAATATAATTGACATATCAACGATTCTTTGTTTATTTAATATTGTAAACGTATATATTTTATATTATATTTATATTATATTTTATATTAATAACTAACCAAAAAGCCGCCAACTCGTGAGACAATTAAGCTAGCTCCTGCGGAGTGCTCTTCCTTGGTCCTTCGGATTCTTCAGCAGTTTAAGCGTCTTTTTATATTCTCAGGATAGGTAGCTCTCCAAGCTGCCGTTTGTCCTGGGTTTTCATTTGCATGGGACATTGCTTTGCTCACTTCAGCCTTTGATCTTTTGATTGCAATAAGGTCCTCTGTTGGCAGAGATTTCTTTTTGCGAGACATACTGCTGTCGTATGCGATAGAGAAGAACTCAAAATTGATCGCTGTATTTAAGTATCGCATTAATATTTAAGCTTACGTCTTATCAGTTCAACGATAGCTCTTCTGACGCCACTTAATTTAAAGACAATTTGATGTACGTAGTCCCTTATTTTCCGTACAAACAATTTTTTTTTTATTATTTCATGGATGATATTGTCTGACTTTCGCAATTGAGGATATTTACTCCCAAATTTCTTTCAGAGTTATAAAAATTGTTATCGTACAAAAATTTCCTACAAAAAAATTACGTAAAGAATCGTCGAAAACAATCGTAGTAATGAAAAATTTGGAATCTAGAATTTCAGGATTGCGGGTCTGGATCCAGTCCGGGATATTAATATTTTGCTCACGGACTCGACCTGATTACAAAATGGCATAATGTTGGCCTACGACCTTGCGGAGTAACGTTGAAAAAGTGTGACACACGGATATTTGCATTTATTTATATAGATTATTTAAGAATTACAATAGCATTTCTGGATACAAGTTCAACTATTACGTTGAGTTCTTTCAGGTGAAAGAACCCAGCTGGGATTCGAACTTGGCTCTCGGATATCTCATTTCTAGACGCTACTATTACAACGCCTTTACACCAAGAAAAGGAAGAAATATTCTATGATAAATATTACAGTTAACAATTACATAAGTAAACATGGCTTTCCTGCTGTTTGAGTGAAAGAACAGATACATATCTAGTTTATACCAGAGTCTGTAATATGCACCGCCCGTGTTCTTGTTGGGTGGATTTTATCCCTGTGATAAAGATAGAGCCGGCGTATTCTAAACACCACGAAAAAGGCAATTAAAGAAAGGCAGAATTCTTTAACATGGCACGTAAATTAAAGAACATTTGAAGTTAGATTTGAACTGATTATGACAAGTCTCAGTATGTTCTCAGCTTCAGGCGGTGCTGGCAGCAAAAGAGCAGCCACTAGTGTCTCCAGCTTGACAGACATCGCGGGACCTTCTAGAACTAGATGATGCTACTGACAGCCGTATTTGGAGAGATAAACCGAGATTCTCTGCCAAGAAGCGCTTATTTTGCTTTGTGTGAGATAAATCTCGGTCCTGCCTCAACAAAAAAAAAAACAAAAAAAAACGTCAAGGATGATGACTGACACGGAAAACATCTACCGAAGAATAATGTTCCAAATTTTATGTTAGCTATCTAGACCACCTAATTATTGCAACTAGTTATAAAACTGGTTCCGCAGACTATTTCTCTTGTAGTACATTATAACTACTCTAGAATTGTAACCTTCTGTCTTAGTCAACTAATGACTGTTGGTAATCATTTTTAAACTTCGTGAGTACTTATTTCTTTGTTTAGTTTTATGTTGATTAAGTAATTTTGGTATTATTCCAGAAATATATATTTTTCATATTGTATCAATTTTATAATCGTCCCACTTCTCGATCCTCAGTTAGTGCTTTATATCAACGACGAGAGTGTTTTCTTCCTTTTGTTGCCAATGTCAATCACTTACTTAAAATGACAGATCTATATTCAAACTTGGTTGGGCATAAGGCTAGTGAGATTTAATAACATACTAATTATATTATAAGATATAATAACCTGAATATGGTATGCAATATAAGAAGTAATAACACAAATATGAAATAGGTATGTGTCCGTGTTAAATGAATCCGATATACATCTCTACCTGAGCTCCTTCAATTTCTTAAGAAAACTAGAAAAGTCATTCATTGCTCAGTACAAGAGGCTTTTCTACGACTTCATGTTATACGGTTGGCGGTAAATGAATGTAAGGAATCTGGAGCAACGATTTAGAATCAGGTTTTGTGTTAAAAATGTTAAAAGTATTAATGAAATGTTAGACTTATTCAAATTGTATTATGGTGAATATTAGTTAAAATAAAAGGCAAGTGTTTTTTTAGTGTTTTTTTGTTTGAGTGGCGCTGATAATACAAGTAAGGACAAGATGTGCACGATATTGAACGAAGATTGAAACCAAAACACCAAAGAACAGAGTGACAACTTTGATTCACTGATATTAGATGATTTCAAAACAGCAGATGAGAATTACAAAAATGCCTCCAAATTTAGGGCCTCGAAGTTTGACTGTGATTTCACGTTTCATCTAATCATTTGTATAATTGAAACGTTTAGTCAGGATCATTAAGCAGATAAAACAGTGTTTTCAATACGGTCTGCGGTAAATTATTCCGGAAAATGAGTGTCAAGAATGTTTCCTACAATGGCATCATCGTCTCTCAAAATGCTTAGCCTCACAGAGCGGAGTAATTCAAAGTTGATGGCAACCAATATTGAACAAGTAATTTAAATGTTTCCTTCTCAGAGGAATTCAAGTGTCAAACAGCGTGAAGTGACAAATTTAAAAAGAGAGATACGTAATGGTCTAAGTAAACCTAACTTGTTAATCCTAAAGATCTTTTGCGTGAATATTTCAGAATGCAGAATTTGCATGTCGCTGCAATTTTTCGTGCCCCTAGAACGGAGGTTTGAAACAGAGCAGTAAACACATAAGTTTATATAACGAATTTCATTCTAGTTGAAAATCAAATCAATTAACCAAAAGTGACAGTTATTTTATATCATAATAATAATGACCAAAATGACTGATGCAAATCTTCCAAAAATTAACAATATTTCCAGAAGCTATCAATTTCACAAGCAAAGTTCTCTTGTTTTGATCTATTATGAATCGCAAGTTGAAACATCTTGCATTTTCTTCTTTATATATTCTCTTAATCAAATTGTTCTGAAAATGCCAAAACAACAACAATAATAATAATAAGAAGCTTCGAAGAACTATCAAAATACAAGGACCATAAAAATGAAATCTCAAAAATATGGCAGAGGAAGACATTAACAATTCCATTTGCATTTAGGAGCACTCGGATGGATTGGAAAAGATTCTCATAGACACATTGAAAGAAAGCCAATCACAAGTACAGCCCACACCTTACGAAGGGTTTAATCTGTATGCATGTAGATATTAGGTTGTTGTTTTGTTTCCTTTTTCCTCAAACAGGCTCAGTGTTAAATACCATGACGCCATGTCTGACCTTAGGTCTCTAGGTTGGACTCGTGAAGAAATGAATATACACCAGAAATCAGAGGAATAATAATTAATAAATAACAATCATTATTATTAAATAATAATAATAATTATTATTATTAAATAATAATAATTATTATTATTATTAAATAATAATTGTTAAATAATAATTATTAAATAATTATTATTATTATTATTATTAAATAATAAGTATTATTATTATTAAATAATAATAATCATTATTATTAAATAATAATAATCATTATTATTAAATGATAATAATTATTATTATCAAATAATTATAATTATTATTAATAAATAATAATAATTATTATTAATAATGAATAATTATTATTAATAATGATTATTATTATTATTAATAAATAATAATAATAATTGTTATCATTATTATTATTAATATTTGTGAAATATTATCCGCCATTTTTTTAAATTTTTATAGGACCTAATCTCTATCTATAAAAGGCAGGGTGTGTGTGCGTGTGTGTAGCGAATGCACGGCCGCAATATTCGACGAATTTGCACCAAAATGTACATGCATATGCTGCAAGTAGCGGGAAGGCCAAGACCGACATTGCATTTCCCAACTCCCATCGATAGTGGAAATAATCGATATTTTTTCATGGCTCTACGGCAGTTTTCATATAGTATGCGGCCATTTTCTACTGGCCAGAGTGAGAGCCTATAGTTGGCTGCCATGAATAGGCAGGGAGATTCTATTGGTCACCGTGAGAGCCAACAGCTGACTGACACGAATGTTAACTAGCATGCTAGCATGCAAAAAAAAATATCGATAGCTGCATTCGTCACAATTGGGGAAAAATTAAAATCTGCATGTCACTTTACTCCAATTGGCTCATTCACTTGCTTAAACTCAACGTTGATTTTGATTCCGCGGAACTGGGCAGGGTGTGAAAAAGAATTTGTTGTTAACATTCTTTTTTCATTCGGTTTTTCTAGTTACGAGTCCTTTTTTTAAAGCTGATCGTTTTGTGTTCATTTTGTTTACTTCTTTTTTTCGTAACAGATTTAATGTTTAGTATAGTGCTTAGAGAAAATTCGCAGTGTGAGATAGGCAAGAAGTAAGGCATGTAGCAACATCAGCACGGCAAAGGGAACTCATTTAAAGGCAAGGAAGGGCAAAAATATTTTAAGTCAAGTGATAGCGATTGCTGTATGAGTCGTACGATTTTTGAATCAAGTACGGGTAACGCCCGGCCATGCTGCTAGTTCTGGTTATAAATCCTGTAAAGTAGCAATATACATGAAAGTTTCACGGATTGGCTATTTTAATTTTCTCACGAAGCATAATTCTTGAGGTAATTATTGAATAAGCTTCTTTCGCGTTCTTCGACCATACAATATCTGTAGAAATTTCCCTATTCCGTCGTTATATGTTTTAACATAAAACTTTACTAAAATACCTAAATATACACCACAGGTATGAATGCAGCTCATTATTTAAGGATATCTCCCAAAACCTTTCAAGCATGCAGTTAAAAGTAATCTAAAAATTCTTGGAATGAATGTTGAAAACTGGAAAACTGTTGCTGGAGATAGATTTTGTTGGAGAAGATTGATATGAGAATGCTGCAACAATTTTGACCAGAGCAGAATTGAAAATACCAACAAAAAACGCGACATTAGGAAGGAAGAAATCCGTGCAAGAGCTGTTAAGGCACCAACACATTTGCAGTATTTGTAGAAAAGTCCCTCTCATGCAGTCTGGTTTAGACAATCACATAAGGTCAGCTGCAAACTCCCGTGAATGCAACCCTACAAGAGAGACATGCAGGTTACTTGTGACAAAGTTTGTATATTTATTGCGGTAATTAAACGTCACATAATTGTAAACAGGGACAGGCAAGTTTCCAAATTTCGTAACAGAGACAAACTTCATATTTGCCAAGATTGTAAGAGAGGTTTTAAAAGTGAAGTTGGTCATTTACGGGAACATTAGCAGAAATAATGAATGGGAAAAAGGAAATTCGGAATGAAAAACATAAAATCACCAAACGAAGTGATCGTCTTCTGCAAAGAAGTGACAACCATCATATAAAGAAGTTAGAGGTTGCCGAATAATATATATATATATATATATATATATATATATATATATATATATATATATATATATATAACATTATAAGGTTATCATTTCACTGAAGAAGACGTTAAGCGCACGAGATGCTTATCACCTTCTGTATCTTCACATTTTTTTTTATTTCGCATGCTTTATATTTGTCACGGGATCCAACGGTGAACGTGATAAACCATTTTCGTCATTCTTCTTTCGCAGTTAACTGGATTGTATTAATCGGAGTTACAGGCAGATAGAATACGCACATTAACAGTCTAAGTAACCTTCGAACAAGACGAATAATGATATAAATGCTAAAAGTGTACGTAAATCAACAAGCATGTCACAAATATTGGACAAAAAATAATAGGTATATTTTTATTTTTAGAGTTGATATTGTGTCAACCGCAAAAGCCTCGGAGCTGTAAATGTTAAAACATTTTTTTCACTGGATCAAATTGTTAGGAGGTTGAATCTCAACGGGAGAATTATTGTGAATGTCATCGGAAGAATTATCATCCATGAGTTTTGCTGAAGACCGTAGAATTAAGATCGGAGTTGTTGCCATGGAATCCAACTAAGACAAAGATGAAAGAACTACGGAAAACATTTTAAGTAACTCTTCAATCTTTGAAACGCTTCTCTTAAGGCAAAGTAGAAAAACACACCGAAAGATAGGAAAAAAGATACTTATTTTTACCAACTAACTTCCTTTCAAACTTAATGATTGTTTCTACATACGTCAAGCTGAAAATATATGAAAATATATATAAAAATAACAGAAGAGTAAGACAGTTAAAAAAAATAAAAAATCGCATGTGTTTTCATCTTTCTCTGAAGATTAACATGTCACAGACACGGATGATGTTTCAAGTCCGCTGAACCTTTGCACGCTGAATTTCACTCGACATGGAGACTTGATTAAAATGACTCTCTCTGTTATCCGTTCACTATTTCTAGAAAATTCCTCTCAGTCAGAAATTAAAATTACTGATCCATGAGTAAAAGTTATGTTGATTGATTAATAAAAACCTTCACTTCCTTGCCAGTCAACACTTGGTTAATCGGGTGTAAGGATAAATGTATGAGACAAATCAGAATCTCTCGCAAGGAAGGGCAACAAAACGTTAAAAAAAAATACCTTAATTTCTGATGAAGAATTTTCGAAAACATTCATTCAGGTACATGTCATTTTTATGTTTTTTTTCCAATTTTATTAATTAATTAATGTTTTCCTCGTGAAAATTATTTAAGATGAAATGCAATACTTCTTTTTACCGTCTCCAAATTATTTTCTACGTTCAACTGTTATGTAACCTCTGAGAAAACCGCTATGATTCATTGATAGAATTCGACAAATCCTTCCTTCGTTTTGATGTTTACGGCAAATTCTGGCACTGATGGAAATGATTAAATGCTGAAGTGTGTCTTGTGCTAATTGGATCATTTGGATTAAGGCTTTGAGAAAGGTCACCGCATGAATTAAAAGAACATCAAAATTCACCGAAGGAAGATATTCGTACAATTGTATCACTTGATCTTGGAAACTCAAGAGTTACACCTGATTCCGAACACTCATATATTTCGATCAACTGAGATAGGACATATCACCTGAATCTGGCTACACATACAGTTCCAACATCTGAGTCAGGACACTCAAAAATATCCAACAACTGAATTAGGACCATCGTACATTTCCACAAACTGAGTCAGGATACTTATAACATCACACTACATGAGTCAGGTCACTCATACAATTTTACAGTGTAACCCGGATATCAGAGAAACCCGGATATAAGTGAGATTTTCTCTGGTCCCAAATTAGAGCCATACTTACCTAAACAAAATAGACCAAACCCGGATATAAGATACTTCTTCTCCGGTTCCGACAACTCTCTTATATCTGGGTACTATTAGAGTTCAGACATTCATATAATTAGCTTACCCGCGTTCAAATATTAAATTTAAAAAGCCCAAATTAAAAGTCTAAACTCAAAATGGATTAACGCGTATTGTTTAAATCTCTGCTCTCCAATTTCAGATTTCACCGCCGGGGCCTTTTGGCGATTATTAGTCATAATCTCACCTTGAATAGAAGAAACGAACAAGCGAATCAGTTTGGTGAAGGGTGACTTTTATGATATATCAGTAAAGCATGGAAATCGGAAAGCGAACAATCTATCAACCTAAATTGAATATATACTTCGATTCATAATGCTGAATAGTTTACAGTGATCGGCGACTGAAAATGATCACGAAACGTTTCGAGTAACAAACAACACGAAGAAATCAGATAATAAAAATTGCGATCGGAATGTTTCAGGTTATCGTTCTTTATTGATCTACGCTGGTAAATTGCATTGTTATTGATCTGACTTTGTAAAAAAAAAAATTCTTGTTAATTTTCTATTTTATTGATCTACCTTAGTAACTTTCTCGGTTATTGATCTAACTTGCCAACTTTTGCTGTTACAGATCAATCTTCGTAACTTCCTCCATTATTGATCTATCAAGGTAACATTCACTGTTATTTATGCAACCTTATTATCTTTATATGTTATTGATTTGCCTTGGTAACTTTTTTCTGGTATTCGTTTACCTAGGTATTTTTATCTTTGATACACCTTAATAATATTCTTCGTTATTGATCTAATTTGTCAACTTTCTCTGTTACAGATCTATCTTGGTAACTTCCTCCATGACTGAACTACTAAGATAAAATTCACTGTTATTTATAAAACGTTATCAACTTTCTCTGTTATTGATCTAGTTTGGTAATTTTTTTTCTGTTATTGATTTATTTTGATATTTTTAACTTTTATTGATATAACCTAGTAACTTCCTCGGTTACTGATCTAACTTACCAACTTTCTCAGTTACTGATTTATTTTAGTAACATTCTTCATTATTGATCTATCTAGGTAACATTCCCTGTCAGTTAAATAACCTTGTTAAATTTCTCTGTTATTGTTCTACCTTGGTAACTTTTTCTGTTATTGATTTAAATTGATAATTTTCTGTTATTTATATAACTTGGTAAATTCCTACTTTATTGATCCATATAGGTAACTTTAATTATTACCCCATTGGTAATTTAACTTTTATTGATAAACGTTGGTAACAGTCTCCGATATTTATCTAAAGCGTGTTGCAATAACTTGGACTGATTTAAAATGTGAATTAAGTTTAAGCGTTCTAAATTTTTTTTAATTTTTTTCTGTAATATCAGAGAAAGATCATCATTGAGTAACTACCTCGATGACTTTATATGTCCTAGAGCTTCCTCGATACATTCCTACAACAAATTATCTTTATATCTTCCATTTTTATTGTTCTACCTTGGTAACATTCACTGTTATTGATCGACGTAAGTAATTCTTTGCTTGACCAACCAGAGTACATTTTGTCTGCTTTGATTTACCTTTGTAAATTTGGTTTTATTGATCCGTGTCCTGGATATGATGACAAACTACATCCGCGTTCTGGGTAAGACGATAAACTACATCCGCGTTCTGGGTAAGACGATAAACTACATCCGCGTCCTGGGTAAGACGATAAACTACATTCAACTGCAAGGCTTCTGATCAGGCGGTTTTGAAGAGCATGGAACCGCCTCTTAACTGCTGGTGTCCCCATGTCCACACTGACCCGGGGTAGTAGCACCTAGTAGGGGCCCAGCTATGTGCAAATAGTTGACTCCCATAAAACTGGGATCAAAAAACGATGAAAGTCTAAAGATAAGATTTAACACTAGCAATACTTTTTTCTAAAAAATATTGGTAGCAATGAATTTTGTAAGGAAAAATTATTACCAGCAATGCTTTTTCGAAAAAAACACACCTGTTAGGGTCCCAGCTATGCACAAATAGTTAACCCTCAAAGTGGGGTCAAATCACTATGAATGTGCAAAAATAGATTTTTAATAACAGCTATGCATTTTTGTAAAATATATATATATATATATATATATATATATATATATATATATATATAACCAGCAATAACTTTTTGAAGAATAATTATTACCTGGAATTCATTATTACCAAAAATTCATTTTGAAGAAAAAATATATCTCGCAGTATATTTTTTTAAGAAAAAATATTGCCAGCAATAGATTTTCGGAAAAATACAATATGTATATTAGCAGCAATATATCTCTTTTAAATTATTACCAGCAATAAAAATCTTGTCGGCATTAAATAACCAATTGAGTTAGATATGCCATAAAACAAACCAAACCTTATTGACCATCATTTGTAAAATTCTTCTGTATTAATCAACCTTGGTAAATTGATCTGTTCTTTATCTAGCTTGGTTCTCTTAGTGGCTTGCCTTTGTAACTTTCTCTTATTTTGATTTACCTTAGTCACCTTTTATTTTATTGCTCTACTTTGGTAACTTTATCTGGTATTAATTTACCCTGGTAAATTTCTCCGTTATTGTTCTAGCATGGTAACTGTTAATTATCTACCTTAATAACCACCATTTATATTGATCTATGTTGATAACTTTCCCCTGTTAATTTAGCAAAAAATTTTTAATCGTAGGAAAAGATAATCTGCAAGTTCTAATATTTGTTTATTATAAATTTTCAAAATTTAACTTTTATTTTTCGATTAGATAAAAGACACAAACAAAATAATTCCCTGGAAACTGTGTAAGTATTGGAGATTTTTAGCGTGAAATAAAATGGTACAGCCCAAAATCCGAACAAGTCCTTCAATATGAAATGAGTTTTCAATAATAAAAAAAAAAGAATCAAGCCCAAGAAACCAGGGAAATATTGATATTAGTTTGGTGCAAATATAATGTCGGTTTTTTACGTTAAAAATACGCCAAAAACGGACATTATTTTTGCACCAACCTAATAGAAGGTAAATTTGAAAGAAATATTGATCTATCGTGTACTTTAGATAAAATTATAAAGCAAAAGAAGGGCATGGAAAGCAAATAACTATGGCGCATTCAACTTTGACCTCCAAAGGCTTTGAAAGTTGAAGAAGTTCACACTCTTTTCAGATGTCATAGGTACACTTGCTACAGTCATAGACAGAATGGAGACACGGATAAAGAAAATTGGCATTGGTTGCTTAGTGGAACTGTTACAGAATTTAAGGCACTTAGGAACGGCAAGAATAATCCGAAAAATGACGTGTCAGAAGAAAATAGCACGATTATTAAAGCGGTCAATTGGGGCCCGCTATCCATGCTTTAATTACTAAATATGAAATTTGATCTGAGAAAATTCTATAATAATGATAATAATATGAATTATTATTATTAGGTTGGTGCAAAAACAATGTCGGTTTTTGACGTTAAAAAATATGTCAAAAACCGACACTGTTTTTTGCACCAACTTATTATTATTATTATTATCATTATTATTATAGTAGCAATTATATCTTTTTTATGTCTCGTGTCCATTCAAGATGTAGGTGATCATGGCTCGCCACAATTTCCTGTCATTTGTAGCTCAATATAAATGTTGTCTGTTATTTTTCCTAAACCCTAAGGTCATGAAGTAGGTTATGCCTTGTTTTTCTCTGTATCTCCTGCCAACTATCTCTTCAGTGAGTAATAGATTTTCCACGCCCTTCTTCCTCATTACCTGCTCCAGAAATTTCAGCCAGCTCTTCCTAATGTTAAGTATCAGCGTACTTTTGTTGACATTTTTTTCTATAAAACCTCGTCAGTGTTCACGTGTTTAGTCCATGCTATCATCAGCATCATTCCGCATAGCCATATTCTGTCTTCTTCTGTATGTTTACTCATTGGCCCCTTTTATTTCTATCTTTAATTTTCTTTAGTTTAAATCCCCATGCCCTCACTTGTCAGTGATGTCGGTTCTCTTGTAGTTGCGGCATGTCTTTCGTTTCGCGTGTGTGTTTTCGTATTTGTTGTTATGACTCAATGACTGCGTGTTTCTGTGAGTGTTTTAGATGCATGATTGTTTTATACTATTATAATCCCGCTATTTTTTCGTCCAATTAATTAACGATTCTTCCATATTTAGGGATTGTGGGTGGGGGTATTAATAACCTTAATTTGTTTTGTTTACATGTAAATAATATTAATTCATATTGTAAATAACCATTGTTTTGTTTTGTTTTAAATTGTTGTTTTATTCCCCTCCTCCATAGACTTTGAAATATACATATGAAGACTAGTTAGGATTTCATAGAGACATTGATGTATTCTGGTGGATGTAGTAAGCAATGTAGGAGGGAATGTGTTGCTTTGGTGTCAGGACTATTGTTGGTACGTTTGGGTCTGTGTTTGTGGCTAGCTAAGTTTAGAATTAAGAGAGAAGACCGTACTTTTGTGACACCATTTAGGGGCGCAAAAAGAAGGAAAGGAAAAAGAGAAAGAAAGGAAAGAAAAAAGAGAGGGGAAACTTAACTTATATGATAACGGGAGGCCACCCACGAGAAATACCATTTGAAAATGTTATTTTGATAATGGAAGACACTGGTGAGGGTTCTGTCGGCCATTGTCTTGGGGCTGGATGGCAGGGTCCAGGTTAATACATTGTTTTGTTTAGATAGATAAAAAATTAACTGTGTCTTTGTGACAGGCGGACTGTCGGGGGTGGTGTGGTTCCCTGAGAGGAAAATTTTAAAGATAAAGTCACCTACGAGAAGAGACATTTGAAAATGTTGTTATATCCATATAGCGGGTCGGGAGATAGACGCAGTCCTATGTATCCAGCAACCAGATATAAAGTATTGTTATTCTTTTTTTGATACCATTTTCGACTTATTATTTTATTTTGCCCGTACTTGTGCGATACCGCCCTCATTCGAACTCGAGCTTGCAGTACGGCCCCAACGCTGATTGATTTCGTCTGCCTAAGATCAATTCACAACGTGGGTAGGCAGACTGGAGATCAAAGTAGTTACTTCGGTAACCAGACGTTGGAAGGGAGTTGGGAACGACGAGGCTGATATCGAATCTAACCAGATTCCCATCCGAATCACTTAAAGGTTAGATCATCACAATTGGCGCCGCAACCGGGATAAGACTCTGGATCGGTTTTGGATGCCACCATTGGCGCCGCGACGAGGATAAGACCCGGGATCGGCTGACGTCACAATTGGACGTAACGGTTGGATGTCACACTTTTTCCTAATCTCCTTTTTGGCCTTGTGCCACATTTTGCCTCATCTATTCTACAGCCATACAGCTGGATATTTCACAGTTCAGTACATTTTTCTTTGTTTCTTTGGTGATATCAGACGCCTACTTGTTGCCACTTTTGTGATGTCAACGAATACTCGTTATCACATTCGTAATGCTCGTTGTAGTCGTGGCTTTAATATCACAGATACTATTAGTAACTTCGTTGAGCGATAATCGCACTAGTAATATTTGTTCAAATAGTAACCACTGAATACTCATCCGTAGAGTAATCAGTATAGAGGATTGTATAGAGAATCGCGATCACTTAGACCCTACGCTAATTCCCATATATACTTTTCCTTTACAATCACGTGGTCTACTTATTAGAAATAGAATCGCCTGTCTTCACTCACTGGTGATCTGCGTTCAAACTCCAGTGTCGGCATTTTATCCATATACAAATTTTCGAACGAAGTTTTCCCATCTCTTAATACGTTACTTTACTGCTTAGCTTTTGAAAAGCATCTTTAGCTATAACGATACGTTTCTGGATATCAGTGTTGCACTTTCTGTCCCCTGTTAGAACTCTCCCTAGATATTTAAATTATTCTCCTCGTTTGGATTTGGTATCACCGATTTGTCATTTGGATTTTTGCTAATATGTATATCATTTTGCTAACGGCCCCAAAAAATCATGCTTTAATATCGTGGCAAGAAATGATTCTTACGAGAACAACAACACATCTACAGAAAAAAAAAGCATACATTACTAATGATTGACTATAAGCCGTAAAAAACATCATAATCCCACAAGTCTGTCTATCGGCTGGGTTGATTATAAGGAAACATTTATTACAGTCCCTTATAAGTGAATTTTATATCTTCGAAATCATTAATAAAAATTATGCCTTAAGAATTAAGAATAGAGACAGGTGACAGCTAGAAGAATAATTCTTTGAACGTCGAAAATAAATCGACGTATTTTACAAAGGTATTTTCGTCTGCTCCATCCATTTTTCGGTTATGGATTTGATTACCATGCTATTTCTTCTGCGAAATGTCAAGGCTGCGTATAAATTTAGTGAAACTAATGCAAACAAACAAAAATGTTATTCATGTATGAGCAGAATGTAAAAAAATGTAGATTAATAATCGATTGAATACACTACGAATTCTAATGATGTCATGAATGGTGTACAGTTTAATTAATCGCTGGGTTAATTCCAGAAAAATTCAAGACGGAAGAATTGAGGTTCTACTGGAGAACAATGCCAATATTCGGCATAGATTTACACTATTCTAGTCATATATTTACACTAATTTAAATATCTTACATGACTGTAATTTGTACTAGATTTAAACAGCTAAATTGTTCTTGTCTAACAGTCTATAAGACAGATAAAGATCCGGTTAACACTAGCTCTTTCAAAGCAGGCATAATTTTGACTTGCATTATAGTCTAAAAGGTATACATAGGTCGAGTTTATAAGAAAATCAAATCCGACTTATGCTCGAGTCTAAACAGCAGGCATTGCTCGTTTCGCAATTAAAAGTATCCACCCAGAAGGTTACCACTTTTGTGGATGGTGTCGTTATAAAATTCTGCATTAGGATGCATAAAGATTTTCTAAGCCTGACCCATAAATTTAAACAGAGAACATTCGATGGTTTATAACACACAATCAGTCAATACATCCATATATATATATATATATATATATATATATATATATATATATATATATATATATATATATATATCAAGAAATATACTCTTAAGGTGTGCTATATTTATGGGATAAAGAGATAGAGCGTGTGTAAATATAAAAGCGAGCATTTAAGTCAACACTTATAGGTGACATGCTGTTTCATACTACATGCAATCGTCAGGCCACGAGAGTTGTTTTATTTTCGAGAAAAAAAAAACAACACTTGTGGCGTCAAGCAAGAAAAAGTCTCTCCCCTCTAAGTTTTGACTTCAATGTTCACTTATATATATATATATATATATATACATATATATATATATATATATACGGGTATGTATGTGTGTGTGTTCGTGTGGTGTTTGCCTCAAAATTTACATCATTTAAAATACGAATATTTGAGTACCTACATCTCACAGGGAAACGAATTTAAATAAGTCTCATAATTAATCATATATTATTTTATCAAAGATTGACCAATATATTCAAAGGAATGTCGATTTTATGCCTTGCCACTCAGTGGGGACTTATTTCAAAGAGAAACTAATAGGAATAGAGATCGGGTGTGTCAGTAACATAATGACAATGAGTTGTTGAAACGGCTACCGCTTTCACCTGACCTGACACATTGTGATATTTTTTCCATGGGGCTATGTGAAAGGACAGGTCTATATCCCACTTCTTCATAGAAACCTGGAGGAAATTAAGCAGAGAATCCCTGCGGCACTGGAGAATGTTATGCAAAGTCATGCTACAGTGTGATTGGCATTTTTGACATTTTTCTTTTCAATGGTGGCACAGATGCTGAACATTTGTGTAGCTTTGTGAAATCGTTTATAAAATGTACATCCTTTGAATTACTTTTTGAATTTTGATAAATAAATTTTCTATTGCTCAGCATGATGCCTATTTAGGCAATATTGCTTGGGATATGAAGTTACTCAGATATTCATATTTTAAATGATGTCAACATATTTAGGGACACTCACAATACACACAAACACACACACATATATATGTATATATATATATATATATCTTATAAATTCATGAATCATTCAAGTAGATTTTTGGAAGTAGATTTTGTTCGTGTTTTTACTTCTTATTACTGAGAAATAAAAACAAGAACAAATCTACTTCCATACCTGATGATGTCTATAGGAACAGACGAAAGCTTGTAAAAATTAAAAGACCTCATGCAACTGGAATTTATAAACGGGGATCATATCATTCATATACAGGTTCGCGGTTGATGAATCGTATTTAGATTGTTTGCGACGAAGTATTCTCGCACTATAAATCATTAACCACTATATTTGTTTTTTGCATGAATGATTCATGAATTTATAAATTTTATGTGCACCTTTTAATAGAAATTAAAATAACTGATCCAACGTGCAACTCTCGGATAAGTGTGACATTAATGTAATTATTGAACAATATAGTTCATGCCATATTCACATCTACCAGAAAAAAGAATTATTTTATTGCTATATTTGTACAAAAACGCATAACCTTAAAATTTAAATTCAAACTCAGCGTTGCGACCGCACGTTCCAAAACAATAAAACATTTCTCATAGCATTTTTCGGATTACATTTCTATTTTCGTTGTCCTCTTATTACTGAGAAGTAAAAACAAGAAAAAATTTACCTCCATACCTGATGATGTTCTGTAGGAACAGACGAAAGATTGTAAAATTAAAAAGACCTTATGCAACTGGAATTTATAAACGGGGATCATATCATTCATATAAAGGTTCGGGGTTGATGCATCTTATTTAGATTGTTTGCGACGAAGTATTCTCGCCATTTAAAACTTTAACCTCTATATCTGTTTTTTAAATGAATGATTCATGAATTTATAAATTATATATGCATCATTTAATTCAAATTAATATATATATATATATATATATATATATATATATATATATATATATATATATATACCCACACACATTCATATATATAAATATATATATATATATACGCTTATATATTTATATATATATATATATATATATATATGTATAAACACACATATATACACACACATATACATGCATACATATATACATATAAATGCTCACATATATACATACATATATATGCCCGCATATATAAAAACA
>OZ010591.1:76792344-76802344 GCA_963932145.1 Acanthosepion lycidas | reverse complement strand
TCCCAAATGACAGTTTCAGTGTTGCTCTAATTAATAAATTCATATTCCAAAATTTAACGTACCTCTCAAGGGAAGTGCTACCAACTTTTTAATTGGTTTATCTAGTTTCGAGTTCAAACGCTGAATACAATTACAGTCGTCCTTATGGCATTGATCTACACCAAAATAGCCTTCTCTTGGACGATTGTCTTGAACTTTGTCCAATTGTTCTACCAATACTGCTGCTACAACCACTACTACTATTACATCGTCTTCACTTCATATTCAACAAAATGATGTGTCTGCTAATTTTCATTCCGCTTCGTGGCCACAGAAATCTTGCCAGATCCTACAGAAGGACGCTGACAATATCATGGAATGAATATATGTATAACTACTAACTCGGAAAATGGAAACAAAAAGACACTCATATTTCAAATAAAAAGACATTTCTAAGGCATATAATGAGAAAATGTAGATTGCATAAATTTGACCCTCGCGGGGCATAGTAAACTTAAAAGAGACAGTTTAGATCAGTGAATAACCTACCTTTCGTGCTTAGGTACTCATTTGGCAGAAAATGGATAAGTAAAGACAGCAAAAAGGACGAAACATACTAAAAGTTAAAAAAAAGATAGGAAATAGTGAAAATCCATAATCTCCAAAATAGGAAAATCAAGGTGTGTCCCCTTCTCTACCTACCAGTCCCTGTTCTGCTATATATACAAACTTGTTAGCGAGAATTTGATTATCACGGCCTATGTTACCTTAACTATGTCCTGGGAGATATTTTATTCTTCTTTCTTTATTTCTTTCACTGATTTTGCTAGTCTGCTAAAACTATATATTCAGTCAGTTATAGTTAAATCGTAGCACGTGCTGGGCTATCATATTTCTTTTAAGTTATATCCAACAAGGCTGAAGTTTTCTCGGCCAAGGCTACAGTTGCTTTCTGGGGTAGACTGGTACAAAACCAAGGCTATAGAAACCAGTCTACCTTTCTATTTATAATATCTAGGGAAGACTAGTTGAATTCATCAATTAAGTGAATGTAATCAACTACTCCAGTATAAACCAGACCCCCTGTTATATTCTGAAAACGGTATGAACTCTTGATGCACACTAGGAGTGTTCACAGTCCCGGGCTGCTCACCACTTATAGGGAAACATAACCACTTAAATTGTCACGGACACGAACTCTGACCCTACATCAAGGACAAGTGTCCTTGTGGCAGGGACTCAAAAAATGAGAAACCCGATCTCGTATATGTTATTCTGCGTGGCACTTATCCGTAATAATCCATTCGTCTTTTCTGTCGCAAATGAGGAATAGACGCTAATCACCGACCGTATATTGATTGATAATATCATTACTCAATTCTCCTGGATCAGCTTTCATATCTGCCGTGACTTCAATATCCACCATAAAGAGTGGCTAGTCCCCTCCAAGAAAATGAACATTGAAGGCAGATACTGCAGGGACGTGTCCCTCAACTATGAACTAACCCAGATGGTCAGAGAAACTACCCGTATCCAGAACAGGACCGGATATCAGGCAAAACACGTCGATTTCTACCTAACTTCCAGCCACGATGAATGCTTGGGAAAACTTTCCCTAATCAGCATCCTGAGTGGTAAAAAAAAAAACCTGATGCATCGCATGTTGAAACTTTCCGTAGAATGATTGTTCGCTATCCGAAGGCAGACTTGTTGAGCTTCGATTCTATATGAAGGAATCTCCCCTCCCAACCTTCTTCGAACATGCTGCCTCAAAACCTCTGCTATTGTCAATGCTTGGATCCTTTTTGAAATGGAGAGTTTTAAACCAATAAAAATTTCCAGCAAATGCCAAAAGGTCAATTCTGGTCCATCTTTGACTGCGCTGCAACAATGCTCTCCGAAGCCCCTACTTCAATATCTACCGAAAGTAGGCATGTAGTTTGGCTCTCCTTGCATTCAAAACTGCCCATCATAGCTCTAAATATATTCTAGGAAACGCCAAGTGCAACTACGCACGAGCAGTCAAGACCAAGATTGAAAAGAAACAGATAAGATCCCATGAATTCTGGAACATCACCAGCCAAATCATGAACAGAGATAAAGCAGCGGTCCCCACTGTTGTGGCCTTGTTAGGGCCAGAAGTAAAGACGCAGAGAGGAATTGAGTTAAATCTATTAAGTGAAAAACAGTAATACAATCATATACTAATTAGCAAGAATGTCCGACTGTCAGAACTGACTGCTTGAAAACTACTTTTCTAAAAGCATTTCTTGATTTTATTTATAACATAGGAGAGTCCATCTGTGTATGTGTAATTTACCATAACACCCACAATAATAAATGGCCCCGGGGTCATATCTTCTTCGAGAGATAAGGCGAACCACTTCACCGCCATCTTTGCCTTTAAGTCAACGTTAGATGACAAAGCCCATCCCCTCTCCAGGTCTCCACATCTAACTAAGCACAGGCTCAGTAACATTAGCATCACCGCCCGATAATTTTCGAGATTTATCAATGGCCTTGTCCCTAATAAAGCCATTGGTCCAGAAAAATTCTAGTATTTGTCCTTAAGAACATCAACCCAGAATTATCCCCACACCTACCAAAGTTATTCAACCGCTGCTTGAAGGAGAAATTTTTTCCCAAGCCTGTGGATTATTGTCCTCATCTATGTCGTCATAATTATTACAACGCTTCGCCCTTCTTCAGGTGGTTTGAATGTCGAACTTAAACCTTTATTTCGCTCACTGGGGTAGACTGTTTTAGTTGCACGTGCCAAGTTTAATGGATGTCAGTTATCAGTCATATCCTGTTAATTTCTCATTGAAAGTTCTCCACTACCTTAACCGGGTATTGAACGCGCACTGTTACTGGATCAAACTAACGTCTTTATCCACTGCGCCATGTGTTGTTTTTTTATCTTCTTTTCTTTTATTTCTCCGTCATTTTTTAATTGTTCTCTTACTATTTTTTTCTTCGGCTTATATTTCTTCTAATTTTATATACAAAAATGGCCTTCACTTTCTTTTACTCCTTCTCGCTCTTGTCACTCTTATTAATTCTTTCTCTTCTTTTAACTAGCACGTTGAAAAGAAAAATACAACTCCTCTTATGACAATATTGTTAATAATTAACAGACTTTGTGACGTGTCTATTTGTAGAAACAAGTTCAGAAGAAAAAGGAAACTCGATGAACCCAGTTCAAATTCAAAGTCTGCATATGTTCATTAGAACTCTTGGGAAATCATTAATATCCCTCTAGCTGTGTTCTGTTTCACCAATGTGATCACGACAACAGCCTCATCACACACATCACGTTTAAGTCTCAAATAATAACTATATATATATATATATATATATATATATATATATATATATATATATATATATATATATATATGTGTGTGTGTGTGTGTGTGTGTGTGTGCAGATATGTATAAAAATAGGAAAGAACATGTTAGGTAAATAATACGGAGTTCTTTAGTATTTGTATTTTAAAAAAAACAGTGCTCTATACAGAAGTAGAGCTTAAATTATCATTATTTAAAAAAATATGATTCCTTCGCTACATAAGAGTTCTCATGTTTCAAAAATGAGAGCCGAAAACCTCAACATAATTATTAAAATTAAAATGGGTTAAAGTATCAAGCCCCGTTTCATCCTCAACCGAAAATTTAGGAATAATCAATCTTGAAATTTACGCATCTTTATAACCATGTTCATTCGCAAAATTAATTACTATGGAAACGGCTTGGGTGACCATTTTGGTAAGGGGTCTAAGAGATAATTTTTATCCACATATCAGTCACCTTTGGAAAGATGTCAAGCTAAGGTAGGGTTGGCGAATCCATTTCAAAGAGAATGATGGCATTCATGTGCGCACATCGTCTGGTCAGTCACAGCGAAGGATTAATATTTGCACTATAATATATGGTGAAGTGTCTAGAGAATTTTGTTTTGTTTTATTTATTTATCCGTTAACTCAATTTAATTTTAATTCTCGTTTCTGAAACATGAAAATTCTTATGTAGCGAAGGAATTCTTAAAAAAATAATTATAATATACATATATATATATATATATATATATATATATATATATATATATATATATATATATATTACTGTGATTACGAAATTGAGTCTATTCGTAACACTGATTGCTGTGCGAGAATTGGTGTGGAAGAAAGTATATCCGCATAATTCCGTTTGGACACTTGAGACGTTGGAAGATTTTTTTTCATATGATTCAGAAGCACTCTTGCGTATTTACTGTTCAGAGACTAAATAAGCAATTTGCATTTATAATACCCGATTGTAAAACAGGAAATTAACAAGATAATTTTAAAACACTAACATTTATTTGAAGCATTAGCAAAAATAAACGTAATCGTCCCAGAAAAATACGTTTAAAAAGAATTCACACAAATCAATTCAACCCTAATGCAAAGAGTAATTGCACGAAGAGCTTTAGTCGTAACAGTACTAATGATTTCATCACTGATTATTATTAGTAACCTTTTTAGAAATAGAATCCAATATAATTACTCCAAGTACAGTAGAGAATGGTGGTGAGTCTTATCACCAGTGAAAAAGAGAATTGTACCAATGAAAATGTTTGTTTTTTCTCTAGCTGGATGGCGAAAATACATTGGAGTGCACATTTGATAACGAGTTTTTTTTTTTTTTTAGCGTTTCACTCCAAGTCAGGCGGGAAGCCACCAGCACGCAAGGAGATACAGTGTTGGAGCGAGAGCAAATAGGAGTTATAGAGGAAATGATGAAAAGAAGGATAGGGGATAGATCAAGGCATCTGGAGACGTCGATTGACATTATATTTGAATAGTTGGAGATTATAGCTATCACGGAAATAAGAAAAGGGGAGGGAGTTCCACAGGCGAGAAGTGTGAGACATGAAGCTATTGCAGTAGAAGAGACGACTACATTTAACAGTTTCGACAGTGAAGGGGTGAGAGCGTGATGCCAGCCTAGTATTTTTAAGGAAATTTGAAAGCAAACGAACGCTTAAAATTAGGATCAGAAGAGTAAATTAAAATTTCAACAACACATCATGAGGAAATAATTTTTGGCGAATTTGACACTCACGGGATATATTAAAGGCAAGTGGGCAGAGGATAACAGTATGTAACATGATTGTTCAAATGAATAACAGAACAGAGACTGGGTTGTATCAAATCTACACTTGCAAACATTAGGGGTGTTACTCACACAAAAACAAGGACGAAACTCCATATAAACATATGTGCGACAATTATTTGTATATGAGTTAAGTTTAAAGAAATTTTACAGTAGATAACGGAGTGTTGGCTTTTATACGAGGTTACATTTGTGGGTAAATTGTCTTCAGCGTTCAATGTATGTAATACTGAGTTAGCTATATATATATATAATTATTTTAAAAAAATATGATTCCTTCGCTACATAAGAGTTCTCCTGTTTCGAAAACAGGAGCCAAAAACTTCAATATAATTATTAAAATTAAATTGAATTAACGTATCAAGCCCTGTTTCATCCTGAAGCGAAATTTTCTCATGTAGCGAAGGAATCATATTTTTAAAAATTGATTATAATTTAGGCTCTATTTTTGTATTGAACACTGTTTTTTTTTTTTTAAATGAAAAGAAAATACTAAAGAACTTCGGATTATTTAGCTAACCTGCTCTTTCAAGATTTTCTATATATTTGCACACACACATATATATTAAGGTTTGTGCAAAAATAATGACGTAATAATGTCGTTTTTTGACGTATTTTTAACGTCAAAAAACGACATTATTACGTCATTATTTTTGCACCAAACTTATATATATATATATATATATATATCCGTCTTTAAATCCGACATGCTTTAATCAATTATAATTATGATGATTCTTTTTGGTTAAATGAGGGATCACTTTATATCTCGATTTTTATATAAAATTGATCACCCATTTTATATCCACATAATAGTTTGTTTTTAGCAAATTCACACCTCTTATTCATACTGCAATGGGTTAATTATAAGTCCTTGTATCACTAAATAAAATATCTCAAATTAAAAAAAAAAAAAAAAACAACTTCAAATCTAAAAATACTTGCAGTCTTTACATATCGTGCAAAAGTTGACATACCATAGAACACGAATCAATCAAAACAATACAATAACTGGGTAAAACTTGGTAACCTGAAGGATCAGTTTATATATGGATTATAATATAAAATTTACCCCCCATTTTATATCCACATTATATGTTCTTGATTTTTATCAAATTCTGAGTAGGTGTAAATATTCCTCTTCTTTCCACTGCTATGGGTTAATACTCGTATCACTAATAATTTATTATGTCGAATAAAATATCTTACAATCTAAAAATATTTTCTGGTTTTAAATAACTTATAAAAAGGTTGATAAGCCTTAGAAAACAAATCAAACAAGAATTGTTTTTTTGTTAGCAGAAGAAATAGACAAAAAATAATACAGAAGTTATTTTCAATTTCGCGGAAGAGTTTGAAAGTATTGCATTATTTTTTTGTTGTTTGTTTAATTTCTAAATGAACACAAGATTTTTGTTTATTTATGACTCTTTAAATCTCTTTCTTTTAACAACTTTCACAATTATTAATATCGCTTGGGCCATTTTCTCCACGGCTGCTAACAAATTAAGCCAAAATAGATCAATTATGGACCAAAATGGTAGACTATTTTTGTCCACATACAATACAACCAATCACTGCCTGATTAGTCTACTCTAATTACTTATCAATTAAGTTTCTCCTATAAAACCAATTTTTATTTTGCGTCAGTCGCATTGCAGATGCCACAGACAGGAAAAAACTATATATATATATATATATATATATATATATATATATATATATATATAAAGAAAGAGAGAAAGACAGAGATACAGGATAAAAATATAGTTTCAAGGTATGATATATTTATAGGTAAAAGTGTTCGACATCAAAGACAGAGAGTCTTACATATGAAATTATTCGCTTTTAATTAAGAATTAAGACTGAAAACGAATACCTTCTAAAATTTCAACAGGTAAATAAAATACAGATAAAGTAACAATCTTTAGTGAAAGCCAGGATGTTAATCTAAACAAATAACCAACCCTTCAAAAATGAATAAATTAATTAATAATAGACAAATATTAACATATTTTCTTTGTTTTGTTTCATTTTACATAATACTAACCTCAATGAAGTATTTAATATTGACAAGATTTTTATTGCTGGTTAATTTCTTTTTCAAAATTTCATTGCTGACATTTTTTTTTCAAAAATATATTGTTCTTAATATTTTTTTTTCATAAATGTATTGTTGGTAATATTATTCTTTTTCAAAAATGTACTGCTGGTAATAATTTTTCCAAAAACGTATTCCTGGTATCAAAACATATTTTTATACTTTCATAGTGTTTTGACCCCTTTTATGGGGGTTAGATTTTACAAATAGCTTAGACCCTGACAGTTTCTACCACCCCAGGTTAGGGTGGACCTGGGAACACCAGCAATTAAGAGGTCGATAAGCCTTGGAAAACAAACAAAAAATAAAATAACTGTTTTTTGTTAGCAGAAGAAATAGACAAATAATAATACAGACGTTATTCTCAATTTCGCTGAAGAGTTTTAAAGTATTGGTTCATTTTTTTGTTGTTTATTTAATTTCTAAATAACCTCATGATCAAAGCCTTGTGTCTGATGTAGTTTAATGTCTTAACCGAGGACGCGGATATAGTTTATCGTCATACCCAGTATGGTAAGATATTTCCTTTATGTATATATTACATATTGTTTAATAGAGAACATATATTTGTGGACAATATATTTCATATGTTCCTTTTTTTTATAAATAGACTTACCAACTTTCTGATATTCCTTGTTTTCTAAAGATTCTAAAGATCTAAATTTCATTATAAAGCATTTGAAACTACCTAAAAGTTTAACTCAATCTTTGTTCTCACCTCTAAATTCATCCTTTTAAAATCTGACAAAATTGTTCATTAGTCGTTAGAAATCATTTATGTGATTTGCGTAATAAATTTAGACGGACTGTATACTGAACATCAGAAAGAGTCAGCTGACGTGTTTAGGATATATAATGAGGAAAGACTGATTAAGAAATGTGATACACAGAGGATAGACTCTGAAGGCAAGAAGGACGGAAGGAGGAAACAGAAGCCGACTAGAAGACCATGTTTGAACTTATTTCAGGAGAGATAACAAAAAGACAAAATTTACTAAGAGCTAAAAAAGAACGGGGTATTGCGGAGAGCCAAGATCAGCAACGTCCTGAAGGGACATAGAAGAAAAATAGGCCGAATGTCGGCTTCGGAACTGTAAAACTGTATTTTAGGAATCTTTGAGTACCAATCATTAATATGGATAGGAAATATGCGACAAATTTTGTAACTGAACAATGCTACAAGTTTTTCATATCGTTATCTATTTTTATTTTCTTTCATCTTTAAATTTTTGACCGACGTGTATTTAATCATACTTCATAATCGTAGTCATATTTTCTGTTTAAATTCAAGTCAAATGATACAAATCTATTTGAAGGTTTTAGAATGTTTAACAAAATATTAAATACGTTTAACCTACTCGCAGTAATTTATAATCATTTTTCTCCCTTAATATTTAGCGCAACCTGGTTAATTGTTGCTATCCGGTGCTTGGAATTAGAATCAAATAATTAGCGATGCAAAAACTTACAAAGGTATATATTTAAAATACATTGATTTGTTAATTAGTTTTTTTTCTACAGCATAGTTGCCTATTAGATATTTAACAGTATTCAGATCTTGTGGCTAATATGTGATTGAAAAAAATATTAAAAAGAGTACAAAGAATTTCGTATACTATCAGATTTTTCCCGCCCTATCATTCTCAGGTGACAGGTTGCTTTCCTTGATATTCAAATCAATTCATTCTTTTTTTTTTAACTTAGCGTGAATGTTAGGGGCCAATAAATTGAAAAGAAATGTTGCGTTGGCATTCAAGAGACAAGTGAGTTAATGACCGGTACAAGGTAGAATCTGATTTGAATACAGGTTTTCTGAATGCCTCATTCCTGGAAAAATTAACTTACTTCGGAACGCATGTGCATTGAACGCTACTGCGGATTCAAACGCCTACGCAGACAATATTCATTTTGCGTTTCATACGTTTTTTAAATAAAATCTTCTTCGTGTAAGGAGTTACTGAGTGTGAAAGCTTAAGAAATCAGAAGCATTATCAAGGAGCAGTTCAAATGAATAATAATCAGGAAGAAAGTAGATAGCGATTGATGTTGCATTTAAATTTTTAAATACCAAAGTAAGCTGGAAAGCATGGAGCCAGAAAAGAGTTCGATAAGCGAGAAGTGCGTGCAAAGAAACTGTTATCATAGCACTTTACAGTGGCGGGAAAGTGACTGAAACCGAGACGACAGTTCAATACAAATAATTTTGCTGATTCTTCTTTGGATTTTATCAAGTATCTCTAAATATATAGCAGGAGCACCGGAACGTATGTGGCATCAATATTCAAAGCACGAACAAATAGTAGACTTATAGATATGCAAGATAAATTCTTCAACTTCTCACATACTTTGAAGCCAGTCTTTGTCTGTGCATTGATTGTATTATAACGTATGCATTTCTATTCATAACGACGTAAAATATTCTCACTTTTAACGTTTACTTTGTCCATTAAGCAAAACGATTTTTTTTTTTTTTACTTAATTTCAGTTGCTACGTCTGCTTATCATCCTAAAAATATTGTACAGTTGTAAATCTCTTGTCCAGCGTATGCTGCCCGGCCAACGTCACTAGTTTCTTCATTTGACACTTCGGAATTTGACCCATCCTTTAGTGTTTATTAAATCGAATCATAATTATCTCGGAGTTAAATCATAGTTATCTCGGAGTTAAAGCCATTTTAAAATCACCTCGAAGATAAATTTGAAAATTTTGTATTACAAAAAAATAAATATTTTTGTATACCATTCCTATGAACACTAATGTTTA
>OZ010591.1:76742344-76782344 GCA_963932145.1 Acanthosepion lycidas | reverse complement strand
CCATCAAGAGTGAATGGTAGATTTATAGGTTTGAAAGATGGACTCTGACGAAAAAAAAACTTTCTGGCGCGACACAGGGAACCAACTTTCTTTGCTGTGAATGAAGCCATCGATTCAATGTATTTGTTCCATCTCAGGTCAGCAGTATTAGACCAAGCAGTCGCAAAGAGATACTCTCGTGAAGTTGAGCATCAGACATTCTTATCGGAGGCAGGGGAGGTTCTCTGTGATGAGTAATAGAGAGAAGTTTTGTTTTTGATTGCTTTTTGTCTGTCTCTTTGCAGTGTCTCTTCTGGACGTTTGTGATCCAAACTGGCATTTGCAGGTTATAGCAATTGTTTCCATTTTACAATCACTCTCACTACCTGCGCTGCCATAGTTTTACAATACGTTGTTAGGTCTTCCGTTGATTCCTTCTTGGCTCTTTATATCCTGTGAGTTTCATATTCTCCATGTTCACTTTCCTCTCTATGTGTCACTTAACATGGCAAATATCTCGTTTTGATTCTGTATATAACTGCTGTATTTTTGTTTCCAAATTCTGGAAGACTAACTTAGATGATCAATTCATTGTCTTCTCATCAAACATCTGATAATCTACGATTTTAGGCATCAAGTCGGAACAGTAAATGCTTAAAATTTCTACCCAAATGAAGCAAAATACGTGAAGCGATTAGATTTCGATCGAAGAATTTTGGAAATAATATGTAGGGAGCATATGTGAAATGAAAAAAAAAAATTCAGAAGCAGAGCAACTATGAAAATGATGCTAACAAGAAGAAATAGCTAAAATTATTTAGCATAAAGTATCCTAAAAAATGTACCTAACAAGCGAAACAAATGTTCTGTAGAATGTAATGTTTAGAGAATATATAAAACATGTTAGCGTGTTTTTGCAAAGACTTACATAAACTACTTGACATGTTTGAGCAAGTGAATGAAAATAACAGAATAATAAAATAGAGTGGTATCGTAAATTAGCACTTATTACTTACAATATTATTTTTCTGATATCTGAATATATCTACTGAAAAAATCATTGTTTACTTTACGAAGATACAGATAATATCTTATGTTGTTTTCACAATGTTTGAACCGTTTTACACTTCGAACATCAACAGCTTGCTTGTCACTTTCGCTGACTTTCAGAGGATTTGGAATTGACAATTTTCTTTAATCCCCGAGCGTTTATATATATATATATATATATATATATATATATATATATATATGTGTATATTAATAAAAAGAAAGAACAGTAAGATATATAATCCGGTGTTCTTATAGATATTTTTATTTTTACAAAATAGTGCTCAATGTAAATTTACAGAGCATTAATATTATAATATATATATATATATATATAATGTAACCCGGATGTAAGAGACCCGAATATAAGAGAAACCCGGGTATAAGAAACTTCTTCTCCGGTCCCGACAACTCTCTTATATCCGGGTTATTATATATATATATATATATATATATATATATATATATATGAAGAGGATACATTAGTGTGCAAATAAACAGTTTTAGTGCTCAATTGGTTCTGCCATGCAATACACGGTGCTTCAATTATTGTACCTTTTCCAGTATTGTTGCAATGCAACGTACATGTTAGATCATGCTACTCGCAGGATTTTATTTTGAATAGGATATTCTCGTCGCCGCATTTTTCATCACTGACTCTTCTAACTACCATCCTATTAGTCTCCTTTCCCTCTTCGGCAAACTCTTCGAAGCCCTAATCAATACCGAAGTGGTTAACCATCTCACATCCAATGATCTGCTCTCAGACAAGCAATATGGCTTCCGCTTCGCTCGATCTACAGTTGATGTGCTTACGGCCATCACTGAAACTGCCTACCAAGTTCTTGAAAATAACGGGGACGCTCGTGCCGTGGCCCTAAACATCTCCAAAGCGTTTGATAGTGTTTGGCATGCCTGCCTTATTCGCAAGCTCCAGGGTTATGTCATTACGGGTTGATTGTTTGACCTAAAACAATAATTCCTGTCAAACCGTGAATTGAAGGTCGTTCTCAACGGATTCTCCTCCAGTTCCTATCCCACGAACTCAGGTGTTACTCAAGGCTCAATCCTAGGCCCCACTCTATTCCTTATCTACATAAATGACTTTAATACCGCCATAAGTTCCCACGTTGGCATCTACGCGGATGACACCACAATTTATTCCTGCCTCAAAAACAAATCTAGTGTCACTGACAAAACTAACCTGGACAAGCGTCACGAAAAGGGCCTCCAATCGGTTGGGAACTGGAGCAGGAATTAGCTGGTCAACTTTAATGCTTCAAAAACAAAACTGCTCTCTATTAATTACCACAATGATCCTTCCCTACCCTCCATTAGAATGTCTGACGCTCAACTTCTCGAAAGCACCTCTCTGCGGCTGCTAGGTCTCATGTTGACTGCTGACCTGAGATGGAACAAATACATTGAGTCAATTGCTTCGTCCACCGAAAGGAAGGTTGGGCCCCTGTGCCACGCCAGGAAATTTTTCTCCGCAGAATCGATCCTCTAGATCTACAAATCAACAATTCGCCCTTGCATGGAGTATTGGTGTCATATATGGTCTGGAGCCCCTTCTGTTTGCCTCGGGGTTCTTGATAGGCTCTAGAGGCGGATATGCAATATAATTGGCCCTGCTCTGGCATCTCGTCTACAGTCACTTTCTCGCAGACGCGCCGTCGCCATTCTCTGTCTGCTTTACAATCACTTTCATAGCATTTGCTCCGAGGAGCTGCATTTGCTGGTTCCCAGACTTCATGAGTTCAAGCGTCCTACGGGGCTAGCATCCCGCACTCACCCTTTCACTGTCGAAACTCGTAAATGTAGCCGTCTCTTCTACTCAAATAGCTTCATGTCTCGCACCTCTCGCCTGAGGAATTCCCTTCCCTATTCCAGTTTCCCCGAGAGCCATAATCTCCAGCTATTCAAGTGTAATGGCAATCGACATCTCCAATTGCCTTGATCTATCCACTACCCTCCTCTTCATCCTTTCTTCTATCACTCCTATCTGGTCTTGCTCTAAATTTTCTGTAACCCCTTCCGTCCTAGTGTCTTCTCACCTTGCTTGGGGTGAAACGCTTAAGAAAAAAATGACATTGAAGTTAACACTTAAACGTGACAGGCTGTTTCATGCTATACGCAACAGTCAGGCCATTTGTTTTGCACACGCTCTTTGTCTGATATTGAACACTTTATCCCATAAGTATAGCACAGGTTAAGAGTATATATATATATATATATATATATATATATATATATATATATATATATATATAAGTGATCCACAAAAAGAGCTCAATATATTTATTATTACAGAAAATATAATTAATAAACAATAAAATCCAAAGTCAACTCATGTGCAGAATATTCCCCGTATAGTTTGTTAATATATATATATATATATATATATATATATATATATATATATATATATATATATATATATATATATATATATATATATAAGTTCTGATCAATTATAAATCAAATATGTATCCGAATCCGAGCGAATAAGATAAAGAACAAATAGGAAATGTAATACACAAACATACACATGTTATATGTAATACACAAACACACACACACATATATATATATATATATATATATATAGAGTTTATGCAAACTTAGGTAATCCGTATGGGTAGACCCGAGGAGGATGATATCCGGAGAGCTCAATGTAAAATTCAGAGCAGATATGTTTGAATAAAAACAGACCCCGTTAAGGTTCCATGTAATAAATTATTTCACCATAACCCCTTTAAGAGGGCTCTGGATCATCAGACTTTACTTCCAAAAATTGAAATGAAAAATGAAAAATGAAAAGAAATTCACACATTTTTGACAGACCTCATCAAGTATAAGTAAAATTAATGAGGAAGTTATTGGAGTTAGAAATTAAAAATAAGAGTTTTAAATGATACATATGACACATTCATATCCTCTTTCCCACCTCACTTCCTCACTTCGTTAATTTTACGTATACTTGATGAGGTCCGTCAAAAATGTGTGAATTTCTTTTCATTTTTCATTTCAGTTTTTGGAAGTAAAGTCTGATGATCCAGAGCCCTGTTAAAGGGGTTATGGTGAAATAATTTATTACATGGAACCTTAACGTGGTCTGTTTTTATTCAAACAAATATATATATATATATATATATATATATATATATATATATATATATATATAAGTTCTGATCAATTATAAATCAAATATGTATCCGAATCCGACCGAATAAGATAAAGAACAAATAGGAAATGTTTGTCAGTCTAAGATGTTTTCAATTTTGTTAAAGTTACATCAGATAACTGATACCGGTTAATATGGGGAAAAAGAAAAACGTACTTATGGCATTTTTTATTTTGTGTTCTTTCATTTTCAAATTATTTACCATGTAGGAGAATTTATGTCGGGCAGATTTAAAAGCCCGTATCTACGAACATAAAACAGATTTATGCCTAGACAACCATTAAATCACTTTCCTAATAAAGAGGAATAAAAATGGCGATAACTGTGATTTTACTAATGTCATCCTAATTAAAAAAGAGCATAATTCTTTACGAAGGAAGTACTTCGAAAGCTTATGAATAACGACATTACCAACTATAAACCCACGTCAAAACCGTTATATTACATCGACGAATTTTATTGAAACCATTCTTAAAGAATCTAACATATGTTTATCAAAACATAAATCCTACGTTCGTAAAAACAACCAAAAAACGATGACATACACATTAATATAAATTATCATTTGAATTCCACGTAGAAAAAAAAAATTATTAAACGCTTACATAAATATTTACGGTTTTTCGGGTAGGCGTAGAATCTGTTACTTCTTTGGAAACTTTGGACGATTGCGTCTGGTTTCCTTGAATTCGGAATTCCAGAAATTATCCTAACAATTGTATAAAAATCGACTTTATATTATACACGAGTAACAAATGTCAATAAAATAACACAAAAGTAAAAGTTACAGAGGTTCTTTCCTTTTTCCTACATATCTAATTCTCCTCTGAATATTTTATAAAAGTGAAATATGTTAGATTGATAAACGTTTCCTATTTCTTCTTTAACATAATATATATATATATATATATATATATATATATATATATATAACACATTTTATACCATGTGTTAATATCCTAAAAGAAATAATATTTTGTACTGCTATGTATTGAGCTCTATTTGAAATTTACGCACTGTCAAATTATATTTCATTTGATCTCATTTTACCTGTGAACATTATATATATTTCGATTATAGGTGCAGTTTAATTTATAATTAAATGAATCATTCATACAAAAAACAAATATAGAAGTTAATGATTTATAGGGCGAGAATACATCTTCGCAAACAATTTCAATAAGATACACTAACCCCGAACCTGTATATGAATGATATGATCCCTGTTTATAAATTCCAGTTTCATAAGGTCTTTTTTATATTTTACAAGCTTTCGTCTGTTCGTACAGACATCCTGAGGTATGGAAATAGATTTGTTCTTGTTTTTTACTTCTTGGTAATAAGAGGACAACGAAAATATAGATGTAATCCGAAAAAATGATATGATAAATCTGTTATTGTTTTGAAACGTGCGGTCGCAACGCTGAGTTTGATTTTAAATTTTAAGATTATGAGTTTTATACAAATATAGTAATGAGTGACTTCTTTTCTATTGGTAGGTTTTCCGTCAATGTGGCATGAACTACGCTGTTCGATAATTAAAGGAATGTCACACTCGTTATCCGAAAGTTGCACGTGCAACTTTCGGATAATAATGTCGACGTCGACATTGAAACAACATTAAAAAAGAATATTTGCATATTCGGATTTTTGTTTTTCCATATATTTTCTTACAGTATATATCTATATAAACTATATATATATATATATAAATATATAAATATGTATATGTACGTGTATGTATATATATATATAAATATGCATATAAATTATATATATATATACATATATATATAAAATATATATACATATATATATAAAATATATATACATATATATATAAAATATATATACATATATATATAAAATATATATATATATATATATATATAAAATATATATATATATATATATATATATAAAATATATATATATATATATATATAAAATATATATATATATATATATATATATAAAATATATATATATATATATATATAAAATATATATATATATATATATAAAATATATATATATATATATATATATAAAATATATATATATATATAAAATATATATATATATATATATAAAATATATATATATATATATATAAAATATATATATATATATATATAAAATATATATATATATATATATATATATATATATATATATATATATATATATATATATACTGTATCCAAGTATATGATTGGTGTATATGGAATGAATTCCAATAACCAACAATTACTATTCTTAAAAGAGTGCTCAATACAAAGTAGAGCAGATATAATTATTTATTTTTAAAGAAAAAAAATTTATAACATAAATATGTTATAAAATCACTACAAAAATAGCCATTTTGTTTCAACACCTTCGGTGTCTTATCAAGTGATGACGTTGAATGTAAAATAAATCTAAATATATATATATACTGTATCCAAGTATATGATTGGTGTATATGGAATGAATTCCAATAACCAACAATTACTATTCTTAAAAGAGTGCTCAATACAAAGTAGAGCAGATATAATTATTTATTTTTAAAGAAAAAAAATTTATAACATAAATATGTTATAAAATCACTACAAAAATAGCCATTTTGTTTCAACACCTTCGGTGTCTTATCAAGTGATGACGTTGAATGTAAAATAAATCTAAATATATATATATATATACTGTATCCATGTATATGATTGGTGTATATGGAATGAATTCCAATAACCAACAATTACTATTCTTAAAAGAGTGCTCAATACAAAGTAGAGCAGATATAATTATTTATTTTTAAAGAAAAAAAAATTATAACATAAATATGTTATAAAATCACTACAAAAATAGCCATTTTGTTTCAACACCTTCGGTGTCTTATCAAGTGATGACGTTGAATGTAAAATAAATCTAAATATATATATATACTGTATCCAAGTATATGATTGGTGTATATGGAATGAATTCCAATAACCAACAATTACTATTCTTAAAAGAGTGCTCAATACAAAGTAGAGCAGATATAATTATTTATTTTTAAAGAAAAAAAATTTATAACATAAATATGTTATAAAATCACTACAAAAATAGCCATTTTGTTTCAACACCTTCGGTGTCTTATCAAGTGATGACGTTGAATGTAAAATAAATCTAAAGATTTAAAAATGGAGAGGGAGGAAAAGAAAACATTAAGGTGGAATGACAAATAAGCGGGAAAACGTCTAATTTAGTAGCCAAGATTTTTTATGTCTACATACGTTAAGGATTTCAGTTTTGGAGTTTAATAGGTTGTTAGGTTGATCATATAAAGCTATGGCTAATTTCTCCGCAGCACATAATCTACAAAATTTATAGCCTGCTTTATATTTGGGGCATTTTTTAGCAGAACTTTCCCTGACGATCCATTTAGGTGAAACCTAGGTAGGTTTGTCTGGCTCACTAGGTGTATCTAACCACCCAGCCGATATCATAAGGCATATTCCAAAAATATTGGGTATAGACTTTGTGGTTCTTTGGTCACGTGGTATAATTTTAGCTATCACCTATAAATATGAGTTTCTTTTTGCCTCGTAAGCCGATCCGTTTAGGTGAAACCTAGGTAGGTTTGTCTGGCTCACTAGGTGTATCTAACCACCCAGCCGATATCATAAGGCATATTCCAAAAATATTGGGTATAGACTTTGTGGTTCTAAATCTCTAAAAATTTATTTTACATTCAACGTCATCACTTGATAAGACACCGAAGGTGTTGAAACAAAATGGCTATTTTTGTAGTGATTTTATAACATATTTATGTTATAAATTTTTTTCTTTAAAAATAAATAATTATATATACTGTATATATATATATATATATATATATATATTTAAACTATATATATATAAACTGTATATATATACTTATATATATAAATATGTATATGTAAGTGTATGTATATGTACATGTATGTATATATATATATATATATATATAAATATGTATATGTACGTGTATATATGTATATATATATATATATATATATATATATAAATATGTATATGTACGTGTATATATATATATATATATATATATATATATATATATATATATACATAATTCTAAATGACAGTCGGAAGAGATATTAATGTTGTTCTGACCTTCTTGTCAAGTCCTGATACGCAATCAATGTTAGTCGGAAGTGAATAAGAAAGAAAACATCGTAGAGCGAAATGAATGTGCTAAAGAAACCGGCGTTAAGAGTGACAGGATTAAGAACAAACAGGTTGGACTGACGCCAATGTATACATGTGTTCACTTACTTGCCTTCACTTGTTTGCTTGTCATCTGATGATTGCCTTCGATGCTCGTGAGACACAAAGATCCTGTAAACGCGACTTGAAAGGAAATGGCCGTTTGATCGAAGAGAGTTGCTCTTTAGGGCACCATTGAATTATTTCGTTTATTCTCTTATTTGCTGTCGCAATAAGCGTAGCAGAAGAAAGTAAATGGTCATTCGGGGAAGAATAAAAGATGATACTCTTTATTTACTTCAAAAGAATTTAGTGTTTAAATTTAGATGAATATACGGCTCATAAATGGATTCATGGAAATTAATACTAATTAATATATGTGTGTATATATATATATATATATATATATATATATATATATATATATATATATATATATATATGTCTGTATACGTTTGTATATGTGAGTGTATATATTGTTTTACATTGTATTTTTTTTACTATTTTTGTGGCTACCTCTACCAGTTTATCAGCTATTTTCGGAGTTTTATTATAATCTATGTTTCTTGGTTCGAAAAAGATGATTGTTTCCACTTCAGAAGCGCCGTTGGTCAAGCAAATGCTAAACTCTAAACCGATTTAAAATAAAATACAGAATTGGACACAACTTAAATTGTGGTGTCACATGCATATGTTAAATCTTAAAATTTCCCAGATGTAGCAACCATCTACCTACGAAGTTTGGTTCGAATGTTTGATTAATAATTCTATATGTAAGCGTGGTCCACTGATCATAATCTCCAATCATGATCTCGTTTAGCTTCTTTTTTTTTTCATCTTTTTTTTGCATTCTCTTCCAAAACTTAATCGAATCTGTGGTGGCATAAATATGATATATGTGCTCAGCTGAAAGCAAATTAGAGAATATTTTATTCTATGTAGAAGAGAGTTCAACATAATTTTAGTATATTTCACCTATGTTGCCGAGTCCAACAGAATTTTAGTATATATTATTGCAAAGATGCTTCTATTTCTTTCATCGGAAAGGCAGGACAATATTGGACATAGTCGGCGTCACTTCTTTCATCTCGAAATAGCAACGCAACAAAAGTGAGTTAAGGAACAATATGAAGGCATTAAACTTGATGTTCATGAAATTAACGATTTAATAAGCGAACGATATTTTCCAACAAAAAAACAAAACACCACCCTTTTAGGGAAATCAACTTACCGATTCTTTTGTGAAAAAACCGACAGTCGTTTAACATCCGTATCGTTTTATGAGCCACATTTGCCCATGCATTCCATTTGCTAGGATCATCAGGAGAATTTAAAGGAGGCAACATTAAAGAGAAAAATAGCCTTAATAATAGATCAGTAAATATTTTAATTAAAATTTTGACAAAAGTTATTCTTTGGGCTTGTCTTTCCATCAATACAGATTAGCTCTTTACATAACCTGATATATTTAGATTTATTTACTATTAATTCTTCATTGTTGAATGATCACACCACTATAAATATCTATGCGTTAAATGCATAGGTGAAGTATGATCTCGATGTATGGATGGCAACCAATATAGGAGAAGAAATCTATGATTTCAAACAGTGAAAAGGCAACATGAACTACCTCACTGATATTTATCAAAGGCTATGAAAATTCACATATTAAAGAAAAGGAATCCGTGGAGATTTCTGACAATCTATGTCCAAAAAGTATATGTCATTAACAAAAGGTTTTCTAATATACAACAATGAAATAATGGTATTATTTTCATTTTATTTATTTATTTTCCGAGTAAATACACCATTAACAAATCATATATTTATTTGTTTTATTTATTTACTTTGGAAGATAATCAAAATCAAAAACATTGTTTCGAAAAGTGTGCAAATTTCTTGCGAAATTTTGCGGGAAAATATTTGTGGTTGTGTGTGTGTGCGCATGCGCCTGCATTAGTATTTTCTTTTAGGCATGAGGTGTGTAGTCACAGAGATATTTGTATTCCCACTTTTACTATTTTTGTTATTTCTAGTACATCTGGAAAATTATTTTGGCATAAAAATTAACTATTACTTAATACATGAAAATATAATATGCAAATAAGTGAATTGCCAATAATTTAAATAACTAAATTGATATCGTGATTATATATGTGTGTGCATTTCTGTTTATCTATCTATCTACCTACCTATCTATCTATGATTGACTTTAAATCATTGTTACAATTTGTGGAGGAAAATTATGTATTTCATTATTACGCAATTATCTTGCTGAAGTAACCACCATCGTCTGGTTTTCTCCTTCCATATTTTAGTTATGAGTTCAAATTATTCAAATTTACATTTAAGTCAAAGGTAAAAAAATTATATGTATTTGATGCAATACTTCATTGAATTTATTGATGAGAATATTTCAATATTGATATGAAAGGTGAACTATCGCAACAAAAATGTATTGTTAATCACTACCCAATAATTGTTGATTTCTTGCAAAATTTGACGTCAATATTGTTTCATTTTTATCTTGCCGATGTTACATCAATCTTCTCCCTCTCTTCTTTAATTTGGATAGGAATCATTCTTTGTTTGAATTTAATTTGAATCAAAAACAAAAAAAAATATCGCACTGAAGAGCTGTGATACAGCGAAACAGTACTGTCTGCGAATAATATAAACTATATATATATATATATATATATATATATATATATATATATATATATATATATATAGATAGATATAGATAACTAGACTCGTTTCCAAAAACCCTCGAATTTTTGATTTGTCAATATTCAAATCGATCTCGAGGGAAAAAAAGGTTTTAAAAAAAGAAAGAGCTACAAACATGAACTACTGCCGAAAAAAAAAAACGCACAGATGCACGTCTGAAGCCCAAAGAAAAAACCCCGATACGAGTAAACAACTAACTAATAAAAGAGCTCAATACAACCGTAGAGCAGACCTAGATACACCTAGTGAGCCAGACAAACCGACCTAGGTTACACCTAAACGGATCGTCAGGGAAAGTTCGGCTTACGAGGCAAAAAGAAACTCATATTTATAGGTGATAGCTAAAATTATACCACGTGACCAAAGAACCAGAAAGTCTATACCCAATATTTTTTGGAATATGCCTTATGATATGGGCTGGGTGGTTAGATACACTTGTGAGCCAGACAAACCTACCTAGGTTTCACCTAAACGGAACGTCAGGGAAAGTTCTGCTAAAAAATGCCCCAAATATAAAGCAGGCTATAAATTTTGTAGATTATGTGCTGAGGAGAAATTAGCCATAGCTTTATATGATCAACCTAACCAACTATTAAACTCCAAAACTGAAATCCTTAACGTATGTAGACATAAAAAATCTTGGCTACTAAATTAGACGTTTTCCCGCTTAATTGTCATTCCACCTTAATGTTTTTTTTCCTCCCTCCCCATTTTTGTTGAATAAATATTTACCCCCACCCCACCCCCTTAGGTGTTTGTGGTTCTTTCGTCACGTGGTATAATTTTAGCTATCGCCTATAAATATGCGTTTCTCTTTGCCTCGTTAGCCGAACTTTCCCTGACGATCCGTTTAGGTGAAACCTAGGTAGGTTTGTCTGGCTCACTAGGTGTATCTATCTATCTATATATATATATATATATATATATATATATATATATATATATATATATATAGTTTATATGTGTATATATATATAGTTTATATGTATATATATATATATAGTTTATATGTGTATATATATATATAGTTTATATGTATATATATATAGTTTATATGTATATATATATATATAGTTTATATGTGTATATATATATATAGTTTATATGTATATATATATAGTTTATATGTATATATATATATAGTTTATATATATATATATATATACATATATATATATAGTTTATATATATATATATATATATATATATACATATATATATATAGTTTATATATATATATATATATAGTTTATATATATTATATATGTATATACACACACAGACACACACACATACATATATATATATATATATATATATATATATATATATATATATATATATATATATATATATATATACAGACACATACACACACACACACATATATATGTATATGCCATCTTGGTTAAAATTTCACTCGATGATTTTTCTCGCGGAGAATTTAGACAGAAATATCACTCCTCGGTGATGAGAAGTGTGTATAGTGGACAACGAAATTTCTATCCAGTGTGCCTCTAGCAAATTTAAAGTATTAGACACGGTAATAAGAGTCAGTGTATGCCCCTCTTTTACGTTTCATATTTCTTAAGATCGTGGGCGATAATGGCTTCCAATAACTTCCCTTCACTCTTAGCACTTAACAGTTTTTTTTTTCTTTGACGATTCTACCAGTTATGAGCCATGCATCTATACAAACTTGTTATATAAGTTGGTCGGGAAGATGAATAATTGATGTTATCAGCCTGAGGGGACAATCACAGCAGGCGGCTGCGTTAGAAAGTACCGGAAAAACCATACCACAGGTTGTTCAAAGAGTTTTGAGTGAAATTACGTTGACGGAACTGTTTGGAATACATCGATTTTTGTGCTAGCACGAAACCTCTAGTCATCATGAACGAGGTGTTGAGTGCACTACCCTTGTTTACACTATATTATTAGCTTCCTATCAAAAACAGTAACTAAGTTCCTCCCACTATAGTTGCATTATTTAACACAGATTAGTTTTTTTTATTGAAGATATAGAGATTTATTTGAGCAGGTATCTGAAAAAAGGATTGGCTACAAGCCTTTGCAGAAAAGTAGTCATGTATTAAGTATGTATGTAATGTGAATTTTCACATTTTTCTGAGATTACATACATTACATTGAATCACTTTGGTCTTAGTACTTACTAATTGGTTGATTTGTTACGGTTTATCAATCCGATGTGGGTTATTTAAAGCCGAGTCCTATTTTTTATGGTAATAAAATCTTTATCGTTACGAGTAAATACTGCTTTAGCATGGTTTTTTTTATATTAAAAATAATTTTTTCTAGATAAAAGTCCTATTATTAACTCAGTAGCTGGGGGATAAGAAATGGATTCATATTTCTCTTATACAGGAATAAAGTGTCACTGCCGAAACTTGAGTTTGTACATAGATCGCCTGGAAGCAAACGTAAGTAGACTACGTGATCATAAATGAAGCGCATATATATGAAGTTGCGTGACGTCTAGATGATCGTTATTTCTAGTCTATCCTCTATTATTCTTCGTATGGCTATTTCAAGCCTATCCTCTATACTATACGGATGACCACTGATACTCTATCTTCTATCATTATATTGACTATTAACTATAATATTCTTCTATTTGGATCATTATTCGGATTACTGTTCTAGCGAGTATTATCGAGCAAGTACTATTAGTGCGAGTGATTTTTCGAAGGCGTCTGACAACAGTATTGTTCACTGGAATACCATAGTTGTATCAGCGATTACAAAGTCTCTACTACAACGAGTATTACAAAAGTGACAATGAGTGTTCTTTCATATCACAAAACTTTTCTAATGGTATTTGATTATAAATGAATGTTATGAACTCGACTGGAATTCGTCGTCAGTAGTTTGATTTCTGATCAGTCTATAAAGCAATATATGCATAAAATTCCCGTCATTTTTTATTTTATTTTATTGATTGATTCGTTTTCAGCTGTTTATCAAATATTTGTAGTTTATTTCAACACAGAAAATATTTTTTTTAGATTCTATGAATTTTCTTTCTTTATTCTTTGGAGGTAAAAATGATTTAAGCATACAAGTCATAAAATTAACCCATAGCTGGAGGGAGAAGATGTGGATTCATAATTTTCATAGGTTATTTGCGTATAGGTGAATATAACGAACCCAAATTGAATTGGAAATCTGCTCTCCGATTAGCAATTCTGAAAGATCATCGATTACCTCACCGGTGCATCCAAGCCGACAGCAACTGGTATTTCCAAATTGTCAGCCGTCTAGGTTTACTGGCCAGGCTCGACGTTGCTTAACTTCAGTGATCGTACGTGAATTGGTGTTTCAGTGTGACCGGGCTTCATACTAATAAAGGAATTAAGCAATGATATTTTACGTACGTTTAATATTTCATAGGAAAGGAAATGACGGGGGTGACACAGAAAATGTTTGACAGATACTGTAGAGGAAGAACTGTATTCACGCAGACTATTTCCAAAGCTTCGAATTCGATCGACGATTGGTCTTTCGTTATCGTGTCCTTGGACTAGATATCTTTATTATGCCTCGACTCAAAAACAAGCCTTCTGTTTCCGACTTATATCAGCTCCTTGTAATTGCTCACACACTTTCACCGTATAGAAAATAAACAATGTTCCTGTGTGCTTAAGTATAATCCTATCTAATTAAGTGCTGGTGCCAAACATATCCCTTTATTCAAATGTGTTGTTTTTAATCAATAATAATCACGGCATCAATTAAGTGAATAATTACAAGTATCGATTTGTCCCTAAATTTAGAAATACTGTAAAAGACTGCGCAGCCGAATTTTGCTCAGGATTCTTTCGTTCTAAAATGATGAGAAATACGAGTGATTTTCTTTTGTGCAACCAAAGAGCAATGAAGTGCCGCTAATGGTTGAATTATGGTCTGTCAAATACTGAAGAGGCCGCTAAAAATCTTTCGAAGAAAAGCTGACGTTCATTATTAATTTCACTGGCATATTAATAAATATATATTACTATGAACATATGGAATACGTCTGTCAGAATGGAAAAATGGAGGGACATTTACAATTAATCAGATTCATATCTGTCTGTCTGTTTGTAGGAGAGCGTATATATCCGCATCTACCGTCGAGATATTTATTATTATTTTATGATATATATATATATATATATATATGATGGGAGTGGGAGTTGTGTATATGTTCCTTAACATATAATTGTCCTCTTTTCTGGACTGAATAAACGGAATTTTTTTTTTTTTTTAGAAATATGGCGGTGAGTTCTGATTTTACAAGTTACCTTATAGATTTTACTGACTTAAGAAAAGTGTTATTATAAGTCAACCAACAATTCAAAAATATACCTTTTCGGCATTTCATATGGCTAAAAAATTTTTTCAACTCGCTGACGCGTCTTGAAATCATTCTCCATATTTAATAATGATGATTGTTTAAAACAGTGGGAATATTTCGTACGTTAAATAAGACTTTTAATTTCTCAAAGATATGAATGAAAATGTATTGTACAAACTAAACACCTTAGTAAATCACACTGTAATTTCTACCCCGCCTACCTGTTTACACATCTCCCCAAAATTTTGTTTCGATCGATCAATATATGGCTATTTTAAAGGGTGTGACGGACAGCCGGACTAGCAGAATTTACTGTATTTTATATACAGTGTATGATGGGCAAATTGTCGCCTTATTATATTTTTAATTTCGTACATACTCGTTGTTTGTTTTTTAATTTGTCTACAGTACAGTATAACCGGGTCAGTTTGGCACCATCTGTGAGAAAAAGATAACAATGACGCAATTCACACCCTCAAAAATCTGCAGTGCTTGGCATTCGTGCCGGAAGTTCTAATACGAGCATTTCATAGTGTTCGGGTGGCAATCTAAGGACAGTGCAGAGGATACATAAAGAATTGGATGAGTACGGCGTCTCACTCTGATCCTTCTGATAAGAAATGAACTTTCAAGCAAGAGAAGCCAGTCATGGCTCTCGGACAATTTCTGCAACCAGATCTGGCTACCTAACTCTCCAGACTGCAAGCCCCCATCTTGATTATTATGTGTTGGTCGCAGTTGAGCGAGAAACCAACAAAACTCCTTGTAACACCAAAGATGAACTGAAGGAAATGATTATGGCAGCATTCACCAACTGAAACAAGGAGACTGGCCCGAAGAAATGTAGGAGATACCAAAGTCGACTGGAGTCGGTTGAATCCAATTGCGATTTTATTGAATAAATTTACATTTTAGTATTTTTAGATATTTTTGTGGAATTTTGATAAATATTTCTGTTAAAATAAGATGCCCGTGTTATTTTCAGCTTTACGTAATTTAGACAAAAAATTATACATCGCATCCTCTATTTAATATGATAACAATATTTTCAACTTTTTAATCCGTAGCGTTTAGATATTAAAATTATTCTTCTGATATTTCCGTTTTATTTACCGTCTCAGTCTTCTGAAACTGCATAACTGCCCTGAAATTCAGTATTTTAAACCTTTGTAATCTTCGGTCTGAACTTTTTTCTTTTTCCTCAAGACAACCTAAAATTCTGGCTTAATCTTTTTTTGAGCAATTGCTTAAGGTCCCGGGTTTTTTTTATATGTAATAAATATCTAACTTTTTCGAAACCTTTTTTGTCTGATAAAAGTTGTAGGATTGACGTTTGTGCCAACAGTAGTTTATTATTGCGGAACAGACGGGATATCAGATTGTATATAAACAGAGATTTATGAAACCCTAAATGTTTGATTATTATCCTAAGAATATATTACAAGTTATAGCAGTTTCATCTATCATCGTGAATAATCATCATTGGACAGCAGAAACGACGTGATACAGAATGAATGTGGGAATTAGAGGTCAGGTGTCAGTATTCAAGAGAAAAACAGCAGGGCAGTTAATTTCAGATTATAACTTGAACTCTCAGTAGGACTATACCGATGTCATAAAAATCGTAGCTCGGAAGATTTAATGAGGAAAATAAAATGTGGATGGAACATAAAAAAAACTTTTAATGAAAATATTATACGATGTCGAATTATGAAATGTTTTAACAGAGGAATTACGATATCTGTCTATATTTAGGAGAATAAATATAACTATTTACACTATTTATATTGTTCTGACTGTTGCTCTCATCTTTATTATAATATCCGCGGCATTTCGGCCGCTGTTCGCTCCGGCCTCCAGGTGATATAGGTTGGAATTCACCAACGCTTTTATCCATTGGACCCAGTGGATAAAAGCGTTGGTTGAAGTAATCAAATGATTTGACCCAAAGATTTATGCTTTCAATGTTTGGCCGCTGCAGAGATTAATAAAACATTGGAATGTTGAGATACTAAAGGGAAGGCATGACACGTAGAATTAGAACCATCTATCCCCAGCGAACGAAATAAATGGTCCGGTTTGTTATTCCAAAGTATATAACCTGAAGAAGGCTGGAGCGTACAACAGCTGAAACGTCGTGAATATGGCAATAAATATGAGAACAGTCCAAAAAATGTAAATAATGTAAATAGGAATTGGGATGTTGTAAGGATTGGTATATCTCTAAAACAGTGGTGCCCAATATTTCTTGCCCAAAGTACCCATGTCAGCTTCAGTCAAAATGTCATCCCCATCTTCCAAGTGTGCCAGACTCAAAAGCTGCATTCCAAATAACATGTATATATTATTGAAAAATATTAATTCTTCACCATATATGTTTATCTGCATTATTTTTAGAGCGGCTTTTATGAAGTAATTTGTTCTAATTAATATTATTATAAATAATTATTAAATAAATAATCTGAACCTTACTTCAATAATCAAAACGTACAACTGAATACCAGGGTATTGTAATTCAATAAATAAAATACTGTAAATAAAAAAAGAAAAGGTAAAAAATTTTCACCCCGTCTCCTGAAGGTCTGAAATTCCAACTGGGGATGGAATTCTTCCTTTTGCTGAGAACCTCTTCTATGAACGATACAATCGCTGACGAAATAAAATAAAAATGTACGTAGCCCATTGTTACTGCCAACGAATTGTATTTTTTCCCACGAACTGATGTTAGATAGGTGTTCACTACTTTGACAACGTTCAACGTATGTTTCCAATGATATTTTTTTCTATTATGTATATTAAGGTGAATTTTAGAATGACGTCATTGTCTTTCCTTATTCAACATTTTAGTTTAGATGGAGGTAGGAATGTCGATTAAAAGAGAAAAATAACACATACTTTCGAAATTTCCATAGACGACAGAGGACAATAATAATTTACTTCGAAAAAAGAACAAAATCCACAAGAGACATCCATATCCTAAAATAACTTTTTTCTTAAGTTTTAAAGAAATCTACCAAAACTTGATTTACGCTTCAAACATTCGAGGACAAAGTGTTTCATTACTGAAATAATATTACCTGTTAAAATAAAAAGAAAACATTTCCATAACATGTTTCATCTTTGGAAGTAGCTTCTTCAGAAAGTGTTCCTTATCGGGAAACACCAAACACAGAAAATTTGTTTTCTTTTTCATTCTGAGATTTGCTAACATACCATTTATATATGCTGATTGTATATTATATATTCTAAAAACGGTTTAATATTTTTCATAAACCCAATTACGCCTTTCATTACAAAGCCCAACTATATGAAAGTCAAGTGCAGCCTTAATTAAAATATTAAAAAGTTTTTATCACAGCAAAATTTTAGGGTTTCTTAGTAATTCAATTTTTAGCGTAATTCAACTCAACGCAGATGACGTAAGCGATAATTATAACGAAGGAGACACTGATGTCCAAGTTAGTGACAGTTCACATGATGGTCAGGATGAAGACGTTGCTTTATCGAAGGCATCTCTGAATAAATAAATTGAAAAGGAAATTAGAGGAGATGCATATTCGAGAGTTGTTTTGCAGTTGAATTAAAGATTCTAATTAGCTAAATATAGGAAAATGAAACTCAGACAATATTCAGACGCTTACCCGAATATGGATTTTTTTTTTTATTTCTGAGTTGAGCTCTGAATTCTAATGTAAATAGAGACTAGGAACAATTTGATATGCGTAAATACTTTAAGTGTTAGAATGTGGCATAGTTTACAGAATCTTTGTTCCGAATTCTAACAAGTTACCCACGTTCTGAAATCTCAGAGTCCATTCTACTCCAAATGTACACTGGATTGAAATTTCCATGATGAAAGTGCTGCTAGTGAGTTTAATTACTTGCTTGCTTGATTCGTTCTGTACGGCTAATTAACGCATAGCAGGTTATTTAAAGCCAGGAAAAAATTTAGATTTTAAGAACTTTTTTGTAGTTCATAATGGTTTTGTGATACAAGTTTTACAAATTAAAACGAAGATGGGAGGAGAAGAGGTGGCGTAATACTTTTTCCAAGTGCGTAAGTAAATATAAAGAACCCAATTAGAATTGGAATTCGGCTCTCCGATTAAAAATTCCGAGCCGTCATCCATTACACCAAAGGAACATCCAACCTTACAAAACCTGGAATTCGTAAGCGGTCAGCCATGTAAGTACTGCGCATACTAGACGTCGCTTTATTTCGGTGATAGTACAGGTACCTGTGTTTCAACGCTATATGTCCGTAAGCCTTTGGTGAGACTAAGTGGAGCCGTTAGATTGAAGATCTTTTTTTTTTTCATTTGGATACATAGAGATGATGCAGATTTCGTCTCCTGTGATTAACCGGATTAGGAAGGATCTATCCTCTTTGAACTGCTTCAGAAACGTTTTGGGGTTTTGGTCAGGAAGAAAATTCTGCTCCATTACGGATTCAATCAGTATAATGCGAAATGTCTAGACATTTGCTTAGTTAGGGCAGTGATCATCAAGCTCCAGAGATGACTATCACTGAATTTTCAAATGACTTTTTTTTTATGAGTGCATCAGTCGCTTGGTTCATATTCTCATACACATCAGTTAATGATTACAGAGCCTGTCAGGAAAATCACTTTCTTCTTTTTGTCTACGAATTAACTCTACAAACTTAGGCCACGCACACACACATACATACATCTAAATATGAATACGCACCCGCACACAGACACACACATATATATATGAATACATACATAGAATACATATACATATAAATATATATATACATACATGTATACTTACAAATATCCATATACACATACACACATATATATATATATATATATATATATATATACATAAACAAATATATATAAACACATACATACCCACAAACAAACAAATATACATCAACACACATACATACACGCAAACAAACATATATATATATATATATATATATATATATATATGCTTACATATATATACATATATATATATATATATATATATATATATATATATATATATATATATATATATATAGAGAGAGAGAGAGAGAGAGAGAGAGAGAGAGGGAGGGGGGCACGGTGGAGTAATGGATAGCGGCTTGAACTGAGGAATCGCAGAGACGAGTTCGAATTCCAGTCGAATCCATTACATTCACTTACGTGCTAATACCCTTGGGAAAGGTATGAATCCTCTTCACCCTCCAGCTATGGGGAAAATAGTAGGACAGACTGGGTTCTATAGCATTGGATGGCAACTGGTCTAGGATAAGGACATCTCTGAATTCAAATCCTGCGGAGGGTTGTTTGGGGACCTTGTGGCACGTAGTGCACCAGGTCTCTGAATTCGGCCCTTCAAAAAGTGTGGATGGTCCTGCACGAAACCTTCACCACTATATCTCATGTGTCGCTGTCGGTTTCCTGGAAACGGATCTGCTTGACCCTCATACATCGGGAGAATCGACTATATATCTATATCTATCTATCTATATATATATATGAATTTAGAAAAATTTGGTAACGATGAAATAAAAGTCGATTGAAAATTGATTTTTAGGCCGTTCTTAAGTGCCGATTTGCGGGTTAAGCTTCCCTCAACTGTATTTTTTAATAAATCAAAATCGTGCGGTTCTCATAAAAACCTCACTATCAGTTTCGTAATTGCAGAAGCGACACTTATGGTGGCTAGATATTATTCTACAATATTTTTTAAAACGTATGATTACCTATGGAGGTCTAAATAAAATCCCACTGCAACAATACCTGGGTCGTATTTTCTGGAGGGTAGCTATCCCCCCATACGCTTAAATAAATATTAGCTAAAACAAACATGCGTTCCAGACCAGATAAAACCCTACTGCAAAAAACTTGGGCCATACTTTCTCGTTTGGTGGGTAAAGAGATAAGACCCCTCCAATATTTTTAAATAAATATTTTGCAATACTTATTTATTTAATTACTATACTCTATTGTTTTCAGGCAAATCGATTTATCTTAGTTAAAATTATGTATCCTCTTTTCAAATTATTTTTAATAAAAAAGTAGTAAATTAATTTTTAGATGGTTATATATCTTAAAGAACAAAAAACAATATAGACTCACTTATTCTTTGTAATTTTTCTTGAAGAAAACTTTACTCATTCAAAAATTACAGTAATATTTTACATAACTATATTACATTTTGGTTAAAAGAATTACTAATAAACGTTAATCGTCCTTTTTACAAAAAAAAAAGGCAACATGTTCAAACATCAAACATAATCTAATCATAATGTTAGTTAATGATTATAAAATTAATTATAGAATAATCTGGATTCAGATTTCTTGTAAAAACTCTCTATTCTTGTAGGTTTCTTTTGAAATAACTATTTCAGAAATGAGAAATTAATATTTTGTGGGGGAAGTTAAGAAACAAGACATGGTGACTTTTGTTTTGACATTTGAAAATCGATATTGAAAAGTTTAAATTTAAATTTTTCTTTGTGTTTGAAAAGCCAAAAAAAAAATAACGGCCCTATAGATCCACGGTACCCAATTTTACTATCGACTCAATTATAAACATAAATAAAATCACGTGAATCCAAAATATAATCACGTGAATCCAAAATATAATCACGTGAATCCAAAATATAATCACGTGAATCCAAAATATAATCACGTAAATACAGGGAGTCTCAATTATAAAAAACAAAAATCGAATAATAGTCTATGTTTTGAAAAATTCACCAACACAACCCAACCTAAAACATATTTTCTCAAGTCTCCTATTAAATTAAGAGTGCATGTATTAGAGGTTTCCGAAAATTTCTACCGGGAATGGGTGCCATTTTTTTAATATAAACCTTCACAAAAGCCGATAGATTTCAATATGATTATATATATATATATATATATATATATATATATATATATATATATATATATATATATATATGTAAGTGCTGAAGCCAACCTTATGAAAGGAATTCACAGTGTTTAATGAAATCTGTGTTTCACGCCTATTGATTTCTCTAATATACACTTCAAACCTAAACCACATAAATGTTTGCTTTTCAGAGGAAAAACAAATGAAATAATAAAAAAAAGTTCGGGTTGATGCGCGCTAATTTCTTATGCTCAACACATTCTAGGAAGATCCCATTACCCACGAAGAAATATTGATCACTTTAGATAAGCGTAAACGCTCATATCATGTAAATAATGTTACTTTTCAGTGTTTTCTTTTTGAGTTACGGTTTGTGGTCTACTTTGCCCTGTGACACTCTCATCTCTGAGGTATCCTAATAATTAGATCATAATTCCTTTTTCTCTTAATAATTGGAAAATAGACATTTCAGTCCATCATTATTTCCTATTAATTCCAAAACCGACACGGAAAGTGGTTCATTGACAACGAAACCTAATATATATTCCAATATATTTTGGGACTTTCAAGGATATATCATGATATATAATTATTATTTCAAAGCGCTACTTGCTTGCACAAGACTTTCTTTATAAAATGTAACTCTATTTGCGACACTCATGAACAGAACTGTGTAACAGAGACAGATGTCAGAGCTCATTATTCGCAAAATGTAAACATATTTTTTTTATATCGATAACTTTCACAATATCGATATCGTGAAAGACGATCATAAAATCGTCGGACATCTAGGTACTCCACCTGCATATCGAAGCACCTTCTACTCCAAAGACGTCGCCCATCTAGGTACTCCACCCGGATATAGAAGCACATTCTGTTCCAAAGACGTCGCCTATCTAGGTACTCCACCCGGATATAGAAGCACATTCTGTTCCAAAGATGTCGCCTATCTAGGTACTCCACCCGGATATAGAAGCACATCCTGTTCCAAAGACGTCGCCTATCTAGGTACTCCACCCGGATATAGAAGCACATCCTGTTCCAAAGACGTCGCCCATCTAGGTACTCACCAGACTTGATGTTACTTAAACTGAGTCTAGAAGACCTATTCTTATTTGGCTTTTGCAAATGGAAAACTTAACACCGTTAGAAAGATAACGCCCTGATTCTGTATATGTGATTGCTGAAATACTTTCAGTAACGTAGCTTATTGATAACAACTCCTGTCAGACGCTATGTTTTTTTCGTCCAATGATTCTGGTGCCAAACGCGATCAAACCAGGATTGATTAGTTCGTTGCAGACATGGATTGGTATGCGTAAAAGCGATCAGTTATCATTCCAACATACATTTGTGGTTCAAGGTGGCCAGACATTTGGAATAAGTTCGTTAGGTGAGGTACATGCTGTCTCCTTCACTATACCCTTTGAATGTGACATTATTAGTGTCGTCTTTTCTCGTGATATATCATAAACGCGCTAACATTCTTTTGTGATGTCAACAAACACGCGTTGCCACTTTTGTGATCCAACGAATAATCGTTGTCACTTTTGTAATACTCGTTGCAATAGAGACTTTGTAACCGCAGATATAACTTCTAGTAACGCCGTTGAACAATACTAGTATCAAACGCCTTCGACTAATCTCCCACTAATAGTAATTGCTCCATAATACAAGCTTGAACAGTAATCTGTATAATGGACCGAAGAAAGGAATAGTATAGTGAATTGAGTAGAGAATATAGTTTCGTATATTAATAGGATAGAGTAGAAATGGCGATCAACTAGACATCACGGGAATTCCAACATATACGTGTTTCCTCTATAGTCACGTGGTCTACTTAATCAAGAATGGGATCGCCCATGTTTGTTCACTGGGGTCTATACTCAAACTCAAGTGTGGGCAGCGACACTTAATTCCTATATACCATAAAGATATGAATCCATTTCTTACCCCACCAACGTGGGGGTTAAATAACTAATCGGACTTTTATCTGGAAAAAAAAACATTTTTAATATAAGACTTTTTCTTACAAGCAAAAAAATAAGATTCAGCTTTAAATAATTCACATCAGGTTGATAAGCCGTAAAACTACTAAGACCAAAGTGATTCAATGTAATGTATGTAATCTCAGAAAAATGTGTAAAATGCACATTACATACATAATTAACAGGCAGCTACATATCTGCGAGGGATTCTAGCCAATCCATTGGGCAGATACCTGTTCAGGCATATCTGTGTTTCTTCAACAAATCCAATGAAGCTCAAATGTCGGCAGCCAGACTTTCTTTTCCTATACAACACTTTATCTTTATGAGTGTAATTACGTTTGCATTTTTGTTCACGTGTTCCTTTCATGGCATCCCCAGCATCCTTCTGGGAAACGACATCACTATTGTTAAGTTTCCAAATGCTCTGTAAGGAAATTGTCCATCAATGGTGGTAAAGGAAGATTTATAATTCATAGCAGGCTAGAACTCATTGCTCAGTTTAAAAATTGTTTATTTTTGGAAGACATCTTTCGCTATTCCAATGTGTCTTTTGATTTCGGGGTTATATTTTCTATTATCTGGTATAATTCTTCCCAGATATTCAAATGCCTGCACAAGGTTGATTTTGATATTTCCAATTCGTAGCAGTGTTGGGTATTCCAATTGTTGTCAACCATGTATTCTTTCTTCTGATGATTGATTGATTGATAGTCCTTTTTTCTTGGTTTCCTTTATTAACTAGTCTGTGATTTACAGCCATTTTTTCTGTTCCCGCTGTCACGGGGCAGAGTTAGGGAATAAATATTTCTTCTCTCATTTGGATTTCCCCCGTTAAGGGGATTATTATATCCGTGATAAATAACACAATATTTCACGAAAGGAACGGAATGGAAGAAATGAAAATGAATGACAAACATGCCTTGTTCTCAAATATATATATATATATATATATATATATATATATATATGTATATATATATATATATATATATATATATATATATATAAATCTTATTGATATATATATATATATATATATATATATAAATCTTATTGATATATATATATATATATAAATCTTATTGATATATATATATATATATATATATATATATAAATCTTATTGATATATATATATATATATATATATATATAAATCTTATTGATATATATATATAAATCTTATTGATATATATATATATATATATATATAAATCTTATTGATATATATATATATATAATATATATATATATATATATATATATATATATGTATAAATCTTATTGACATATATATATATATATAAAAATATTATTGACATATATATATAAATATTATTGACATATATATATATATATATATATATATATATATATATATATATATTATAAGTTAATAGACTTAAAATATGGTTTTTCGCTAGACAGTTCCAACCATGTTTCAAAAATGGAAGCTAAAAGCCCCGAATTTAATTTTGTAATTAAATTAAAGACATTAGTTGCATTTCATCCTCAAGCGAATTTTCAAAATTCGCTTGAGTGCGCTCCACTGAAATTTAAATATATGGCTGATGTTTCAACAGAGGGATAAAATTTCTACTAGTGATACTACTGCAACTAGTACTAATAATAATACCAAGTAACATAGAATATTGTCTATCATTCTTCTAAGTACCGTGTTTCAACATGTCTCTCAACAATATTTCTCACTTTTGTAAACCTTAGTAAAATTTGTCTTTTTGATATTTTTTCTTAATTCCAACCATTTACCCGAACTCATTACAGATGTTGTGCGCTATTTTCTTCTGTCCTTCCTGCCCTAATATATCATGTCAGTGTCAGACTTTCCGAGCACTCTTTCCTCATCATATGTCATTTCTCTCTCTTTCTCATATTACGTTTTTGCTTCCATTTTCTGTGCAATATTGTTATATACTTCTGGATGTAATTCAACCCGACTAATATCTATTTCGTTTGTCACTTGAACCATTTTCTGATTTGCTTTAAATGTTTGTTTTTTTATATCTTTCTTAAATGATATCAAATTGAGTCCAATTTCTCTCAACTGGTTCCTACTCATCTCATATAGCTTTTGCTTATTTAACAGAGTTTAGTTTTCTTCCTTTAAAAAATGAATTTTTCTCATATGATTTAAAGAATCCTAAGAAAAGAATTAAAGTAATAATGTATTATATTTATTCGCTGACTGGAAATGTATGTGGCATAACAGATTTCAGAATAGGAAATTAATATTCCTTATAGGAAATGATATAAAACATAAACGAATAGAAATTTACGATGGACACGGTTTCTTTTCTAAGAAATTTGTTCGCTATGTATTCAAAATTTTGATTTATCCTCGTCTCTAGAAAAAAGGTACAGAGAAAAATTAAAAACAAGAGTTTATTAAATAAAGATTAGGAGAAGGATAGCAAAAAAAAAGGAGAGAAACAGAATAAATAAAAAAGTAGTTAAAAGGGCGATGTGGTTAAAAAAATATATATCATAAGTAATCTAGAAATAGAAGAAAAACAAACTTGAGAAAAGATGGCGGAGATGAATTTTAAATGGAAAGTTGAGTTTACAAAATATATATTGAAAGAATAAAATCAATACAATATTTCTGTTAAAACTGATAATTAAATAAAAGCGAAAAACTATTAATCTGATTTTCGGATTTACCTTTCTTTATTTAAAGTGAGATTTCTAAATTGAAGTGACTCTGCGCAGATTTAAATGATATTAAATAGAAGACAGCTATTACTGCTTAATAACGTTTTCTTCTTGATAAACCATTCCCGACAAGTGTTTGCATCTACGGCGTCATTATGAAAATCTTCAGTGACACACTGTCTTGCCTCAAATGTCATTTTCCCCAGATTAAACTTGAAACGCAAACAAAGACGAATGTGCATTTTATATGCATTCAAGATTTTCAGCAAATATGATTTTTCCACACAAATTCTTAGATCATGTATGCACAAACAGTATTGGGCTAACTGAAAGAGACTTCTAATACTTCGAGCCTGATCAGTATCTATATGGGTGACCACTTGAGGTTACTAGATGTGCGCGGGGTGTAATGGATAATTGATCAAAATTGGAAATCCGAAAGCAGAGTTTCAATTCCAATCGGATTCTTCATATTCACTTAAGCGAAATACACTTGAGAAAAATTATGTATCGACATTTTCTCCTCAAACTATGGGTTAATTAATAGGAATTTTATCAGTAAATCATTATTATCTCGAAAAAGTTATTACTATTTTAAATATTTCTGGCTTTAAATAAACTGCAACAAAAAGGTTGATAAGCCGTAAAACACAATCAATCACTTCTAATATTTTCTTAATATTTTGCAAAATATCTATACAGCAGAGAGTTTGATTCTAACGGGGTACTATAATAATGAAATCTCATGCTAGAATAAGATAGTACAATCAAATGCTTATAAAAAAAATAACTTTCTATTTCCCGCTCTTTTCAGGACGTGGGCGATCATGGCTATCCACAGATTCTTCTACTTTGTAGCAACAAAAAGACTTATAAGCTGTAAAACCCAATCAATCAATCAATTATTTCTAATATTTTCTTAACATTTTGCAAAATATCTACACAGCAGAGAGTTCGATACTTATAGGGTAACATAATAATGAAACCTCATGCTAGACTAAAATAGTATAATCAAATGCTTTAAAAAAACAAAAAACATTCTATTTCCCTCTCTTTTCAGGACGTGGGCGATCATGGCTATCCACAGATTACTTTACTTTGTAGCTCTTAGTAAGGTCTGTAGCTTCGTTATCGATTCTAATCTCTGTACAACCACCAATCTACACAAGATCTTTGGGTAAGATACTCGATGACTTTCTCTGTCCTTACTGCCTTAAATATGTCCTCCGTATGTCAGATTCTCAAGGCTCCCTTATCTCATCATGTGTCAGAAATATCAACGGATTCTTTCTGAATCTAAGTATAAGCGTAATTTAGGTTTTCGTTAAAACAGAAAATACACATATTTTATCAATGAGATATTCAGAATCTATTGATCCATATTTCTGTTGCCTTAAGTCAATTCTCCATCTATGAATCAACTGTCCATCATTCTTTGCCATAGATAGTGACTGATATTATACAACAGTTTAGTACTCCGTCCTTTGTTCCGACAGAAATTTTCCTGTTTCATAATATTTTGCTTAGATTTGGTAAGACATTTCTCGCTTTTTGAATGCTTCTTCGGATTTTGAAATCACATCGTCTGACTTCTGCAATTTGGCGCTTGCATTTGATTCAAAGGTTTACATTTAATAAGATTTGAAGCAAAGTCTCTACAAAACAATTGAATAATTTAGATAGCGAACATAATAAGTATAATAACATATACTAGAACTGTTGTGTAGAAACTGAACACCCTAAAAAGATGGACTGGTCTAAGATTATTTAAACAGCACTTTCACTTACTGAAGATAATGAGGAAACAATTAATCGTTACTCTGATTGCTGACTCTCTGTTAACAAGCAGAGTAACGATTATTTGTTAACTGATCTCCCAAACTTCGAGCGGAGATGTAGACAACGACCTAACACCGCTTAAGCGTACACGCTCGGAAAGCTGACGTTAAAAACGGCTTTGTGCCATATCCCGTCTTGTGAACAGGTCCCTGGTAAATACCGACGAGTTAATCGTTACTCTGCTTAACGAATGTGCCCTCGGGTGGAGAGGAACGCAGACGAGGCTATGCCTACGAGAGGTAGACAGGCACTCGACCACGTGTATTCGGAGTTACGGGGGATTTTTGTCCATGCGTACGCCCTCGTAAAGCGACACGTTTAAAGCCGGCCTTGTGCTACATCCTGCTATGTGGGGAGGTACCGGGTAAATAACGAGGAGTTAACGATTAACTGTTTATTACATTAGTCTGTGTCCCCAAACCGTGTACAGTATTATTCTCAGGAATAAACTACATTTTATTTTCTTTATGTGTATAAGCCTTTCCTAACTACGACACAACGATAACCTTATTGAGAGACAAACAGAGAAAAAGAAACTAATTTGCAATGGAATAAAATGATCGAAAATTAGGTACATAAGTTCAGTAGGGCTACGAACGAATGTATTAAACAAAATAAAGACATTGTTAGCTGTCATGACAGTCAGTTATGGGCCATGCCTGAGACACGCATAGGCGATCATTTATCTTTCGATACATGACTGACGAAGCATATTTTTCCTGCAATATGTCGTCCTTTCTTTCTGCGGCAGACCAGTTGCCATCCAAGGCTATAGAAACTGGTCTGTCCTGCTATTTCCCATATCTGGGAGGGAGAAGTAGAAGATTAATACCTTTCCGAAGGGTATATGCACGTAAGTGAATGTAATGGCTTCAACTGGAAATCGAACTCATTTCTCCGATTCCTCAATCCGAGCCGTTATCCAGTATCCGTTCATGAGAACATATGCTAAGTAAATTCTATTCCACATTGCATTGTCTATTCCTCGTTTCCCCGACAAAATTACAGGGATAAATCATAGAATATTTCATAAAAACCAAAACGAATACATAAAATGCCCCGTTGAAAAGGAATATCTGGAAGAATCATCAAAATAACATGAAGATATTCTGCATTATTGGCTCGTGTTGATTAAAGCGGACAGAAATTACTGTTAGCTGATCGTTGGAGTTATCCCAAAGAATCCGAAACTTTAGGGACCATTGTCGATTCAATAACATCAGCACATTTCGTGTGAATGATAGCGGTTCGCAGTGTTAATACTTGATCACAATAGAAAAACGCAACACTATCTCATTACGAAATCTGGCAAATCTTCATCGGTAAGAAATACGTGCCAAAGAACAAGCTCTGACAGAAGTCACTGTAGTCACAATGTATCCGTATTTGATGACCAGAATTAATTTCAATGTCGAAGCCTGACACTCGCTCCCCACCACCCGGTCGGTTTGAACAGAGATGGCATTGAAAAGAAAATGTGAACACACATAATTCAAGATAGACAAATAGAAAATTGAATAGAGAAAATCTTAGAAGTATAGATACAGAGGACACATACAAACAAACACACGCACAAACATATATACAGATACATTGTGATTAGAGCAACTTTTATCAGAGTTTGTTCTTGGCACGATTCACACATACATACATACATATATATATATATATATATATATATATATATATATATTTATTGGCGGGTGAAATGTATGACAAAGTGGAATTTTTTTTCTTCTGGTGTGTTTCGTCCGTTAAGACTTCCTCGGACTAATTTTGTGTCATTAGGCAAGATTCTGTCGACTTACATGATAAACTGTAGAACGATAAATATAGTCCATACCATATGTCTGTCTGTGTGTGTGTGTGTGTGTGAAAGAGAGAGAGAAAGAAAGATAAAATATAGTTTCAATTAATATATACTGTATTTAGGGGTAAAAGAGCTTAATACAAGAAATGCAATGTATGCGAAGATAAAAATGGACATTGGGGACAACATCAACCGGTGACAATCTGTTTCTTGCTTGATGTAATCTTCTGGCTTCGCCTGAAGTTTGTATCACTGACGCATGAAAAAGACTGTTGAAACTTGGTCTTCACCTCAGTGGACCCTGACTAAATTTAGATAGATGGATAAGAACAGACCGAAACTGGAAGTATACCATCCAGCATTCAGTGATATAGAGACGGGTTAAATGATTTTACAGTCGTTCTGTACTGTTTTGAAAGTGTAACCAATTTAGTCCTATCCTCAAGCCAGATAGATAGATAGATAGATAGATAGATAGATAGATAGATAGATAGAATAAGATAACTAGGAACATATTCTGACAGACAGAGAGATAGATATGAACAGAATGAAATAGCTAAATAGACAGATAGATAGATTTAAAGAAACTCAGATAGATAGACAGAAATGTACAGATGGAAGTATACAGTGATATATACGGACAGAAATATATAGGAAGATAGATAGAGAGAGATATGAACTTGTAAACCTAAGCTGGATGACTGAGTTGACAGACTGATAGATGGCGAGACACTTAAGACAAATCGTAATAAATAGGAAGAACGAAAGAAAGCAAAATATCTTCCTCAAAATTGATAGTTAATGATAGAAAGAAAAGTAAAGTGTAACAAACGAATGAAAACTTGGAAAAGCATCCATCTCGAATTCGCTTCTATAAATCAGACTTTGGGCATTTTGTCAACATTCGCCTTGGCATTTCTTTGGCATTGGATTCCTCATTACCAGAACCGCGCAAAATAAAAACGCGGGAAAGTGTAGAGTCTTCGAGAATAGATTTGCCTCTCTTTTCGATGTCTGTTACTAATAAATAAACAGAAGATTTACCGATAAATAATGAGAAAATGAGTTCAGACGAAAATATGTAGATATACCTATAGATATTTGCAAATATTTATTTACTTTTGACAAAGTTTAGAAGGAAGATTGTGTTGAGCCTTTCTTCATTGTGCTGCCCTGTTTTAATGAGCTCTTGATTGTCATCCTAGGATAGAAACGTTTAGCTGTGGATAGATAAAATAAATCAAGTCATAAAATAGATTATATAACATATATTTACTAATATTGGATTACCCCAATTGTCTTCCAAATAATTTCTGCTACACAACGTTACATGGCGTTGGCTAAAAAAAAAAATGGTGTCCAACCGTCTACTACAGCCGCCAACCAATCATTGTTGCAAACTTCTGCGCAAGTACATTTGTCTTTGTCCAAAACCCAAAGACAAAAACTAACGCAATAGACAATTCTGATTGTTGTTTTTTTTTTTGTAAATGCGCATGAAATACGCTGTTGATTAAAAAATTAACGTTATTAACGTTATCAACGGAGGTAACTTTGTAAATTTTTTAAAAAATCTTAAAATTAATTATTTTAAAACATTGCTGTTATAATTTTAATTTTTTTTTCAAAACATTACAATTTAGGTATTTTTAAACTTTGCTGTTATAGACATTTTAAAACATTGTTGCTGTATTCATTGGTAATTTTATGTAGTTTTGGTTATAATTTTCCTTTATGGAGGCCTATTTTTTTTAATTTCATAGTGGATTATACTTGTATCGTCAATTAATATTTATCTAAATTGTTAACGTGGATAGGAATGTTCGTTTAAATATTGTGCAATAGAACTTGAATCTGGCATGTGTAATGCAAGTCTCCACGATAACGGTGTTAAAAACAGAGCATTTACTTAAATAAATTGTGTCTATTAAAATAACGTATGAATGGAAAATGTACTATATATATTTAATATATTATATATGTTTTAAACAGTTTATCTTTGAATCGAATCCACGGCCACACTACATCAGGTTCATAAAGGACGGTATTATTACTTCAGAATAATTTATAAATTGTGCAAAGAAGAGGTCACGTCTCCTTGGTATTCAGACAAGAAAGTAATAATAATAATAATTTATTAGATTTATTAACTGTGTTATTATTAGATTGAATTAATATAATTGAACATTGCAGTCAACACTCAGAGGCGACAGGCTGTTTCATGCTAGACGCAATCGTCTGGCGGCTTGACGATTGTGTCTAGCATGTAACAGCCTGTCGCCTCTTTGTGCTGACTTCAGTGTACACTTATATATTTATATTTACATACGCTCCATTTCTGATACTGAGCACTTTATCCCATAAATATAGCACATCCTACAACTATATTTCTTCATATATATATATATATATATATATATATATATATATATATATATATATATATATATATATATATATAAATTATTCATTCACTAATATCAAAATCCGTTACACAGTTTCGTCTGATAAGAGTTACCATGCGGAAATGAAGAATATTTCTCAATGGCCGAAACGTTGTGATAACATCAACACATATGAGGACAATGGTCCAAATATAAATATTTAAATAGTTCTTGAAATATTTCGGGTTTTTTTTTGTCTTTTTTTTTTTTTTTTGTCATTCAAGTTATTCGTATGAGAATGATGAATGTGTTGTCTGCTACAGTAGCTTAGCTCGGAGGCAACTTCTGTATGTTTAATGCTGAGACTTAAACATTTAGCCGCTTCTTCGACAGATATTCGTACAAAAATACCAAAATCAGCAGCAAAGAAGAGGTCACGTCTCCTTGGTATTCAGACAAGAAAGTGTCCTGCTTTAAATCCCGGTTGATTGAATACGTCGCCATCGGTACGAAATTCGTAATGTATACCCGAATCGAGACTGCCATAAGTACAGCGCGCAATGGCACAGTATATTTTAACGTCCGATCATCGAAAGACTCTGAAAGGTTTCTACTGTTGTTCAGAAAATATAAGTCTGAAGCACCTTTTAAGACAGTGAATTTAATGAATGGGCTTCCTTCGTGTATGTAGCACTATACATTTTGAGGCTATTTAGTATAAATAACGGCTTGGCAAGACGTGAACCGATTAAGATTACAGTTGTCCAGAAGCATCCTCGCGGGATTATGCTAATTAAAGTAGCTTCTCTGGGAAAGTAGCTGGACAAATAGGACTTCCTTTTTTCCAATGGAATACGAAGGGAATGAGACAGATTCACCCATGTGTACATGGCACGGCGGGTTATAGATATAACGTTCGGAACTGCTAAAACTAGGAAATGTATTTCGTCAGAACTTATGATATCATTTCCCTATAACATGAAATGACATTTAACATTTTATCAGGTAAGCCTTATTTTTATGGAACTCTCAAGTATGTAGGTCTAATGATAGTGCCGAAAACTAGATAAAATTTATTTAAAACCTGTTTAAGTTCATGAATTTTATAAGGAAATTTCTCGAGAAACTGAAGAAGTCACGTCAATGTTACCAGGCGCTGATCGAAACCGCAATTTTGCCTCAATGAAGATTTCCTCAATAAGATGTTTGGTTTTCATGTTAAGATGGAGATTTACTTCGGTTTTACCGACAATGGATAAGAGTGTTATACCAGGTGGGTTATCACAAACAACTTTTCATACTTTGCTTTTGAGATGTTTGGTTTGGTTTGGTTTGTTTTACGGCATATCAGCCTCAATGGGTTATTTAAAGCCGACAACATTTTTATTGCTGGTAATATGTTTTTTTTTCCAAATATTTTTCCTTGAAGAAATCTATAGCTGGTAATATTTTTTTCAAAGAATGTATAGCTGTTTGTATTGCTGGTATTTTTTTTAAAGTATTGGTGATAATAATTTTAATTTTCAAAAATTATTGCTTGTAATATTTTTTTTATTACCAAGTATTTCTGGTATTAAAACCTATTTTTACATAAGTTTGGGTGCTAACTATTTGCCCATAGCTGGGACCCTAACAGGTGCTACCATCCCGGGTTAGGGTGAACCTGGGAACACCAGCAGTTAAGAGGGGATTCCACGCTCCTCAGAATCTCCTGATCAGAGACTTTGCTGTTGGACGTAGTTTATCGTTTTACCGAGGACGCAGATGTAGTTTATCGTTATACCCAGGAAGCAGATGTTTATCGTCATACCCAGGACACGGATGCAGTTTATCGTCATTCCCAGGACGAGAGATGTTTGATAAGTACTGTCATATACAGTAATCTTTTCAGATAAATTCAAAGAGTAAAAATGTGTTTCGCCTGCTTTTTTGCTACCATATGAGAATATTAAAAAAAGAGACTGAATTCGAAATCAAATAACCACTCAAGTATTTTCTGGTCGTGAAACCGACCGACCAACCAACCAACCAACCTTCAAATCCTGTCAATTTACGAGAATTAAAGAATACATTCCTGGAGTAATTACAGTAATTTTTTTTTTCTTTATGTCTAAAACTGTTCATTCTGTCTGAGTTCTTCAGCGGAAGAGACAAGATGGATTTGGACGTTTTCTTTCCTCCGCGGAAGAATGTAGACAAATTGAACTAACAGCTTTCGACAAAGTAGAATATTTGTACTGAAACAACTCCAGGAAAAGATTATCTCTGATTTTTGTAGCCTACAACGCAAAATGCACAAAATAAACATTATAGAAATAAAGTCAAAATTTACATGCTCTATTCCGCTATATATATATATATATATATATATATGTATATGTATGTATGTATGTATGTATGTATGTATGTGTGTGTGTGTGTGTTGTGAGAGGGGGTTCAGTGCGTGCGCGAAGTTTTTTGCGCGCGTGTATAAGTGTTTCTCATGAAGGAAATGATTGATTTTGCTGGGTCTCTATAAATCGTTCTTCCTCTGAAAAAGGATTTGCATGAAATGACCTCTGTAGGCTAAATTTGATTCTATTCTGGCAGAACCAGGCTAAGTTTTCCAGGTTGTTTATGCCTGTTTTTATCGTAAACACACACAGACTCTTTCTCTCTCTCTCTCTCTATATATATATATATATATGTGTGTGTGTGTGTGTGTGTGTGTGTGTTTGTAGGTATGTGTGTATATACATATATGTATATATTTATATATGTATTTATGCATATATATGCGTATATAAGTGTGTATATATACATGTATGTTAATTTATCTATCTATTTAGGCATATATATATATATATAAATGTAGACATATATGTGTACGTATATATATATATATATATATGTGTGTGTGTGTGTATTTATATATATATACGTACGTATATATGTATGAATATGAATGTGTATATATTTATATACGTATGTATGCATATATATGTGTGTATGCATATATATACATATGCATATATTTGTGTCTATACATATATATATATATATATATATATATATATATATATATATATATATATAACTTGTCTATGTAACTATATGCATATATTTGCTTCCCTGCTGCCATCTATCAACTATAAGAATAATTCTTTTATACATTCATAATATCGAACCAAATATTTTGGTATTACTTATTCTATTCATTTTATTTAACAAATATATTATTGAATGTAAACAGAATTATTATTGAAAGTATGTAGTAATATTCAAACTTTTAAATATATTCACTTCTCCCTTTAGTTGAATCATTTACTTGCTTTTGACATATTTTTTCTAGAATCCTGTCTCCGTTTGAATAGAACACACGATCTATCAGGCCGTCTTTTCATCCATTACTCAAACCGTAATAAACGGGAAACTTCAATTTTATATGGATAGGAAAGGGTAGATATCCTTGAAAATGAACGGCAACTGTTATGCAAAAGACGAAGAAATGCGCATTCATGGGTGTATAGACGTGTTCGGATGTTATTTTTTTTTCGAAAAATCACCTATTTTCTCGTTTGTCGATGCGTAGGTTTTAAAATTAACATTTTTCTTGTTTAATACTTACATCATTTGCTTTGACTTCTTTTTGTGAACTATCTAATTGTTTATACTTGTATCATTATTAATACTATTACTACTAATATTAATACTACTACTATTATTATTCCATTCAATAAGTGTTCGCGCCAGTAGCAACGGGTAGATTACAGTCGGGGATTAAGGGACATCGTATCATGGCAAAACTGAAATTCTCTTTTTCGTATTCAATTAATGTTCAGCCATGTTCTCATCTCAATAACTTCAAACAACTATTAGGTTGGTGCAAAAATAATGTCGTTTTCTCACATATGTTACTTTGTGAGAAAACGACATTATTTTTGCACCAACCTAATATTTCTTATGTCATTATTTTTTGTATAAGCACCTCGGGATAATTTCTAGCATACACCTATAACTACTGCTAACACTGTTCTTCTTATAGGAGCGTACATAATGAGTAACAGAATTAAGGAACGCACGTAGTCAAGACTGGAAACGATTTTCTCTGGGTTTGGGCAAAATCATGATATGAGAGTTTCAATGCAAAAACTAGCATTCCCAAATTAAGGTTAATGAGAGAATCTAAGTAAATATACAAGTACAAATTGATTGGGTGAAATTAGAATTGCGCGGAAGTTAAGGCATTCTGATCATGGTCATATATAAGCAGGTAGCCTTGTAGATAAGAGGCAGTCTCGGGCAGAGTGGAAGCAGTTATCAAATTCACGGAGAGATGGTCAATCACTGTCAAAGTAGGAGGAGATGTAACTTACGCCGGTCAAAGCGAAGATCTAATTTGTTAATCTGCCACGAGAGAAGACAAAAGTAACACCGAAGATAATACCTAAAACCAAGCAGTGACAGGTGATCTGCAGTTACTTAGCACATTGCATATCTTTTTTTAAAAATTTAGTTATCATTTAGACTTCCGAATTTATTTTGGTTGTTTCTTCTTCTTCTTATTAGTTACGACTAAGTAGTAAATTTAATCATTACTGGTTGCCCGGCACTTTCGGCATTTTCACAAACCTAAGCTACGCTTAAAAAAACATTTGGTCACTTCGACGCGCTGTAATGATTCTCAATTAGATCAATTACGACTGAGTAGAGAGTTCGATTCTCAGTAGGTCACGCATTCGCTGTGTCTTGTGCCACATCTAAGCTAACTAGAGAAAATCATTTGAATACTTCGACATAGTGAAATGGTTAGCAATTAGATCAATTACAATTTAGTGAGTTCGCTACTCACTAGGTGCCAAATTTGTTCAGCCTTGTGCCACTTCTAAGCTATGCTTAGACAATTATCATAACGTGGTAGTTGCGATCCTATCAGGTTTTCATTGTACAAGCAAGAAAATGAAACGCGCAATCGATATAAAACTTTTTGACGATTCATTCGTTTTCATTACTTCTTCCAGTTGTAACTATGAATCTATTATTCGACCTACGTGTCTTCTTTGAAAGCGGCGTATTTAATACAATGAATAATGGGGACTTAGTAGCAGCTTTTACATCTAAAATGTAAACGAATTTATTTTTTGTTATTTTAGAAAAAAAAACAAACAAATCGCAAGCCTCTATCTTCTATGAAAACTGCAAAAAAATATATGAACGATAAAGTTACTTATTAAACTAAACATATCACAGAATTAAATGCGTAAATTGTATCAAATGCATTAATAATGCTAGTCTGCCAGGGTCTATTGATAAAAATCGTGCAGAAAAAAGATAAATAGATGAAAAACAAGGAACAAGGAGGGTTAGTAAAGAGTCAAAACGTGCTGAGAACTAAAAGCAGAAGGATGCTGTGGTGAGCAATGATCATCGCACATGACATACCCATAATGATGAAGTAGTGTATATTGATATAATTCTTTCCATAGATAGGACTGTTCTCACTCATGCTATACTCCTAAACGTACAACCCTGTCTCTAAGGCAGTTTTTCAAAGTCTCTTTCGCCTCTCGCCTCCGTTGCATCCCATTCGAGTCTGTGTGAAAAAGTCTGGTGTATGTTCAACAGTGCAATAGACGGTGAGAAATCGCACGTGACAAAGACACGAAGTATATTGGTTGCGATGAAGTGAGTTCTTTGTTCATGGATCAGATGACCTGGCGCAGCCTGTTTGCACGTTAAGTGGGACCTCGGATATATTCTTTATTACTTTTGTCTTATCTCACGACAGACTAACGGACCAGATTTTCCCTTAGGCCAGCGTGAGCTAAATTTCTTTTTCTCTGACCGTGACTCACCATCTCCCCACGAATTTGAATAGAACTGAGTCGTATCTATAATACGGCCTGACTATATAAGCAAATAAGCGGAAACGTCTGAATTATTTATTTATTTACTAACTTAGTTTATTTCATTATTATTAATTCAGGATTGTGAGTGGTTATTTTTAAACTCTCATATCCCGATTTTACTGGAACTTAGATTTTTTTAAAAATAACGGTTGATCCAACTCCAGAGAAAATTATTTCCAATCGCTTTGATAACGTATGTGCCCTAACTAATCGAGTGGGGACCCAATCCGCTACACATTAACTGTACTGCTGCTGAGAGCAACATTCGCTATACTAGTATATCTACCAAAGTATGTTGCTCTGTCTCTATTACAATGGACCTTTTTTTATATAGTTTTTCATTGTCTAATATAGTGTGACACACCTAGCAAAAAATATACGTGAAGGAGAAACGTTGACTAGAGAGCCTATTACAGTTCAAGGCCTTATTGGGTTATGTTAAGAATGGACCATTTGTAGATGTCTTTTATTAACATGACTATCCGATTTATATTTAACATAAAATACCATGAAATATGAAACACAAAAAAGGATAAAAACGCTTTTATAACATTTATATTTATTTTTGTGTAATGATGTACATGCGCAAAAGATATTATTTTTTGGTGTTATGTCTCTGACTGAAATAGTATTTTTATCTGAGCTCACAAAAGCTGAATGAATTATAAAGCTGAGAAATGCTGAATAAACTGTAGCTTTAGAAGAGTATTTCAAAGAGAAAAGTTCTTGTTGCTTGCTTGGAAATGTTTCGTATGTTTGTAATGTAGTTTGGAAAATTTTGTACGTACGTGCATGCGTAAATATGCTTTTAACGTCTGACCGTCAATGGTCGAGACGAGATCCTTCATGGTTACATCCTTTAAGGCTGGTAAAGAAAGAGAAAGAGAGAGAATGAGCAAGCTCGTGTCTGCTATTTATAATTAATATAACCACGTGATATGATCAACAGAACTTGGCGGTTGAACTTGGTCACGCGATGGAAAATATTTGTTCGTTGGTGGATTGTAACGCCCACTTGCGT
>OZ010591.1:76726192-76731192 GCA_963932145.1 Acanthosepion lycidas | reverse complement strand
AATAGCTGGGACCCTAATAGGTGCTACCACTCCGGTTCAGTGTGGACCTCGGAACACCAACAATTAAGAGCTGGTTCCACGCTCCTGATAAGAGGCCTTGCTGCAGGACGTAGTTTATCGTCTTACCCAGGACGCGGATGTAGTTTATCGTTATACCCAGAACACCCTCCAATTTCTTGAAGAAATCAAACAGTATTCCAAAATATGAGTTCAAATAAACTATATCATAATACACACCTATCAATGTCTCTAGTAATTATGTCCAAACAAACATGTATATACATAAAAGCTGGGTATCATGTACCATGTATTCAATTGTGAAAGCAGAATAACACATATATTTTTATTACTTCAAAGCTCCTAATAAAATAAAATTTCGGTATTAAATGACCCCTGAGTTGATGTACCGGTAAACAAATCAATCAATCACTCGATCAATTAATCAATTAGGTATTAATACTTTGAACTAGAGTTGTTGATATTTAATGAATCCTACCATCCTACCAAGAAAAAAAGGTACTTAATAAGAAAGTGTTTAAAATTTGATGATACGCGCCAGGAAATGAAGAAGATGCTTGCTCTAACCAAGCTATTAAATGGGGGAGCCAATGTTTGCCTTCTAAAACTGCATTCAAAATAATCGTTCTACGGCATTTGATTATTAACCACTAAATCCTGTAGGAAAAAAAAGTAACTGTCACAGTGATAGGACATGTTCCATTATCAGCCAATACCTTTGTTTATCTGTAATATTTTGTTAGCTAATTTCTTAATTTGTTTATTTTGCTTCCCACAATATCTTCTTCTTCATCTGGTCAAATGATTTAAGATCATAATTTTTTTGAACCCACTGATCTCTCAGAATATCTACTTCTCATATAAATTCTGTTGGCGTTCCTATCATGTTTTCCTATCCGTCGTTGTTTTCTCTTTACTGTTTTGTTTTTCTAAATTTTTTTCTTATTGCTACGGAAAAAAGCTGTGGCCAGCTCAAATAATTTTTTCTACTCATTCCAAATAGACTACATTCTCTTCACAGACGCCTTTTCACTATCAGAAGACGAATTTCTTGGCGTCATTCCCTGTCTGTTAGAGTTTCAGTGTCTTCCATTCAACGCCATCTCCTTTCATCGCCATATTTGCTAATTCCTTTTTCCTTAGGGTTGTTTTTCAAAATTCATTCCCTGGAAAGGTTTTTATTTTATTTTCAGCAATCTTAAAGATTTGTTTCTTGTTTTATTTATTTATTTGTAGAACTTTTTTTCTTTTTCTTATGCAGTCTTTGTTAGTAGTTTTTAGATATCTTTCATTGTTCTTCTATTTCACGGCCGTGACAGGAACATTTTTATTTTCTGTCCACGTCGAAACTTTAGATGTATATAGCTATTTGTTTTGACTTTTTTCAGAATGTATGTAAACCTCCTAGATTCGAAAATTTTGCCTGTGGGAAACAAGTACTTTCTCATATATGAATAAAGATAGAAGGAACATTTAACTTAGTCGACGCATTTTGTCCTCTGACTGACTTTATCAAGGCAAATGTGATTTTATTTTGTACCAAGTATTTCTAAATAAAAGTAAAAATGTTAGTTCGTTTTAACATTTTGAATTTAGGAGATGCTCATGAATATTTATCAAGTTCACTGAAAGTCTAGGTCAATTATGGAAGATGGTAAGTGACATAATTTGATGTCTAATAAACGAAAGTGATTAAAGGATGTTATTGAATTTTTATGTAATTAATATTTAAATTATTTTAGTACTAGACAAATTTATGCATTATATATCTTTTAATCGTTATCTTTACATTTTTTTAACATTCTTCTGTGGCGCCATGGAGTAGTACTAATTCTTTCAGGAATGGAGATGTTTAAAAAAAAATCAGTGTGTGTCGATTTATCTCTATCTAAAAATGGCAGGATGCGTGTGTGTGTGTAACGAATGCATGGCCGCAATTCTCGACGGATTTGAACCAGAATTTACATGCCCCTGCTCCAAGTTAGTGGGTAAGCCATGACCGACTTTGCATTTCCCGACTCCCATTGATAGTGGAAATAATCGATTTTTTCATGCTTCTACGGCAGTTTTCATGTAGTTTGCGGCCATTTTCGACCTCCCAGAGTGAGAGCCAATAGCTGGCTGCCACGAATAGGCAGGAAGATTCTATTGGCCAGCGTGAGAGCCAACAGTTGACTGACACGAATGTTTGCTAGCATGCAAAAAAATCGACAGCTGCATTCGTCACAAGTGCGAAAAATTTAAATCTGCATGGTATTTCACTCCAATTGCCTCATTCGCTTGCTTAAAATCAACGTTGATTCTGATTCTGCAGAACTGGGTTGAAAAAGTATTTGTTGTTAACATTCTTTTTTCATTCGGTTTTTCCAGTTACGAGTCCTTATTTAAAGCTGATCGTTTTGTGTTCATTTTATTTATTTATTTTTTTCGTAACAGATTTAATGTTTAGTATAGAGCTTAAAAAACTCGCAGTGTGAGATAGGCAGGAAGTAAGGCAGGAAGTAAGGCATGTAGCAACATCAGCACGGCAAAGGGCACTCCTTTAAAGGCTAGGAAGGGCAAAACTATTTTAAGTCAAGTGATAGCAATTGCTGTATGAGTCGTACGATTTTTGAATCAAGCACGGGCAACGCCGGGCCATGCTGCTAGTATATTGACAAGATTCTACAGCAGCACTTTTGATAATTTTCTGTCTAAGAAAGGTAATTTCTCTTTTAATTAGTGTGGCATTCCTTAGACCAAAGTTGTGGTTGAATTTATTTCTAAGTGTAAACAATGCATTTGATAATTTTTGGTGTACAAGATCATTTTTTGTTTATAGATACGTGTTTTAAATTTCTGAAAGTTTCTATAATGTATTTTGAAAAGCAGTTATTACATATATATATCTGATATGTCCATATTTAATCGAAGTAGCTAAGCGGTTTTCGCTACTATAACCAAGTTGTAAACGGTAGCAGTAATCGACCGGTGATCGTCGTAGTCGCAGGCCATAGGTGTAAACCAATAGGATAACAAATGGCGTAGTCAAATCGGCGTCGTCATAGACTTAAACTCTGTCGTACCTACACGTCCGTCTGTATTTATGACGGACACCAGCCAATCATATTCCAGTGAGGTGTATGCATATTCCATTATATCAATATCTGATTCAGAATTATTATTGTGATCCGTAATTTTGTTTCTAAATATATCCATGATAGTTTTAGACGTGGTTGTTATATCGTTAAGTTTGTATAATTTGTTTTCGATAGTGAGTTTTAGGCAGTAAATAGGGGGTATTCTTTGTCTATTTTATCTCTTTTATTGGCATTGTAATTATTGGTAATAATACATTTTGGCGATTGTATATCCTGTATACATTTCCCTTACCACTGTAGATGAAATAATACGGATATTGAAGGTTTATGAAAGTCTTTTCACATTAGTTTTCCTTTTGTCCTTATCAATATTATCCTGTTACAGATATATTGTAGTTATATCTAAAAAATTTTCACACACAAATCAAAGGTAAAGAACGGGACAGAGATAACGTTAGAAAGTAGAGGCAACAATTATTCTGGAATCTTTCGTCAGGAAATATATAAATAATACTATTTGGTCTATCCCACCCTTTAATTATATCAATGATGAATCTGAAAAGTATGCTTATGAAATTGCAATACTCACACTTCCGAAAAGGCCATGTATTGAAAATATTTTTCTATAGACCTGATAATATGCGGCATAACATAATAAACACTACATCACGATATTAATTATGAACAAAATCTGCCCCAGCTGGTGTAACAGTAAACATGGAAAAATATATCCTCTTGCAGGCAAATGCCTGACAGAAATATTATCTATTAGGCTACCGTAAAATCTGAACATGGATCAAATAAGTTTTATATCGAGTCAGCTGAATTTTGATATATAAATAGAGCAAGGAAAAAACATCCTTCAAATGTATAGATTACGTAAATAGTAAAGAGCTGTCAACGTTTATCTATAACTGTAAATGTAGATATAAAAAGCCCCATTTATTATGTGGAATATTATTTATAAAAATGCAAGGTTAAATGAAGCTGGTTTCTGGTTACCAGAATTATGATTAGAAGAGTACGTGCGCAGAATTAGTTTGACATTTGAAGACAGCCTCCTTTATAGAATATCAGAACTAATTAACATCGACACGATAATTCGCACTGGCTCTTTTTATAAAATCTGGGCTAAAAAGGAATATTGGACGAGTTTCCATGGTGTAGGCACGGTTAGATTTTGTTATCGCTTCCAGCTTATTCGGGAAGACGAGGTTCGTTGTCTAAAAGCAGAGATTTTTTTTTCTAATTTTGGTGTCTGAAGATTGAGTTGTGCCCGGAAGATTGCGAAGACCGAAATTGCAAACATTTTTTTTGTGATTAGAACGCTTCTTTTTTAAACGAATATTCACGCAATGCAAGGGCTAAAAGTCAGACAAGGTCGAGGATTACTGATCATAGTTGGCGTAGTAGCGTTAGAAGAGGAGGTAAAAGGTCGGTTTTTGATATCATGTATAACTTGAAGAACATTGTAGTTAGCGAGAAAGCATCTACCAGAGAGTTCGTTGCGCAAAACTGTAATTCTAGGGAAAATGCTGTCCGAAGGAAAATCCCTTCTTCCTAATAGGATACGAAGTTAATGTTGATTATCCGGCGCAGGTTCATGAGCTGGAATTAAGACATAGCCCTTCATAACATTTACTATGGTTATTCGAATAGCGACTGGGGCAAGTCGTTTCATCTAAAATTTGGAATTTTACCGGATTCATTAACCATGGAAGTATACCAATTTTGTTGGCAGTAGCATATGTGAACTAGGATTTGAATTTACATCAGATTATTTATGCATATTTTTATTCCCATTTCCATAACTATGTATTTTTCTCACAAAGTTTTGCTCATTGTGTCTGTTCGTTTAGAAAAAAAGTATCAGAGAATTATAAAATGAAAAAGAAAAAATGG
>OZ010591.1:76713692-76721192 GCA_963932145.1 Acanthosepion lycidas | reverse complement strand
TTTGCGGGGTCTGCCGGTTTTAAAAGCACTATTTTGCCAGTATCATTGTAGGATTTAACAACCCTGCCTTCAACACTCTTGGAACGTTTCACTTTCTCTGAAATCTCTCTAATGGTGTGCTTTTCCTTGTGTAGCTTCACAATAGCTTGTCTCACAGAGTAATCAAGTTTTTGGCGTTTCGCCATGGCGCCGGCTAATGCAACGTTTACAAATGACTAAGTAAGTCTTATTCTTTAGAGAAAATCAAAAAATTTGAATATAGCATACTGTTTATATTGTTTTTCTCAATTTTGTCCCTTACTTCTGGACGATCCTATTTTGAAAATAAATAAATAATTGTTATAATTCTTTTTCTATCCTTTGCAAATGATTCAAATTTTAGTATGTTATTATGGATGATAACGACTACAAGTTGTCAAAATTTAAAGCTTTTCATAGTTGTTATTTCTAACAAATATTAGGTTTTAAAAATTTGTCCCTTAGTTTTGGACGCTACTGTATATATATATATATATATATATATATATATATATATATATATATATATGATTCCATTTAGATTGTTTTTTTTGTTGTTTCTATCCACACTGTGTTATTAGAAGATCTTCCAAGAATGGTGAAATATTCTAAGAGACGGGGCACATATTTACAGTTGATGACCTTTCGATCAACGCACTCTCTAAATATTTAGCTCTTAATGAATTGTTTCTCTTTTGATCAATGTAGCATTTATTTCCAAATTACGGTGAACAACTAATGCATTTTATGTATGATTTTGTATAATATCCCTTTCGTGTTCATATAAGCTTTTATTTAGATTCGTTGACATTTTTTTATATCACAGTGTTGGATATCTAAATAGGATGGAAATAAAAAAGAAAATGAATTTAAATGATATCGGTTAGATTTCCTATTTAGCTCTTGAAAATATATTTTCAGTTGAGCACTGTTGAAAAACGGTAACCTGCGTAAATGCGAAGCTCTTCAGTAAAATATATGGAGCACTATGGCTGCTTGGCTTTTGTTTACGTTTACAAAAAATATACGCAAGCATTGGTCGACTCAATTTGTCGATTCAAGATGGCTCAGTGGTAGAAGCTCTTGGGTTTTGATCCGGTCTTGAGGCATTCGGTAATCTAGTCGCACTGAGGAGCGATATATATATATATATATATATATATATATATATATATATATATATATATATATATATATATATATATATATATATATATGCGTGTGTGTGTGTGTATTAGATACGTTGAGTCAGATTAAATTTTAATTTAAATTACTATTTATTTCGAATATAAATTAATGTTTTAATGTTTTTAAGAACATGTAATCTCATTTTAATTAAAAAAATAGTAAAAATGAATATTCCCCACTTAAAATATTCTCTAAATTTTAGAATTTGTTATAACAAGATATATAAAAACCCAAGTTGCGTAACGGTCAGTCCATACTCAGTACCTGACGCTTATGTTGAGCATGAAACTCCGAGACGTGCTAGCGGTGACAGATATGTATATTTAATAATGTATACATAAATGCAACAATATATATATATATATATATATATATATATATATATACACTACCTCTTTATTATGCTGACCTGCGATAATACAAACAGATTTTAGCAATATGCGCGTAGAATTGAAAATTTAATACAATAACCGATAACTTTTTTAACCTTAATCTTGTAGACATAAAACTGCTTTTGAATCGTAGCTGTGCCATTGGAGTTATGCAGAAAATAATGCACGCATTGGCATTAATCAAGGCTTGTTGCAATTTTTCGGAAAAGAAGCACTTGATGAGCTCTTAGAAAGGCGGTGAATAATACGTTTAATCAATGGCGACAGAGATATGTGTGGTAACCTAAGTCTCAGGAGTCTGTCAACGCACGATATGCGTACTTGTTATTCCCTTGTAGAAAATATATAGCAAATATTTTTATTATATGTGAAATATAGTGAATATTATTCAAGAATTTTTTTATAGAAAATACGGAAATAAATTAATAGGAGATGCCTCAGTATCATAAATATTCTGTTTAAATCTATTTTCTTCTGAGGGTACAGATCTTTGTTATATATATATGTGTGTGTGTGTGTGTAAAATGAAAATTCAACGGTTATATTTTATTTCATGAATATTTTTAAGCATATTTTCAGATCGAAATATTCATAAAATGTCTTATAACTTAGATGGATTTTAAGGTTTTCTTGATTTATTATAATATTGCATTACATTGAGCAATTAGTGTATATATACAACATAATAATATAATATATATACAATATAATATATATATATATATATATAATATAATATATATATATACAATATAATATATATATATATGTATATATACAATATAATATATATACAATATTATATATATATATATATATATATATACAATATAATATATATACAATATTATATATATATATATACAATATAATATATATACAATATTATATATATATATATATATATTATATATATATGTATATATACAATATATATATATGTATATATACAATATAATATATATACAATATTATATATATATATATATAATATATATATGTATATATACAATATATATATATGTATATATACAATATAATATATATACGGTATTATATATATATATAATATATATATATATGTATATATACAATATAATATATATATATATATACAATATAATATATATATATATATAATATAATATATATATATATAATATAATATATATAATATAATATATATATATGTATATATACAATATAATATATATATATATATATATATATATATATATATATATATATATATATATATATATATACATACACACACACACACACACACACTAACATCATCTGATATGTCTGTGTGAACATCGGAAAAACTGGTTCAATGCAAGGAGTGGTAAATTATCATAATTAGGACAGGGTATGTTATGGTACTTGATGTCCTTCGTCAAATGGTTCTACTGGAATAACTACTACACGATACATTAATGTCCATCGAGGTGAATTTTTCGGCTGACCATAACGTCTTTAATAATCCGGACCTGAAGTGCCTCATAGTGGATTTCCCACTTATCTCCCAAAGATCTTCCGTGGAGAACCGCTAAATGGAACAGCCAATAGGAGTTACCGTAAGACAAAGTGGCTTATTCTTTTCTTTCTTTCTTTCTCACAAGATGCCTTAAAGTGGGGGCTTTTGGTCACCAGCCAAACGAATGTCGCTTTGAACACAACGTAGGTTATTGTACAATATCCTCGGATTAAGTGACTACACAGCGTATATCGAATATATCAGTCAAGAAAATAACTCTTCTGAAATGTAAATTTTTCATTATTTTTCAGTTGTACTTTGCACAAATCTACGTACGAAAAAACGACTTCTATTCAAACACACCTAAATTCTTCTATTTATTCTTCTTTTCTGTATCATTTATTTTCAGGAAGTGGACGATCATGGCTCTGCACAGCTTCCTTTTTTTTGCACAACTTTTAAATTTTGTCTTTTAGATATTTATCCGAATCCGAAAATATGCGAAGGTGCGTCTAAAAGTTCATAAGATAACGAATATGCTAGAGCAGTGAAATGTTTCGACCATTAATTTCAACATCTCTTGACTACATTGCTTATGTTCTGGTAAACTCATATACGACGGTTCAAACACAATTTCAAATATAATAAATCCTTGGTCTCCGTGTTTGCTCGGAGTCACTGTGGCTTTGAACGTGTTGATCACCGTCCTTGTTCTCCTGATATGGTCCCATCTATGATTTGTTACCCAACATGTAACAACATTTCACTGGGAACGAGTATCGCAATGATGATGGCATCATATCTGTTGTTGATTACTTTTTTGACCAACAATGTGAAAGATTATTCACCAATGGGATTTTTGAATAGTTTATGTCTAGTTTTCCTTTAAACTGTCCTTTGCGTGACAAATATTCCAAGTCAGCTTTCATTATTTCGTGCCTTAAAAAATTCAATTATCTCAATACATTATATGATGCATAATATAATCTATCATAAAATTGCACCATATGAAAAAATAATATATAAACCCTTGCTTGATTGTATGTGAAGACAAATCATCTCCATTGATACGGAAAATACTGGACACATATTTAACAGTCTAGTCCTGCATTTTTAATCATAGACAAACAACACATTTCCAAGCAAGAAACGTTCAGCCTCCACAGAGTAAAAGTAGTAGTTGGTTTTGGTCCATAGTACGCTTCAGTTATGGATCAGATCACTCTGGTCTTGGAAACCATTTATGAGCAAGACACCGTACGGGTTGGGGATATTTTCACACGGTTGTGGATTGAGCTCATAACGCTGTTTGAAACACGCCATGAACAGTTGGCCGTTATGCCACGTCGCTTATCAACGTTTGTGCACATTCATCCAACTGATATGCCTGAAAAATAACAGGCAATTCTCGCGAGATAATTTTTTGTGTCATAGCAACCACGTTGATTAGAATTGGTGGAGGGATCTATTAACTCGCCTAATCCGACACTTACAAATACTAGATATTTGGACTGTTATCGAGAAAAGGACGACAATTTTGGGGGTCCATAATACATCGATTGTTTGCAATTTGCTGACAGAGAGATGAACGTAGAAAATATAAGTCAGTTTGACAGGTTAGTCTGTGTTTATAATCAAAATTATTCAAAGTCGTGGTAGTAGAAAATGTAACATTTTTTACTGGGACATCTACACAGCCAAACATACACACACACACATATATATATATATATATATATATATATATATATATATATATATATATATATATATATATATATATATGAATTGTCGTCTAAATTACGGAAAAAATGAAAATAATTACGGACATCTCATTTAAACAGATATGTTTAGCGAAATGACACAAAAATATCGTGCAGTACTTATGATTAAATTTCTTCAATGAAATCGCCATTGGCGTCAACCAGGGCCGCCAGATGACTTCGGAGTCTCTTGGATCTCTTCTAGAGGGTCGTCCTCTTTAAGTTGGTGAACTCTTCCATGATACTTGCTATCAGTTCATCTTTGGTGTTACGAGTATTTTAGTTTGCCTCTAGATCAACTGCGCCCACATATAATAATCAAGTTGCAGTATGGGGAGTTAAGTGACCATCTTTAAGGGGGGAAATCTGCTCGCAAAATAGTCTGACAGCCATGATCGAGTTACCCAGCTTGTGTGGCATGGTGCAGGGTCCTGTTACTCGATATATGCATTCTAGCAACCAACACCTCTTGACGCAGGTCATTATTATCCCCTCAGAGCAATTGCGGTCGGCTCCCCTGTTGAGTCGAAGGCCATGTGGGTAGATGAATGCTGGCATATCGTCGCTTCCAACGTTTCCAAATTTTGGGAGGAGAGACTTGCGTCAAGGTGCTCTTTTTCTCACAGACGGTGATCAAATGACCCTAATATAGCGTGCAGGCGACAAAATAAAACAAAATCACAGGCACAGAATAAAACTAAAAAATCGCCCCTAATTAACAATCGTACTATATATATATATATATATATATATATATATATATATATATATATAAACGCATGATGATTGTGTTTAGCATGAAAGTCTGTCGCCTGTGAGTATTGACTTCAATGTTCACTTTTATACAGTGTAACCCGGATATAAGAGAGTTGTCGGGACTGGAGAAGAAGTCTCTTATATCCGGGTTTGGTCTCATTTATATACATTAACACAGGGTCTAATTTGGGACCAGAGAAAATCTCTTTTATATCCAGGTTACACTGTATTTAAATACATCCTATCTGTGATATTAAGCATTTTATCCCACAAATAGAGCACAATTTATAATATATATATATATATATATATATATATATATATATATATATATATATATATATATATGCATTGGGAACGAACGAATATATAAATTCTAACGTTCACAGCATTAATTCAAAAGAGGGCTCAATACCGATCGAGCAATAATTATTTATTATAATTTATTTTTCATATAGACGAAAACAATGTTTTTATATAAGAACAATTTTTTTTGTGTATATGAAATTTATATATATATATATATATATATATATATATATATATTATTTAAACCATAAGTATATTTATGTATTTCCGTATACCGGACAGAATATTGGAGTAATCTTAGTAAAGAAAAAAATGCACTCTCCAGCTATAAGCCACTGTTCACATCGCAACATGCAATCTAAGTACAGTGTGACCCGAATATAAGAGAAACATGCATATAAGAGAGATTTTCTCTGGTCCCAAATTAGAGCCATACTTACCTAAACAAAATAGACCAAACCCGGTTATAAGAGAAACCCGAATATAAGAGACTTCATATCCGATCCCGACAACTCTCTTATATCCGGGTTACACTGTAGAATGCTATGTTATTTATCTGACTTAATGGTAAAGAATATCGCAGCGAATAACTAACACAGAATGAGAATATGAAATTAAACGAATAACTTTCTTGTGATGTTTATTGTGTGCATCAAACACTTTTAAAACAAAACACACGAATCTAATTATGACAGTGAATGAGATAGCGAGATACAAATCAAACGCATCAACGTTATTTTGGTACTTTTGTTATATTCGCTTATGCTTCTTTTTTCTTGATATACTTTTTTTAGATACACATCTCTCGATGATGCCACAATATATATATATATATATATATATATATATATATATATATATATATATATATATATATTAGGTTGGTACAAAAATAATTTCGTTTTCTTGCATAGTAACATATCTGAAAAAACGACATTATTTTTGCACCAACCTAATTTAAACGTTAAGTATATTTATGTATTTCCGTCAACCGGACTGAATATAATAATCTCAGTAAAAAAAAAAAAAAAAAAATGAACTCTCCGGCTATAAGGCACTGTTCTACGCTGGTTCGAATCCCATCGGAGGGCGTTTAATTTGCTTTAATGAGATTTCTCGAATATTCAGGTCATCAGTCGGAAAATAACAGAAGTATCTACTCACATCCGAGTATCTACTAAAAATAACGTTTAACTAACGAATGCTACTTGTGAGTCTATTTTCTCAATTAAGCACAAGCCCCTAGATGTAATACACAGGATTTTAAATAAATTAAAAATAAAACGGTGTGTGTATTTCAAACACGGTTATCCACTAATAGTAATGAATATGTTTGATGAAACATACATTCATTAATTCTTTAGAAACTAATAGACATGTATATGTTTATCGTGAGAGTGAGAAAGATAAGCATGCAATGTACCGGGGTTAACAGAATAAATGTCCGTCACACAAAATGTTTAATATCTAAAAAAAGACACTAAACTGATTGGGGATCATTTTGCAGGTTTTCAGATAACACGTTTCGCCATCTTGACACCATTTGTCGTAAGAATAAATGACAAATCTTTCGAGCTATCCACCTGAAACTTGA
>OZ010591.1:76703692-76711192 GCA_963932145.1 Acanthosepion lycidas | reverse complement strand
ATTACGTAAGAGTTTGTATTGTGTAAAATCTGTTACTATACATGGAGTACTGTTTGGTTAACACTACCGCTCAAAATGCGAAAGTTATATATATGAACTGCAGTCTCACTCCAAGAGTTTCTGACCTCATTGCCTCAGGCCTATTTTCGCCTTGGTCTTGATATCAACCCAAACAAAACAGAGGTTATTCAAAAAGCGTTTAAACAACGTCATCCAGCAGCTAGGCTGCACATTGACAACGTCTCATTGTCTGACGTTAACTCATTCATCTACCTTGGCAGCATCATACCCGATAATGGACGATTCGACGAAGACATACTCTTACGGATAAAGCTTGCCTCTGCTTCCTTCGGACGTCTCCGCCTCAGGGTCTTCTCTAACAGTAACGTCCGACTCACCACCAAAGTGGCTGTCTATCGAGCATTTGCTATTTCAACACTGCTCTACGGCTGTGAACGCTAGACCGTGTATCGACGACAAATATAACTGATTGAGACAATCCATATCCGCTCTCTTCAGCAGATATTGCAGGTTACTTGCAGCGATAAAATTCCCAACACCAAAATTCTTCAGCGTGCAGAAAATCGTCAGCATCGAAGCTATCCTCCGAGAACGCCTTCTAGGTTGGATTGGGCTTGTTGTGCGGATGTCGGGCCATTGCATCCCGAAAAAAATGTGGAGGCCAAAGGAACGATTTTGATTAAGCGTGCTTTTATCTCTTGCAATATTAACCGGACATAATTAGAGAACATCTCAAGGGTTTACAACGTCTGGCGGTCCCTGCGTCGCCGGAGTGTCGAACTTCGAGGTGCGCTCGAAGGGAGGCGATGCCAGCGTCATCTGCAACTTGCCAATCACGCACCGGTCATGTTTCTATGCCACCTATACCCGAGAACATGTCGCTCGCGGATCGGGCTGCTATCTTACTTTGCAGAACACAGAAGACGGACAGAGATGGAAGGACACCGTCGTCTTCAGCAATTACGTATATATATATATATATATATATATATATATATATATATATATATATATATATATATATATATATATATTATGTGTGTGAGTGTGGTTGATAAGAATATTGGTCTCATCGTAACACGAGTTTCTTGCACACGCGATCTTCAAACAGTAAGAATTTTACTTTTTAGCAAGTTGTCCTTTGTTTCCATCATGGTTGTTCCTTTTATCTCCCTATATATATATATATATATATATATATATATATATATATATAGGGAGATAAAAAAAAAAGTAAAAAAAAGTAAAATTCTTACTGTTTGAAGATCGCGTGTGCAAGAAACTCGTGTTACGATGAGACCAATATTCTTGTCAACCACACTCACACACATAATATATATATATATATATATATATATATATATATATATATACGTAATTGCTGAAGACGACGGTGTCCTTCCATCTCTGTCCGTCTTCTGTGTTCTGCAAAGTAAGATAGCAGCCCGATCCGCGAGCGACCTGCTCTCGGGTATAGAAACATGACCGGTGCGTGATTGGCAAGTTGCAGATGACGCTGGCGTCGCCTCCCTTCAAGCGCACCTCGAAGTTCGCCACTCCGGCGACGCAGAGACCGCTAGAGGTTTTATATATATATATATATATATATATATATATATATATATATATATATATATATATATATACACACACAAGTATAGGGTTGGTGCATATGGAATAAATTCCAATAACCCCCAAATTTTCTTAATTGAGTGCTCAATACAGTGTAGAGCAAATATAATTTATTGGAAAATTATAATTTAAAAATGTTATAAAATTACTTCAAAAATAGGCATTTGGTTTCAATGCTTCTGGAGTCTTATCAAGTAATTGTGTTGAATGTAGAATAAAGAGTTTTAAAAGTTTCTGATCGATTTGGACCATTTAAAACACTTTATTCTACATTTAACATCATCACTTGATAAGACACTCGAAGTATTGAAAAAAATGGCTATTTTTGTACTTATTTTATAAGATATTTCTATTATAATTTTCGAATTATATATATATATATATATATATATAAATTACTTAACATTTTAATTGCCACATTTTCTCACCCACTTTCTAATACACAATGTGTGCGTGTGTGTGTGACTGAGTGAGTGGACAGATGCAGACAGAGACTGAGTATGAGAATGGGAGTTGTTGGGAAAGAAACAGATTGAAAAACTTAGGTCATTTTTTAGATATATTTCCTAAGCCTATTACTAAACATACACCTCTATAAAAAACACACATGTACGCATATATTTATGCTTAATGTATGTTTGTGTATATATACGTGTTTGTGTGTGTGTGCACGCGCGTATATTTATGTATACGTATATGTGTATTCGTTGATGCATACGCATTTCTGAAAGCACACTCCCTACCACACATATATAAATTTACGATCCTATATAACTTCATGTTTCTATATTCTCTTCTAACTTTATGTTTCTATATAAAATATTGAAAAGAACCAATAAATTTTAGGACGGCTCTAGTAAAGATAATCTCGGACACAAATCGATGACATGTTATGAACTACATCTACAATTCTTGGCGTTTTTACTACCATCATTTGATGTCTGTTTTTGCCGGATATCTGCCACCCGCCACCTTTGTGGTCAGTCTCCTCCTCCGTATCAATAAAATATCCATACGAAAAACACAGCTAATCCCCAATGACTTGTCTCTATTTACTCTGACTGGAGAGCAGTATAGTCGAATTTTGAGGAAGTACTTCTTCTATGTTGCACCAAACACTCAACAGATATTCGAGGGGGTGCTGACAAATTTAAGGCTCTACCTTTTTCCAGATTTTTTTAACAAATGATTAGTTATTGAAGGAGAAAACGTTTCTTTGTCTGTCCGAGTATTTTTTTTTTTTTTTTAGCGTACTTCTTATAGAAGTATTTTTTTTTTTTTTGTCAATCGCTAAAATTTCCATTTAAAAACATTTATAAAACTATGATTCGTGTAATTTGCAGAAAAGTAAGGACAGTTTAAGTAAATGAAATGACAATAGAAACGAAGAACAGGGAAAATTCATATAACCGAAAAATTAAAATAAAATTAAAAAAACGGTAAAAATAAAAGAAAATCAAGAAAAAAAATTATTTACATTATTTACAGGTGAAATATTGTGACTATGTTTGGTGTTGTTATCATAACGTTCTGCCCCTGGGCCCATCGGCCTTCATTAAGTGCTTGTAAGTCTGATTAACATTCAGTGAATTTCAATAGTCCGCGTGTAAATAATGGTAACTGCTCATCCCAGAAATTCAGATAAATGCATAATAATGAACATTATGAAGACAATTTCTCTCAGAATATATGGAATCAGAATTTATTATTGACGCTATTTACATTCGAACCAATGATCCCATCATTGTTATTGTTAGCCTAACGTTTCGGTTGCTGTGCCCCCTGTCATTTATCAGGTGTATGTTGCTCCGTGTAACTTCCTCAGAATTCCCAAGGAAGAATAGCGATGTGTATTAAAGTTTTGGTTCATGAATTTGTAGAGTATTAATAGTGTCCAATCTATGGTTTGTATAATGTGTACTTGAACGGGGCGAGATATAAATTAACAAATATTAAAAACTAGCGTCAAAGATACCCATTTAGACGGCCTTTCAACTAGCTCCTGCTGGAGGCTTTTGATTGGACCTTCATCGCACTAGGTACTAGTAGATTCGCTAGCCAACAACAGACTACAGAAGAAATCAAAATTGATAGCTACATTTAAGTAGTGCATTAATATTTAAGTTTACCTTTTAAAAGTTCAACAATAATTCTTCTGCCGCCATTTAATTTTCAGACAGTGATGTACGTATGTCCTTACTTTCTCTACAAATAATTATTTTTATTTCATAGGTAACTTTCGCTGCATTTCGCAATTAATTCCGATTATTCAAAAATTTATTTCCAAGTTATACTAATTGTTATCGTACAAAACATCGCCTAAAACAAATGCAATGATGACAATTAGGGAAACCAGAATTTCAGGATTGCGGGTCTGGAATGTATTTAATTTGCTCACAGAGTTGTCCTTATTCCACAATGGTATCATATATTGAGCTATGGCATCTAGCAGTAAAGTTAAAAATTTTGACAGATAGGCACACTGACATTCGCATTTATTATATAGATAAGAATAGGACGACATATCCCCAGACATAGGCAGTGATGGTTTACCAATCGCAGCTGAGATGTAATACAAGTCTAAATGTATGGGACACGTAGGGAAGATGGAACTGACTAATGATTCGTAACTGTCCTGGAGAGACGGGCATGCTAATCATTAAGCCACGTTAAAGTGTCTCACAAGAAATAGGCTGTGTAACGAAAACGGTTAATCCTTGTAAATTAAATAATGGGTTCAGTTCGGAATTTACCAGTAGTTTACCCGAATCAACATACATCTGATGAAGTCCGAAGGGTAGAAAGGTCGAAATGTTGGGATAATAACAACAAAGATCAGGACAATAGCCAACATGTAAATAATTTAAATAAAAGCAGAACAAAAAAAAAATAATAATGAAATATGGATCAAGAGAAGACAGAAATAAAAGTGAAAGATAAAAAACGAGAAGGAAAATCCAATAATATAGATAAGAAAAAATAAACAAGATAAATTATGAAAAAAAGAAAGAAAGAAAGAAAGATATAAAAATAAAACTAGTAAAAGGAAAAATGAAGACATTGGAATAATTGTTAAAATTATATGAAAAAAGAAAGAAATTCAGGCGATAAAAAACGAAAAGAAGGAAAAACAGAGATTAAGTAAATTAAAAAAAAAATAGAAGAAAGGAGAGAGAAGGACAGCTAATAAGAAAGAATTAAATCAATCAAAAGAAACTCGAATAGAAATAGCAAAGAGATAAAGTAGAGAGAAGAAAAGAAAAGAAAAAAAATTGAAATTCAGGCGCTAAAAAGGATAAGAAGAAAAGAAGAATATTAAGTGAATGAAAAATGGAAGAAAGAAGATGAAAGAAAATTAATAAGAAAGAATGAAATCAATGAAAAGAAACTAAAATAGAAATACCAAAGAGGTAAACTAAAGAAAATAAAAAAGAATGAAATTCAGGCGATAAAACGAAAAGAATTAAAGACGAAGATTAAGTGATGGTCAATTAACAAGAAAGAATGAAATCAATGAAAAAAAGAGTCGAATTGAGAATGCAAAATGGTAACGTAAGAAAGAAAGAAAGAAAGAAGCGATGCCGAATGATTGACGAAAAAAGAAAAGGAAAGGTAGACCAATATATATATATATATATATATATATATATATATATATATATATATTGATATATTTTATCTCTACCTTCTTTTCCACAAAAGAAAAACATGCCCAGAATCACGCTCAATCTGAACATCAAGTTCTTAATTTCGTATTTTACTAGTTTTTATTGGTGACATTTTTTTTTTAATACTGGAGATGATGGTTTAACATTTTAGGATAAAGCCTGGCTTGTATTTTGAATAAGGAGCGCAGTTTAAAATAGTGAGTTGACATATATCCCCGCGTAACGAAGTCAAGTTAACAAGGAAGTGATGGTTTGAATTCTGATTTTGACTCTTCCTAGCCTGGTTGCCATTGAAGGTAAAAAAATACATTTTAGCTTACTATTTAACCCATAACTCAAGAAAATTATTCCTGTCGTTTTAAAGACCATGTTCCAAAGGAAACATTACAGTCACGGTCAGCAAAATGGTGTATATATGCTAAGAAAGGGGGATAAAAAGTGAAATTGATGAATGAAACGGAAAAAAAAATATTGAAAAAAAAAAAGAGAACAAAAGAGCATAGAGAAATGTATGCAAGGAAAGAAGAATCAGATATATTAGGTTGGTGCAAAAATAATGACGTAATAATGTCGTTTTTTGACGTTAAAAAATACGTAAAAAAACGACATTATTACGTCCACCAACCTAATACTTATAAAACGAAATGCATGTGAAGTTGATCAATAAAATTGAAAAAAAGAAAGAAAGAGGAAGGCTGTATGCAAAGAAGACATATATACTTAAAAGAAATACAAGTATTGTTGATTAATAAAATGGAAAATTATAAAAAGGAGAAAGAAAGTAACAAACAAAAAATGGCGTCTCTACAGAACAAAAATTAATAGAAAGAATACATTATTTTCTGGTTGTAAATAAACCGAGATTGGCGATTTCAGTTTGAGATACGAAATGATTTTGCACTTTCGCCCATCGCAAAATCTGTGTCTTCATTAATGAAGGCAGACAAACGATTGCGTTGATCACGTCGTTTTGTTTTTTTGATATTTAGAAGCGATGTTGTGACTAATTTTTCCATTCCCGCCGCCATCGATTTGCGTTCAGACTCCCTTGCAATATAGTATGTCATGATAATCTCGCAGACTGGAGCCCGGGTAAGACAACGTGCTTAAGGTTCGTTGCCTTTCTCTATATATTAATAGACTAGGATGTCTGTTAATATGCAGCAATTTTCAACTCCAGTCAGCAAGGTTAATTCAGACAGTTCAGAATTTTCTTTGTTGCATGAAATATTCATATCTATATATAGTTTGAAATTAAGCGAGGGAAATCAAGAATGACAAAATACATTTTTGAATGCTTAGCTTTATTTAACTGATAGGGAAAAAAGAGTTTATATATATATATATATATATATATATATATCCGATGCAATGAGAAAGATAGTAATATATAGATTCTAACGTTCACCGCATTAATAAAAATGAGGGCTCGATACCGATAGTAAAGCGATAATTATTTATTACAATTTTATAATATAGACAAAAACAAGTAGAACTGTTCATAACAAACTTTTGGTTCTGATCCGTCGAGGTGTAATTGAAATGCACCTAAACGAAGTTGCATCTCTGTAGTGAGTAAACAGTTTTTTTCTATATGATAAAATTCTATCTATCTGTGGCACCATTTAACGAGGCAGAAAGGGAAAGGAAAGAAAAGAAGAAAAGGAGAGGCTAAGAACCGAATCGTGAGTGATAAGCAAGAACACACACACAGCTAAGAGACAATGGATAAAAGGATATTTTGAGAAGTAACAAATGGCGAAAGAGTGTCATTACAATGACAGGGAAATTCTGAGTAAAAAGAAAGGGAAAGAAGGAAAGAATCAGATATCCTTTGGCATCGGCTGTGTTATCTAAGGATATGAAAACAAACTATTTGTAGAAGTCAAGTGACTTACCTGCCAACATGGCTGCCTCCTTCCATTTCCTTATAAAAGGCAAGCCAGCTGATTTTACCTTATTTTATAGGAGAGCACCTAATACACCAGTTGGGTTGGTCCATTTTGCTAGAATGGACCTTCCCAATGCATTTGCATGAGGGGTCTTTATTCAGCTATATATTTCTCCATAAATGACTCAAGTCAGTTTTGGCTTTGGCTACATTTGCCTACTTGTGTGCTAAACCTCTGGCAAACTAGCTAATATTCAACACTATTGGCACGGGAAGACATCTTATTAT
>OZ010591.1:76668692-76691192 GCA_963932145.1 Acanthosepion lycidas | reverse complement strand
ATATATATATATATCATATATATATAATATATATATAAATCTATATATATATCATGTATCATATATATATATATCATATATATATATATATATCATGTATCATATATATATCTATCATGTATCATATATATATATATATATATATATATATCATATATATATATATATATCATGTATCATATATATATATCATGTATCATATATATATATATATATATATATATATATATATATATATATATATATATTCAGGTAAGATGAGAACGTATAGGTTACAATACAAACTTTTGTAACATTTCATTTAAAAGAGGGCTCAATACAATGTAGAGCAATATTCTTTATTTTAGTGTATCAAAAACACATCAAAAACCGCTACACAATTGCAGTCGTGTTTCGATGTGTATCGATGCATCTCATCAGTTGATTGTAAATTACTGCCGTGTGAAATATTTATTCAGATTTAAAATACAAAAACAAGCTCTTTTTACGAAAAAATGAAAACAAAAGTTGGGGTATTTATAGTGTTTGCGGGTTTTACTCAGATCAATCAATCAAATATGACCTACGTTAAATTTAAACTAATGGAAGAAGAAAAAATTAAGAAAGTACTTTTAATAAGTGTGTCATTACCCGTAGATTTAAAAGGAATGGCAAAAAAAAAAAAAAAAAACAGAAGCGGATGTAAATGGTACATATTATATATAATATTATATATCATTTCGTAAGAAAACAATGAAGTGGTAATCTAACAAAATACTAGGCTAGTTATATGCTTTATGATTTTCGTACATAACAAAAAATACCGTTCCATCTCCAATGATCTCATTATTCTGGCTTTGGAACTTTCCAATGCTTATTCAAACGTCTCTAGTTAAGAGATAAATATAATGATGAACTATAGGAAAACTTTTCTAATACACAATAAAGAACTGTGTATTATGAACTCTGATGTTTACTTTGATATTTCAATGGGATTATTAGATTCTGCAGAATCTTCTGATCTGTTGGTTTTATTTAACATATATAATCTTACTGCCTATGAAGATGTCAATGTTAATGTCAATGTTCTTAGGGTAGTAGAAAATTCTACAAAAATTAAGATAAATTAAGAAAAATGATTGATACAGAAATAAAAAGTTCAAATAGTAAGGTTAAGATAGGCACCAATGGTAAACAAATAGATTCTCTTGATGCTATGTTACAGCCTTATATAAAATATAACGCCAACCCATTTTATATTCGCCGCAGTTCCAACTACACTCCATCTATAATCTAACATATTCCTTAGTCTGTAGAAAGTAGTCTTAGCAACCACTCATCGGACAAAGATGCGTTTGATAAATATAGCGGTGTGTACAATAAAGTTCCAAAGAATATTGGTTATAATTAACGCTGAAATCAAGTTTAGAAAATATGATGATAGTGGTCCAACTAAAAGAAACAGAAATCGGATGATCATTTGGTACAACCCTCTCATTTAATTAGTTAGTACTAAGTTAGGCCATAAGTTCGTCCAATTGATTGATAAACATTTTCCTAAGAGTAACCCTCTTAGTAAAATATTGTACAGAATCACATTAAAAGTCAATTATGGCGACACCAGTAATTTTGCGAAGATCGTAAATTTACACAACAATAAACCTGTAAACCAACTGAATAATCTAAATCATAATACGGGTTCCAAAGAGAATATTGTTAAGGATACTGGCCAATGTAATTGTAGGAATTCTGGCTAATACCCATTATCAAACAAATGTTTAACTAAATTTCTTTGTTCTATCTCTACAATAAAAAATCCGACGGTTGAAAATTCTATATTGGTAGTACTAAGAATTCTTTTGATACATGTTGGTATCGAAAAATATTGTCCTTTACTAATAATAGTTATAGAAATAGTACGTATATTTCTAAATATTTTGGGATTTGGAAGACGATAATAAAACTCCTAAGGTGAAATTGAAAATTTTAAATAGGCAGGGATATATAGATTGTTATGTTAATTCTGGTTTCTGGGTTTGCGTGAAGAATTACAAATTAACAGGTTCTTTGTTAAGAATGATTTATTAAACCAAAGATCCAATTTAATGGTAAATTTTAAGCACAATATACCTTTTACCTTACAATTCAGTTAGATTTGGAATTTGACAATGATTTTCCTTAGATTTTAGTTGAACAGCGTTACACCATATATGGCTTATCTTTCTCTTGGTAGTATTAAATGAGATTTAATATATAATATTGCATTAATCGCCTGGTAGTGTTAGTAACATTTTGTACAGATGTGTTGGTATCTGTTTGGTATTTTAACATTTTGCATTGATTGGTTATTTATATAAATACCTTACATAAAGAATATTTAGTCAACAATTGTATACTAATTTACCAAGTAAGTCTTAAATTATTGACCGTTTTCTTAAAGAAGCTGTTTATTTATCAACCATATTTTTTTTTTTTTTTTTGTGATTTTTATATCTAGGAAATTCACAATGCATGTAGCTTGTCTAGCATTTTGATAGATTTCTTCATTTTTTCTTAAGAATGATATTATATAATGTAAAATATGTATTCATATTCATCCGCTCCTGTTTAACATCTGTTGATGCCATTGGTTTCAAATCTACGGGGCATGACCCATTTATGAAAAATAATTTCTTAATTTTTGCGTCTTCTCTTACTTTAAGTTCAACGTTTGGCATATTCGATTGATTGATCTGAGTAAAGACAACAAACCTTATACCTTTGTCTGTATTTTCAATTAAATCTGAATAAATCGTTCACTTGCCAGTATTTTGAAATATCCTAAAATAAAGTGTATACGTGTGTATGTGTGTGTGTGTGTATATAATATTGTGTATTTGGGCAGCAATACCACTTTTATTAAACTTTCATTAAATACAAATAGCAAGGTAGTGTGGTGATGTTCGTGTTACCTTTTGCTGCATACATTCACGTGTTTACTTTTCTGGATATAAAATGTTCAAAAACTGTCCAGATGTTCTCTGTATCCAAGCGCTTTCGTCTATTATATTATCTGTTTTCAAGAAGTTTATTTTTAAATGAATATGTACAATTTATATGTGTGTACCTATAATGATTTTTGCAAACACGGGTAGCACGTCGGGTCCATGTTCGTGGATGATATTAGTGACTGCTGGGTTTTTTTTCTTTTTTATTATTAATGATTTCATACCTGAGGCATAAAACTCAAACATATGGTTGGCGTAGGATAGTATATGCATATTCATTAATAAATACTTAATATATCTGTTATTTAGCACTGAACACTCTTTTTTCTTACATCAATATATACTGTATGTATAAAAAATGTATTTATTTGAACACTTGTGCGTATATTTATATATATATATATATATATATATATATATATATATATATATATATATATATATATATATATGTAAATATATATATGATCACTTATACGTACGTTTACACACACACACACACACATATATATATATATATATGTATATTTGATCACTTATACGTACGTTTACACACACGCGTGTGTTTGTGTTTATACGCACACACACACACACACATATATATATATATATATATATATATATATATATATATATATATATATGCTGGGTCTTTTTTTAAGTGTCTATCCTAGGCCTAGGCTCCCTAGCTTACTTCATCCATTTTGCCATCGCTTACTTTGGCTCATTTATATTTCTCAAACACCAAGAGAATCAGCCTGTCATGATCGAGCGAATAAGCTGTCGTGATCAGGATTTGAACAAGAATAATAAGTTCAGGTCACGACGACTTGTGACTATATATATATATATATATATATATATATATATAGTGGCATCATCGAGAGATGTGTATCTAAAAAAAAGTATATCAAGTAAAAAGAAGCATAAGCGAATATAACAAAAGTACCAAAATAACGATGATGCGTTTGATTTGTATCTCGCTATCTCATTCACTGTCATAATTAGATGCGTGTGTTTTGTTTTAAAAGTCTTTGATGCACACAATAAACATCACAAGAAAGTTATTCGTTTAATTTCATATTCTCATTCTGTGTTAGTTATTCTTTGCGATATTCTTTACCATTAAGTCAGATAAATAACATAACATTCTATTTAGATTGCATGGTGCGATGTGAAAATAGATATATCAGTAACGTCCTTTTTTTTTTGTAAGTAAGCACAAATAAACAGTAGACAGAAATAAAGAAGGGAAGTGAAAGAAAGAAGGGAAGTGAAAGAAAGAAGGAAAGTGAAAGAAAGAAGGAAAGTGAAAGAAAACGAAATTCAAAAACGAAAAATAACGAATGAAAGAGAAAGAAAAAAGAAAGAAGGAAAGACAAAGAAATAAGAAAGAAGGAAAGAAAGAAAAAATAAAGAAACAGAAAGAAAGAAAGAAACAGAAAGAAAGAAACAAAGAAGAAGAAAGAAGGGAACAGAAAGAAAAAAAGAAAGAAGGGAACAGAATGAAAAAAGAAAGAAAGAAGGGAACAGAAAGAAAAAGAAAGAATAATGAAGAAAAATAAAAAAATAATGAAGAAAAAGAATGAAGAAAAAGAATGAAGAAAAAGAATGAAGAAAAAGAATGAAGAAAAAGAATGAAGAAAAATAAAGAAAATATATATTGAATTATTTGTTTTTAACGGCTTGTCAACCTTTTGCAGTTTATTTAAAGCCAGACATATTATTAGATTGCAAGAATATTTATGCAGATAATAATGATTTAATGATATATGTCCAATTAATTAACCGAGAGCTGGTGGGAAAAGAGTCGTATTCTTACATTTCGCAAGAATATTTAAGCGTAAGCGATTGTAACGAACACGACTGTATTTTGAACTTTGTTCATTGATTTCCAAATCACAGCTGTTACGCATTCAACCACTGTACACACACATGTTTACCGCCTTTGATATTACCAAGCAGTCACGTGTCTTGGTACTGGCCAGAATCGACGTTACTTAGCTTCGGGAGAATATAGAGAAGACATTAAAATGAGCTCTTTTGTGAAATCAAACACTTTTCTACCATTAACTTAGGAATTAAGATTCATCAGAACAGTTTAACTGGAAAACCGAGTAATTGTTCTTTTTTGTTTTGTTTAAAAAAATTTCACCTGGCATTCACTTCAAGCAAGGCATTAAACTCAAGGAGTTTACTGGGTGTGGCAGAATCAGAAAACAAAAATACCACTAAGGAACGGGTACGGAAAAATTCTTCTTTGCGTTTTTATTAATGAACTCTAGATATATAACAGGAGTACCGGACTATATGTGGCAGCAATATTCTAAGCATGGGCGAATGGTAGACTTATAGATATGTAAGATAGATTCTGGAAAGAAAAATGTGTAGCAAGAATCAACTTACTTAGCACCTAACCGAACAATTGATTCAATAAATTCTTTCCACTTAACGTCAGCCGATAAAGTCCGAAAAGGCGCAACAAGTCATTCACCTGAAGTTTAGCATCAGCCATGATGATAGAAGGCAAAAATGGTTCTATCAAAAGATTAATACAAAGCAGATTAATTTTGGAGTCGTTAAAATTAACAAGCCATCCTTTGACACAGTTAAAACAGACTGAAATGGTATTATTATTATTATTTTTTTTAATTTAAGTTAGACAAACTTAATTATCATATAATATGAAGTTGATATTTGTGTACATAATTTGGGGGTTGTTTCGAAAGCGACGATAAAATGTTTGAATGAGATTACCTCTGCTGTTAGTGAGTTGGACAACTCAATTTCAAATACCATCTGACGTCTTTGGGTTCACTTCCACCAAAATATCCTTAGGAAGTGTATAAATCTATCTTTTCCTAACCTCATCTCTAGGTAAAATAGTAGAGCCTGCTATGCTATTTAGCCTTTGTTGGCAATCCGTCTAGGAGAATGATGACACTGAATTCAAAACCGGTTGGACAAGGCGTATGTGACTCCACATCGTAAGAAGACTATCTACGATTTTACACATAAGAGAATAACTCGTATCTCTGTCAATATTTTTTTTTTTTTTTCGAAAAGACCGTGGATATTACTAATGGGGGAAAGAAATATATCTACTCAAATTACAAAATGTTTTAGGAATTTGTATGGATTCTGTGGAAATTGGAGAATTTATAAATCGATATAACGCTGTCCTTCATATACTATATGGTGAAGAGATAAGTTAAATTCACCCCCTGTCCCTTCAAAAAAGGACGCATAACATTTACAAAACTTTAATGTAGATTAATTAATAGCACAGAAGAGATGCGCTTCTGTCTAAATTTCTAGGTTGGGATTATATCATTATTTAAACTATTTACATGGGGACAGTTATCCTCATTTTTGATGATTTTAGCTAAACGTTTTAGCCGTTTTCCCTACCTGACTACATCCGGTTTGCCTCCAGATTTCCTCCGGACTTTATGAAGTCTGGAGATGACAACAGCCGAAACGCTGTGATAAGAGCAACAAAAATAATATAAAAAATAAGTTTGTTTTTTTGGAGGTGGGGCACGACTACCGACGACAAAATGTAGATATATTGGCTGATTTTTTAAGAATATAATACTTATTACGTCAATAAATATTTGAACACGATCATTCGAATTACTACAATATTCATATATTATTTCGGCCGTAAAATGCAGGCAGAAACTAAATATGATCATTTCGTTGGGGAGGAAAGCGTAGTATCTTTTCTCTCCTAGTTTTAATTGGGAGAAGGTACTCGATTCCTGGGATTCAAAACCTGTAGCTGAACTTTCCTCACTAAACTAAGAGTAGTGGGGTTGACCTAATATCTACGTCAGCGTGACAATGGTCGGGGAGATTGCGCAACGTTTGTCTGTGATCTGGCACTTCTGAATATTCTTCAATTTTAAGAGATGGTAAAAGTTTGCTCTCTTTTTTATCTGTCTGGGTTTTTTTTTATATATTAGTTGCGAAAGCTTTCTGATTGATTGGTCTATCTTTACAAGTTCTTGACCCATATGCATGGGAAGCCTATGTCAAAAAGACTTTGTGTCACATCATAAGTCAGTAAGGAAACCAGGTAAATGCTATCGTCATATCAATATATTCCCATTGGCCATCATACTTTTTCACCTCTGCAGACAAAGAGCTGCGCTGCAAAAACTAACTAAATGACTAAACCGCGAATAATCATATTGCATTTTTGGTTCATAATAGAATTCAAAACGACAGAGGTCCGCTGGAAGTGAAAACAATTTTGAGTTATTGATTTTATGCAGGGGATAGTAATGTATTTAACTGAGTGAAGACTAGATAAAAATTGGAATAACTGTTTCGTTATTATAACTGATTTTTCATTATGATATTTCTCTTCGATGGGGAAACTTCCTTATCGATTTTAATAATCGATACAGTATTATGGTATCCATTAAACAATACCATCACAAAAATATAACAATATCACAAATCAGGAATGCATATAAATTTCATACAAGCGCTTGATTTCGCTTGAAAATCATACATCAATTTTTGTTCTCAATTATATTTTGAATTACGAAATGCAGATTTTTTTAACATTTTTTCTGACGCAAGAATTCTATCATCATCAGTTGAGTGCATCAACTGCTAGCACTTAGGTTATATCGAATGTTTTATCTATTTTGTTCAAGGCGACGCGTATAAGTTACATCAATTTCTCGTTGATATATTGCTTTTAATATCTTCAATCCTATCTAATACACTTCTAATTTTTCGAATTCTCTTCAATTCTATCGATCTAATTCTCTTCATTTCTATCTCTCTCACATTTTCATATCTGCCTATATATATATATATATATATATATATATATATATATATATATATTAAAGCCTACTAAAAATACCTAATTTTTGGTTTGGGTCATTTTTGTTTTTTGTTGTTTTTAACTGTAAAAATATATATATGCTATATATAAAAACATCGAGCTCTCTGTGGATCAGTTTTAATAATTAATATTGTTAGGATACAGCCGGATTATATACAAATCGATCGATTACCTGCATATATATATATATATATATATATATATATATATATATATATATATATTATATAAATGATGAAAACATTTGGGCTGATAGGTTTGTGACGACAATTTTCATTGTTTTTGATTGTAGAAGCAAAGTGCCTAAATATAAGGCAACATAATCGGGATGAGTAATATTTCGGCTCCCTGCTACCATTTTCCATGTCGATCCCCGTTAGTCATCTATCCTGTCCCCATATTTTGTATATAGCACATGCGACCTTGAAAAAATCGATAACGAGGAATATTTCTCAATTCTACCCATTAAACTCGCGTTTTTTACACCACCAGATTTTAAATTTTCACACCTTTTAAAAAAATATGTTATTATAGTATAATATTATAATAGTGTATTCTATAATACTGTATAATAAAATATAATATTATATAATATTTTAACGGCCGAAATATTTTGTTGCCTTATTTCTTCGGATTCCCGTAATTTAAATTATATTTTCGGTTGAAACGTTCACGAAATCTTCGGTATTAAGATATGAGATAATGTAAAAGAAAATATGATAAATATTTTCTTTCTTGATTTTTCGCCTGTGCAAGGCTCGAGAGCTATTCAATGTAGAGTGTTACAAAGTAAGAGGTATAGTTTAGTGGACATTTTGGAAAGATAACGTTTGAATCTAGAATTCATGGGAAGAAGATGCTCGAGAGGAACATACATCTCACCAATGGAATACGCATTTCTATTCAGAGTAAAAATTCTCTATTAGCTATAAAGAAGGTTACAGGAAAGCATTAAGAATTTAATACACAGCAGTTATTCATAGCAATATTCGAAATTTGCCCTTAAACTGCATTTATGTCTTCTTCATATTCTTCTATTCGTCGTCTCCCTTTTCGGCGTGCGTGATCATGGCTTTCCACAATTTCTTTGTAATTCTTTGTAAATCGTGTCGTTTCGCTATATTTCTTAATTCTTGTTTTGTCAATCATTTACACTCTCTTTAGGGAGTTCATGGGCTGCTTCCCTCCGTCCCTCTTGTGTGTGAGTGTCAACTTTTCTAAACCATTAATAACCTAGAATTTTCAACTCTTTCTGATATTGTAAGTGTCCCTTTTGTTTCCATTTTTAAAAATTGTTCACATTTTAATCCATGATATTCACAGCCTCAATCTGTAAAACAACATTTCAGTTCCTTCAAGTGTCTTACATAACAGTTAAGTATTCGTTCCTTTGATTCTAACGCGATTTTCCTTCTTTTTTTTTTTTAATACTTGTCTTAACTTTTAAAAGGCAAATTTCACAATTCCAATGTTCCTACGGATTTCGTGGTCACACTTTCCGTCCACTGTTAAAACACTTTCTAGATATATAAATGTTTGTACCCGTTTGATTTTACCCACCCCAATTTGTAATTCGAAAGTTTGTATCCTCTTTTTGCTGACAAGCATGCATTCTCAGCATTGGTAAATGATCCACCCCCGATTGAGTTTGACGTTGGAAGAAATTTGCTCGAGAAGAGGTAATAGATTCAAGTAGGCTGGAGTAACAGAAGCAAAGAGGAGCACACTAATTGATACGTCGTGGCTATTGGCGTAATTTATAAGCTCGCACCTGGGAAAAGATGTGGGCGTGTGGACCGATCTCAATTTGCAAATGGATTCGCCTCGGGATTGGAAATGCGATTGAACTGAACCGCTAGAACAAACGGCAAACTAAATTGTTGATCATAATGAGAAATAAAGGCGGGGTGCAACGATGGTTAATGGACGGTGGTATCCGTTGCGTCAGGAAGGGAATGTTGTGCGAACCATGTCCTAAGAGGAAGACGCCCTCAAGATGTTCAACTAAATTACAATAAATGAGGCTGACATCAGAATACATGCACGTACAATTGCCCAAATTCTTGAACATATACGCACAACCGTTTACACATATACACATGTTTAGGCGATTGTCTATGTATTTAGTCCGCAGGTGTTCACGATATGGAAATACATGAGAATCTCAAAGAATATACGCATGTGCGGTATATTCACTGACCAACATATATATATATATATATATATATATATATATATATGGAGCGGTGCTATATTGAGTTTGATTTGCTAACTCTTCGTCACCGAGGCCCGTTGGTATGACGTTTGCATGATAACCTGTCAGGCTTTCAATTCTCGGTAGTGGATGCGCACTGCTGATGAGTCCCAAATATAGAACGAAACGGCCGTCCAGTGATTTCTGCATTCTGTTAAGGTTTCTTCCAGATTCGATGAATTACTTAATTTTATATATATATATATATATATATATATATATATATATATATATATATATAATTATTTATATATTATATGCGCGGTACTTATTAGAAAGCGCTCAATATCAGAGATAGAGCTAACATATTTGATTGGATTGATGTGAAAGTCACATCAATCCAATCATATATATATATATATATATATATATATATATATATATATATATATATATATATATATATATAGAGAGAGAGAGAGAGAGAGAGAAAAGATTATGACATTAAATGTTTGGAGATTCCACCATATCCTCCTTATTCACCTGGCATTGTATCATTTCATGATAAAGATTTCAGATTATTAGACATTCTCTACTAGTTTTATTAAAAGTGATTGGATAAATACAAATATCGTGTGTTTTTTTGCATCGATACATGAATAATTAAACCGTAGTGCGTGGAGAGGCTTGCTTAACAGATGGAAGTATAGATTTACCTCAATTTCATATTCAAATTCGCGCGGATTCTTTGTTTATCTTCCTTTTTTTTTTTTTTTTGCATGTGAGCAAAAAAGTCACGAGTACACAAGGAGTTACTATGTATGACAGAATGAGAATAAAAAAAAGAACACATTATTAAGTGGAGAGAACAATAAAAGTAGTAATTAAGAAGACATTATAAAGATTGATATTGAATTTTAATTTTTGAAGACCAAAGTTGACTGAAAGTCAGGAGGCTGGAAGAACTTCCGATTGCATCTATGGATTTCACAGACACAGGATGAGACATATCTGGCAATCTAGTACTGCGTTTAAATACGTTTTATATCTAGGTATCAAAAAGGAAAGTTCATCAGAAAAATTACCATGAACATATTTTTGAAAAAAAACGGAAAGCCACGGAACCGTGGTAGGAATGTAATTTCACAAAACATGGCATTAACACCAGAGCAGATGAAGCAGCAAATTTCAATGCACAGGCGGATGATAGACCTATAAAGATGGGTTCGTCGAGAAAATTTTCTAACAGGACAAAGAGAGGAAAAAGACAACGATATAAATCCAGTTTAAGGGCAAATTTCGAACAGTAATTTCTATGATAAAGCTTAAAGGATAGTGGCTATAAATGTCCAAAGATTAATTATGTAAAAAATAATAATAGAAACCAAACAAAAAACAGAAACAGAAAAATAATTTGATATACAGACCCATTCAACCAAATGATTATAAGTAAACTAGAACAAAAACTCCTTGCATTAATCGAAAACATTTTTTCCTAGAAATAGTAGTCGCAGCAAAATTTTAGTAAAAATTACATTAAAAATAAGTTATAATTATACTGAGAACTTAGAAAGGATTATCATGAAGCATAATTCCAAAATCCTGAATAAATACTTATGCAAAATCAAAGAAAAATAGATCCTGAAATAAGAATTAAAAAAATATTATGTAACTGTAGAAGTCCTGATAATTGTCCTCTGAATAATAAATGTCGTACAAAATCCGTAGTTTATCAATGCATTATCTCATATATTTAAAATCCGAATGATGTTAATGTCTGTGTAAGATGTACAAAGAATGAATTTAAATTAATATGGAACCAACACCAACGTTCCTTCAATAATACTAAATACTGCAGCCAGACAACGAAATATTTCTGGCATTTAAAAGAAACCAATAACTCACCAACAGCAAAATGGAAACTAAAAAAAAAAAGCAAGACCTTGTAGATCTTCAAATGACCCCTGTCCTTTGTGCATACGAGAAAAATTAAATATTACTAAGTTTCGGAAAAATAAAAGAAATATTAAATCAAAGAAATGAAATAGCGTGTTTTTGTAGACATTATCATTTTTTCCTTAAGTAATAGATATTTTAAAAAAAAAAAATTAACTAACATGTTTATATTTGATCATAAATAAAATTGTATATAAATATCTAATTAGATTGTAATGTATGAATTTAAGCATTACCTTATATGTAATCAGTAAATAAATTAAATATTATATATTAAGTCGGTACAAATAAAAGTGTAAATGTGACTAAATAATATTTGAATGCCCCTTTGGAAAATTCGTAATTGAAATTTATAAAAATAAAAATTAAATAAAAAAAAATAAAAATGCCCAATGTATTGCTATTGAAACCCAGATGATGTGGTGGAACACAGACACTGACACAAATTTCTAATTGGAAAAAAGAAGTTTGTATCAAGAGACAGATACCCGAGCCCACATCTTGACTTCATCGATTTGACAATACATGAGATACATGAGTTTTCTAAATAAATTAAATCGTAATAACCCTAAAATAAAAAATAAAAAAGATGGAATTTTCCGTAAATCCAACATCTCAAAATATAAAATTTGTCTGGGATTATAAAGTAAGTGAATCAATTTCAAAAATTTATACTTTGCATCGCTTGATAATGGAACGAAACTTTGTATTTTAAGTTTTATTTATATGATTGAATTTAAATTGAGGTTTCAGTTTTGAAACATGGGTGCTGCGATGATAATATATTAAAAAAACAATTTTAATATTATGCACTAATGTCGTATCGAGCACTGATGTTTAAAAATAAAAATAAATTCTAAGAACACTGATTTATAAATCTCATTGTTCTTTTCTATTATATTTATATACAGAAAAGTGTATATAAATGTATAAAGATGCATATAAGTATATATATATATATATATATATATATATATAAATATACAAATACATATATATATATATATATATATATATATATATAAATATACAAATACATACATATATATATATATATATATATATATACACATACATACATACATACACATGTATATACGCATACGTCTATCTACACACACACATATATACATATATATATATATATATATATATATATATATATATATATATATATATATATATATATATATTAGACACGTGAATCTGAACGTTGGCTTTATGACCATCAGATCCGGGTTCGGATATCATCATGGTCGATTTGATCATTTTATGTTAGTGGACTGGAGTGTTCGATCCCAGCGTGCGGCACCTTTGGAAATTGCCTGAAAAACATACAACAGGTTGACCCAAGCCTTGTGAGTGAAATTGGGTAGACGGAACGATGGCTTTGCTAGCACAAAGTCGCATGTCATCGTGGCCGTGGTCTTTTTCATATTGTTGAACAGGATAGATAACACGCTCTCACCCAGAAACTGTAACTAAATTCTGCTCAGCGCAGTTGCAGCATAAACCACCGGTGGGCCTTGGAGGTGGGGGGCGTTGAATAAACACAAATATGCCTGAGCAAGCGTTTGCTATAGGGATTGGCTAACCGCTCTAGTAGACGGGTATCCTCGAATACGAGTGTATATACACATATATATATCAGTACGTTGTCGGTAGTTCTCTGTTAAACCACAACGAAAATGATTAGATCAGGTGAGAGCACGTCGTGTTTTGTTTTCCTGTATGCAGTGTCTATATGATTGATTTCATTGTCAGTTAGGGATATGTGTGTTATTTTTGAACACGTAGAGGAAATTAGTTTTTTGTTTTTGCAATGGATTAAGTACTAGTCATACATGCCCGGCGTCGACTCCTCGAAGCGATGGAGATTGAAAAAAAAAAGAGACGAAAATAAAGATAATAATAATAATAATAATAATAATAATGATAATAATAATAATAATAATAATAATAATAATAATAATAATAATAATAATAATTTTGTTGCGGGCATAAAGACAATTGAAGCAAAACTATTATTTAATGAAGAAGAAAGCAGAACCAACTTGATGACCACGACGATGACAATAATAATAATAATAATAATAATAATAATAATGTTACCTTGAAAAAATGCCGGGTCACGAAACACAATTGAAAGGAAATTATTATTTAAATAATAATAGTAAACCCAGAATGCGCTTTCTTATAGACATAGCAGTTCCTGCAGATTACAAGTCATCTGCGAATGTCTTCAAAAATATCAAAATTCAAGTGGAAATCTCAAAAAAGTCGCCCAGGAGTACATCAATATGGCAGCACATATTGATTTGAAAACTTTCCGATAGACTCATTGAAGGGATCCTTGGTAGGCTATGCCTTTAAGAAATAAAAAAAAATTACAAGAGCTTTATCAATGTAACAATGTGTGTGCTTTTTTTCTTTTACAAAAGTGATCAGTGGACAATTTTATTAAGCCATTTCTGATGTTAGATCTCTAGGTGAGAAGAGGAAGGAAATGTACATACATCATAATCAAAGGAAATAATAATAATCCTAAGAAGAATGAAGCGAAAATGATGGATTATGAGGTGAAAAAGAGGGCAATTAAAAGAAAGAGTAAATGAAAGAGGTCAAAGAAAAGAAGCAAAGAAATGTATCTCAGAATACATATGAGATGGAAACTGTCGATACAATAATAAAATGAAGATAATAGCGAAAAATTAGAGTAAAAATGAATCTAAGTGAAAGAATGATAATTATTAAAAACCAAGCAGCAATAATTTTCGTCATTTTTTTTATAATCATTTTAGTGTGTTGGATTTCTCTAATTTTACCTCCAGTTCAGAAACAGCATGTACATCAAAACTTATGTTTGCTCGTGCTTTTCACTCAGTGCAACTTTAATTACGATAGTAGTATAATGATGAGAGTCTTGATGAAAAACGACACAAAAAAGATAAAAGAACGCAAAACCGTAAATGAACATAATAAAATAATGAAAACAACAATTAAACAAAGAAATCGTTAAACTGTTAATAATAATATTGTGAGAAATTTCCATAAAATTATCTCTCATTTGTTTTGCAAATATGATTGTCATATATGTTTGATAAACTGTTAACAGTTTGACAATAATACAATTCGTCAGCGAAATATAATATATTAAGAATTCTGATGCTACTTTAAGAAATTGAAGGATTAGTCTGCAGATTTTGATTCGCATATGACACTAGCTAACTGATCACTAATTGTTGTTTTACTCAACCTCAAACCCATTAACCGTTCCTTGTTATACGGAATAATTAAAACCAATGATGGAAAAAAAAGAGATCAATATATCAATACAGATGTCAGAATCGCAAATGTTTAGGGGAAGCAAAGATGAAATCATTATCTTACTCCAGTAAGTCCATCTGAAATCAAAGTTGAATTTTTTTAGTGCAAAACTGGAAGCATTCCTTCTGTATAGTTCCCATCCATAAACTCTAATGATGCCATTTAAGAAGAAACTATAAGTAGTGTTTACATCCAACTGCTTAGAGCGATGACTAAACGTAAGTCGGCAGAAACACGTGCTCTGTGGAGACTTGCCAGACTTGTTGAGATAATAATAAATTTCAGTGATTTTTGTTGAGAAAGGAAGAATGACATAATTTTTCTCTGGAAACTTACGCAAGGGAAACGAACTTGCGCAAGACAAACATGAGCCTTAATCAGCCAATTGACCGAGAATACCAACAATAGCTATTATGAAGCACTGGGGAAACTCTCAATGTATAGGCATAGATGTTGTGACTGCCGCTGATTTGATCATCGTCGCGCTCTTTTTATGACAAAACCAGTTTTAGCGGTGCCTGAATAATAATAATAATAATATTAATAATAATAACAACAATGATAATAATAATAGTAATAATAATAATAATAACAACACTTACAGAAGAGTGCGATTTACGTAAAGAAAATACAGTTTTTAACATTGTTTAAATGTAGAAATATTTTTAATCTTTATTAAATATCGTATGATCTCTTTTTCTTTGTGGGATGAAATCCGGTCTCAAATGAATGACAAACGCAGGAATGAAATATAGCAAATAAATGTATTGACGTAATAATACAATTGGTAATACGGTTAGTAGATCCAGAAATGCGGTTATTAGCAATAATATTATATATATACAGTCTGGGAAATTTAGTATCAAAGTAGGACTTCCTTCTGAGTCTACGTGCTCGCAACTGTGACTCTTACAAACCCCACACTCTGACTCTCTCACTGTATCACACTCCCGGGTATTTACTGGCAGCAGTACAAGTACACACTGAGCGAGTCCACTTGCATAAAAAAGGAGTGGACCCCTTAACACTTTCCTTGAATTTTACTCTTCTGTAAGTGTCGAATAATAATAATAATAATAATAATAATAATAATAATAATAATAATAATAATGATTTCATTCCTTAAGTCAAAGTGGTGCCTTGAAAATAAATTTCTTTCAAGTAGGCAACACCATATAAGGTGTACGGAAGAAAGGAAATAATATTATCATTATTATTTTTAAATAATTTTTGATCTGATTTTTTTTTTATGATCATTTGCCGGATCATGAGCAATGACACGCGGCAAGTGAAGCACATACGTTTGTTTTATGTTTTCCACTTAATTAAATACAATTATGCAACTATTAACAGATCAAAATGGAAATGGAAAAATCCACACTTCTCGAGACATGGGTTATGCTTGTTAGAACTATATTTTTATTTTCTGGGAAGATGGTACACCAGAGATTTTGTTAATTTGTTCTTGAATTCCTTTATTTATCTGACCCAAAGCTCCAACCACAACAAGAACAGTTTTAGTTTTAAGCGACACATTTTTCTTTATTATTCCTATAACCAGATATTTTCATTTCTTTGTTTTTTTTAGTTTTTTTTCAAAACCTTCAGGGAGATGGTTTTGTCATTTGGTACACGCATATCAATCAGCATGCAAACATTTTGTTTTTGTATTTTGATATTATGTGTGAACAACTGGCTTGTAGTGTTGATCTGTGTTTATAGAAATTATCATTATTATTATTAGTGGCACTGGTAAGTAGTGACTAGAAGTAATAATATCAGTACTAGCTCACCTCCCCATATAATAATTATAATATGAATAATATTGCTATTTCGACTAATAATAGTATTAATAATAAACGACTATTAACTAGATTATGTTGAATACTTAATTATTAAAACCATGTAAAATTTGATTCGAGCCCTCGTGATTTTAGGAGAATAAATGCCACTTAACGTATCCTAAGCGTTGACAATAGATTCTGTAGATTCTTTAAACGCCTGGTAATAATACAAAGATGACCAGGTGTAAATACATTCTACAAAGATATCAGACAAGACAATCTGAAATGTCCTAGAAGAATCTTGTAGTTTTCAGGAATCCCTTTGACACTTTACCGTGCAAGTGTCGAAAAAAAAAAAAAAAGGAAAACCTCACACGAAGATGACGGACACAAAACCTGAATAGCAAAATAATTGAAGACGAAAGAGAATTTACGAGTAAATGTTGGGATAAAGTGGAAGGCAGTTCCATTGTGGACAGTTCAGTGTTTTGTTTCTCGTAATGTGTTAAGCTCACGTGAATGTCCGATTATGCGTTCGGTTCATTGCTTACTGATTGGACATTGAGAGATAAGTCAGGAAAGACAGAGGAAAAGAGAGGTAGGAAAAACAAACAGCCTGCCAACGAGGGGGTTACAGAGGTTTGCCGGCTGAGAAAAAGTCATTTATCTTTGTAATGCGTGAATAAAATCGTTTGAGATTATAAAAAAAAAATCCGTTTGAGATTATATCGCCTTTGAATTGTAGCTGCCGTATCATCGTGTTTTTTTAACTTATGAAAATTCCTGTTCTACGTCTTATCAGACCTTCGACGGTTATTTTAAGCTAGAGTTTTTTTTTTAGATCGTAAGTGCATTTTTCTGAGATATTAATGGTTTAGTGAAACATAATTTACTAATTAACCAATAGCTGGGGAGAGAGAAGGTGGATAAATACTTGTCTCAAGTGTATTTGCTCAAAAGTGAATATAACGAACTCAACAGGAATCAAATATCTGCTCTCCGACTAAGAATTATTATTATTATTTTTTTTTTTTTGCTTTCATTTTGTAAATACTCACTGGGGCTACTTTTTAGAATTGTTGTTTTATTCTCCACCACCCACCACCACAGACAATGAATTGTAAATATAGGGACTAGTTAGTATTTTCATAGAGACAAATAGATATTATGGTGATCGTAGTATGAAAGGTACGTATGAATGTGTTGTTTTGGTGTAAGGAATATTGTTTGTATGATTGGGTCAGTGTTTGCGGCTAAGACAGAAGAAGTCCGTCCTTTCCCCAATCCCCTTTTCGGCCATGTGCCCCATTTATGTACGTAAGAGAATAAATATCGCTCTCCGATTAACAATTCAGATGTATTATTCCTTAAACAAAATATTATGAAAAGGATTAATCCCGAAAATTATTATAGTATATAAGCACAATATTATATATATACACAATGAAAACAGAAAACTTTAAGGGTCTATTGGTTATAATTTATTTTCCCCTGGCTCATCAGACTACACTTCCAAGGGTGAAAAAATGAATTTAAATGTACATATATTTTTATGCACATTTGAGGGGTAGTTTTAAGTTGATATAGTGTTTGAGTTTGTTTATATATATATATATATATATATATATATATATATAAGCTTGGCGTGGTGTAATGGTTAGCAAGCTTGTCTCGCTAGAACAAATACCAGTGAGTGATTTCTTGACTGGGTGTGCCATACATCCGGCCTTGTGCTACATCTAAGCTCGCTTAGAAAATCACTATATATGTCCTCCCATCAGGATGGCTCATGCCCAACTCCGCAAGAACGCTTCCCTACGTCTGCATGGTTTTATGCTGTACACTGACCTGGAATGGAACAACTACATTGAATCTATAGCTTCATCTACCGCAAGGAAATTGGGTTTACTCTGTCATACCAGGTTCTTTTAGCCTGATTACAACTGTATGTGTGTGTGTGTGTGTATATATATATATATATATATATATATATATATACGTCGATGTTTCTAATAAAATAGATAAGTTTAAAATCCCTTCTCTTGACGTTCTCATTTTATATCCAAACTGAAAGACCAACAAGCGATCATTTGACCTGGAGAAGACGGCCGAGAGAAAAGAATGCAGCATTGTTGCAGAATTGATGCCGTCAAATTAAGAGAACCCCAAACGCCAGAACGAGAATGAGGCTATACAACACCTCTACCGATTTGCTAAAAATTTGCATAGCATGATGAAAAAATGTCCCAAACTCGTTGTTATTTTTAAGACGAAAGACAAATGTATTTTTGAATATTAAATTATAATTTTTTATCCTTTTCAGAACGTCCAAAATTTTGGTTAAAAATCTTGTTTTCCTTGGGATCAAAGCATAATATAGGAAACCGTAGCGTCATTTTTACGGCGTAAAATATATTAATTTTGGAAATTCTTTTCGAAAACCTAGTAATTGTCAGAATTTCATAAAACTTTCAGGACTTATTCACAAATGAATCAAATAATTGTTTTAGAATATCTTGGTACAAATAATTTTTTATATATTTTCCGACTCATTTACTTAATTTTGTAAAGTTTATAGAAATGAAATTTTGTCCAAATTAACGTTTATATTATTTGAAACAGAACTCCTTGTAGAATTTAAATCATCAATTGTTTTGTAAAACAAAAACACGAGATGCTGACTACCTGCACTGAATCGCAATATAAAAATGCAATAAAACTCAGACATTATTTAATTAGAAAAGCTTTTAATTGTTTTATGAATAAAATGTATTATAGATAGTATTTCCTTAGGAACATTTTTTTATGAATAATTAATATAAAATACATTTTTTTTAGTTCTAAAGATAAATCCTAATAAACAGCGACTAATATTTTATGCAAATTCTGGAGAATATACAATACCTTAGCGAAAGTGTCAAGTGTTGTTCAGTCGGCAATTGAGGTAAGGGAAAATAATCAACAGTCAGAATTTTATCCAATTTAGTGGTTGTCCGCCTAATTTTATGGTTATCTCAATTACATGTGCCATTTTCAAAGTGGCTATATATGTCCGTAAAACCTTTCAGTAAATGACTCGTGTAAACCAAATCCTACATCAAGAAACAGCTTGATAAAAAATATCCAAATACTGGACATTTGTTTTTATGAAAAAAAGACCCAGCATCTATAGTATATATCAGAGGAAAGATCAAATGATTTTTTGTTTATTAAATTATATTCTTGGTACTTTCTAGAACGTTAAAAATCTTTGTTCTTGCTTCAGCGGGGATCAAATTTTAATATAGCCAATTTTAGCATCTTTTCTTTGCGATGAAAAGAAACGCAGAATTGGAAATTCCTGCCAATACCAAATAATTGTCAGATTTTAAAGAAAGCTTAACAATGTTTCTGACATCAACTGCTGCTTTTCTCCTTGAACCAAACTGTTCTATGACTTGCTCAGTACACCAAGAGTTTTTTTTTTTTTTTCAGAACATTAAACTTTACGCAACAGAAACCTCACACTTTCGTAAGTCAAACAGTCATTCATCGTTTAACACTGTGTCACATCTGGTTTAGTGTTTGTATTAGGTGGGTGCAAAATAATGTCGTTTTCTCACATAGTAACATATGTGAGGAAACGACATTATTTTTGCACCAACCTAATATTATGACTTGAGAGAATCCAAAGAAGAATTTGAAATGTAATACCTTTTTCTCTAAATATTTTCATAGTAATTCTTCTCATGATCATCTTCTTTACGAATTTAAACCCAGTATTACAGGGGGCCGACACTATTTTTCAGACACTTTATTTTTTCAAGTTTTAGGTAGCACAGACAGTCTGTACTGTTTTAGTGTAATGGCAATAACATTTAAAAACTGTTTCAATACTACAAATGGAAAAGTAGAATTCAAATTAGAAGTATTTTTATTTTTTTTTGCAAATTTTCACAATACACAGTCGACAGTATTTTTCGGACATTGCAGAAAAAATGATAATAGTTTATGGCAGCACCCTTTTTTTCATAATGTTCGTATATATGGATAACAACGTCTCTTCAAGTTTCTAGCAGTCTATTTTTAGCATCTTGTATGCACTACCGCAGTTCAGCCTCTCTGGGTGATTCTGGCCCGTCGTAAACAAGCTCTGTAAGCATTTCCCATATGTTTTCATTTAAATTTAAGTCTGGACTTCTTGCAGGCCATTCCAGAGTAGTTATATTTGCTTCTCACATCCATTTTTTCACTGATTTGGCCACATGGATGCTGCAGTTATCTTGCTTCAAAATAAAATTACTTCCCATTTCTTTTTCTATGAGTGGTAGGGCTTTCTTTTCAAAAAGTTCTCTGTAGCTCAAGCTATTTTGACGTCCTTTTAATCACTCGAGCAACAAGTTTCCATTCGGAAATACCATACCCCAAACCATGACTCCTCCTCCTCCCATCTGTGCCTTGGCTCCTTGTGTTTTCTCGTTAGTGTAATTCTTTTCTTGATTTTAGCATACTTAAGTCCAATTTCGTGTAACTTTCTTTGTACAGTTCGAACACTGACGTCAAGTTGACACTTCTCCTTTACTTTCTTCGCTGTCACCTTTTCTCCAGATGATAACAACCTCGTAACGCTCCTCTTCATTCTTCTTTCTGTTCTCTTGGAAATTGTTTTATTTTTTTTTTTCGTCCTCTCTTCTTCTTCCGCTCATAGTCTGTACTTAGCATGTATTCAACTGTTGACTTCGGTAGCTTCATCTCAGCGGCGATCTTTCGGATGCCGAGCCTTTCTTCTCTCTTCTTTTGGACCAAACTGATGACTTCTTTTGAATGCATTCTTCTTCAGGATGTTAATATGTTTTCGCAGTGAATGGTAAAGATACTTAAATGTAATTATCAAGGTACAATTTACCTGCAGAAAATTCGCATATTGTAGACGTTCGACGACTAAATCATTAAAAAAACTGGAATTTGTGTCATGTCCGAAAAATAGTGTCGCCTAAGTTGAAGTAAAAATAAAGAAAACATGAAACCAAAGACAAATCCATCAATCAATGTTCATACCATTAATGGACAGTTACTGCTGAACTACCAACTCATCAACAAAAAAAGCTCTCGGCAGCAAAAACACGTTTAAGCACACGTTTCAAAGTGTCCCAAAAATAGTGTCGGCCCCCTGTAGATGGAGAGCAGGCTCTAATTATTTTACAATTGAAATTGCAAGATGCAAACACAAGTTTTATGCTAACCTTTTCTTTCGCGCTTTCGCTTGTGGATCTCACTCACAGCTTCTTGATTTCTAATATACTTTGAGCTTCTAAAATTTAAATACAGTTTTAATCGTCATCCTCTCTCTTCTTGATTACTCATCATCTATGTTCCTCTTTCCTTTATTCCTCGAATTCTTTTACACTGAGTAACCTCCTCTGTCCC
>OZ010591.1:76638692-76663692 GCA_963932145.1 Acanthosepion lycidas | reverse complement strand
AAATGAATGACACAAACAGCTCATTGATCAAAAATGAACATATATATATATGATAAATTATAATTCTAATATATACCATATTTATCAGGTAATATTGTTTAATATCTTGCATAAATCGTGTATAGAAAGAAACGGTTTTGCCACTGATATCAACAACAGTTTGCGGCAGTGTGTTTGAACTCAGTTTTCAAGCATATATTCATGGCTTGACGTTGCATTCAAGCATTAAACATACTGACGATACTCGGTGTTGACCTCAGTGCCCATACTTCTCTCTCTCTCACACAATCACGCATTCATATAATTTAAAGAAAACAGACAATATTAAGGGTGCATTGTTATAATTTATTTCCACAGGGAGTTTCTTTTTCTTAGCCTTACCGGACTTCACTTCCAAATTGAAAAAAAAATCAATATATTCCGTTTGCAATTACTATAGTATTTCACATATATATCAATTTGAATTTAGTTTGAACATTTTGGGTCAAAACGAGGCTTGAGTTAAATTTATTATAACAAATGCAGTTCAAATTAAATTGAAATCAATTTAAGGTCTGTGAGGTAAAAAATAATTTATTTTTTCCGTAATATATGTTGAAACATGCGCAACAATGTTTACATGATATATGCTGAAACATGCGTAACAAATTTGAGCACCTCGTGTGTATAGGATTTGTATAATAACCTCAGGCTATATACCTGAACAGTCTTACTTTTATTGATTAATGAAGGTAGCTAGATATGTTGACGTTAGATTGCAATGAACCTTAATCTCTTTCACCTAAGTCAACTATAAACCGTTATTTGGAATATTATATATATATATATATATATATATATATATATATATATATATATATATATATATATATAACTATTAGAAGTAATCTCGTATCATTAACATCGTCAATATCATAACTTAATTTTTTATGACTGTCTAGGCAGTATCGTATCTAATCTAATAAAACACACCGACGTCTGAAGAGCTAAGTATCTTATTCGAAAGTATATTTCCTCGTAATGTAGCATGTAACGAGTTTAAGTGATATAAAGCGAGCAATATTGTTAGTCATATTATTCGAAATTTTTAGATATAGCAATGCCTATTATGAATATCGTTTTCACTAATACCTCTTCTTTCTTTCATCGCAGCTCACGGACCGTCATCTACGTAAGCGGCGGACGTAGAAAGGTGTGAATATAACAACATAAAGCCTCCTTATTCGGGTCAGCTGATTTCCCAATTTAGCCAGGAAACCAACCGGTTAATAATGTCTACTCGCACATCTGACTATAGATTATTCATTTTTCTGCGAAGGCCTTATGAGCACCATACGTTTGTTTTATTATTAGATTTTCTGGAACTAGACGCAGAAAGGAAGTATGGAAGTTTTTGGGACGACATTACTTCCTCTTCTGTTTGTCGTTTCTATTAAGGAAGTGGGCGGCTATAACTCTCCATAACTAATTTTGTTTGTGTAGCTCTTAGTAAACCTTTATCTCCTAATCGTAGTCCTAAATATACTCGTTAGGTAGATTATTCGATGTTTTTTTTCTGTTCTTCTTACATTCAATATTTCCTGTGAGTATCAAATTCACTAACCTCTCTATCCTTATTATGAGGCAGGGAAGTTACTTATGTTACATGTAATGTTTCTTTTTTGTTTTTATTTTTACTAAAATTTCGTCGTTTTTTTTTGTTTTTTTTATATGTCCATTCCATGTTTGACTTAACAACATTTTGCAGAACCAAATTCCTTTTTGCCTCATGCATCTTCACCAGATAAGGAATTGTCCTGCATTTACTGAAGTATAGGAGAAGCGATTTTATAGTTCAGTACTCCTTTCTATTTTTCTAACCAAACTTTCCTGTTTCTTAACATTTTGTTTAAATTTTAGATGGCATTTTTCACTCATTTAATGTGAATTTTCGCATTTCCTGTTCTGATTTTTTACTTGCTTGATTTTTTTTATTTCCTCTTATTTAGCATCTTGTGTTGTTCTTTTTCTCTACAACCATAAATTCTGTCTACTTAAAATTGTTGTTGATTCTGCACTTCTTGCTTTGATTTACTGTCTTCTATAGGAATTTCTATACATCAACCCCTGTGTCTGTTATTAAGACTGTGTCATCGTAAGATTCAATCTTTTCTCAAGAACGCCTCACTCCAAATGTCGAATACACCCGGCAAGAAGTCATATACTTGTTAACACCCTTTCTTATTTCTGTGTATTTACTTGATTCAGGTTTTGTTCGTATGCAAGCAATTTTCTAACAGTATACGTTCTTGATATATATTGTAATATATTCCCCTCAACCTGCAGAAAAGGGGGTTCGAATCTACTGAAATTCGTTTATATTTAAATAACTTATCGATTTTAGGCGAATTAATTAGATGAAATTGCACAATAATTTAGTTATGTCATTTTCTCTTATTCCCCTTTCATCATTGTACTTTAATTTACTTAATGGTCAATTAATACACCGGACATTTACATTGGGATTTACATTATAAACCTGTGACGTTTGAGAGATTTTCATTCATAAGGCGTATATGTCTAATGTGCTAATCAATTCAAGTAAATATATTTACTCAGAAAAATACATTTTTCTAATAAGTTTTAATTTTCCTCTTACTATTTTTTTATTTTTTACTTCAATCAAAATAAATAGCCTTCACTGCACCAGCCTTTGTGTATTTTGTCCAGTTGTAGTAGGTTGTTTATAGAGACGGCAAATTCAACGACCCTCCCGGGCAGCACAAACGCTAAATACGCCAGTGTTTCGTATTTACGTTATACGAACTTTTTAGAATGCACATTATCAGTAATGGTTTGTTTAAATTGCACTGTCGTTAAAAAAATAATAATACTCTTGACTTAACTTTATAGGATGATGGTATTCACTGTCGTAACGTTCCTGCGAAATAACTATGGTTGGAATAATCACAATTATATTATTAGGTTGGTGCAAAAGTAATGACGTAATAATGTTGTTTTTTCACGTTAAAATACGTCAAAAACAACATTATTACCTCATTATTTTTTCACCAACCAAATAATAATAATAATCATTGTTACGAAGACCACCCAAATCCGGTTATGGAGATAGGACCTGTTACAATTTTATGGGACTACACAAATCACAGACAGAACAATCAAAGCTAACTGCCCAGACATTGTTATTAAAGACCGCAGACAAAACAAGGTGCCACCTTATTGATATGACTGCAATGTATCTTTGAAGATATTCAAAAAGCTATCAAAATACAAGGTCCTTGAGATCGAGATCTCAAAAATGTGGCACATGGGAACCTCAACAATTCCAGTTGTAGTTGGATGACTCGGATTGGTTGGAAAAGATTCTAGTAGACCCATTTAAGTGATTTCTTTAAGCCCATGTTTTAAGGTAATACAAAACAAATGTTCTCACGAGTACAGCCTACACGTTACGCAGGGTTTTATCTATATAAATTATGTTTTTTTTGGGTTTTTTTTTTTATTAGTCAGAGGGAAATGTTATTATGACATTTCTAACTTTAAATCTCTGGGTTGGACCCGGAAATAAATGTGTACACAACAGAAATCAAAGAAATAATAATAATTATTATAATGTTCATAAAAAATGCACAATCTAATAAAGACGGCTAAGTTCCCTTTTTCTTTCTTTTTTTTTTTTTGTTACCTTTTTAAATATTGGGTTGTCAATAAAATTATTTTTTCTTAGTAAGTAGAAAATTTACTTAATATACTGAAGTAAGCTTTGGTCAACCCAATAACATTTAATTTATTCCAATCCCGTTTCGTTCTAGTTCTTTTTTTTACATTCGAACAACTAAGTAAGTTCATTAGCTTCTCCCAACACCCAGCTATGGCTGTCTATCAGGACAGACCGGATCTTTTAATATTGGGTAGTAACCGGTCCAGGATGAGGAAAAATACTGAATTCAAAACCAGCCTGAAGAGGTTCGGCCTCCGTCGGGCTATATTTCTTAGAAAACCACACTGCTGATGTGGCTGCTGTAGATGTGTTATCCCTATGCCCCAAAGTTTTTCCAGCTCTCGTGGTTGTGATGGTCTTGCCTTAAATACGTCAAGTAAATACTAAATTCTTCGGTCTGTCATCAAATTTGTAACGCTCCCGGACAGTTCAGCTGACGGCTTGTTTTTCTAAGTATGAATTTCCTTGTAGAATGAAGGATAGATTGTTCACATTATAATCATAAAAAAATGACCTTTCAATCGCATCTAACGGTTTTTCTCGCTGAGCTACTGAAGAAAGTTACGAAGACTTGTATTTACGAAATCAATACAGGCTGAAGAGGAAGTATCTGCAGTAAATAGTGACCCAGAAAAAAATATAACAAAAACAACCTGTTTTTCTACAGAATATATGTTTCTACCATTAATATATTCGTACAATAGTTCTTCTCAACAGCAATATAAAATATACAGAAATTCCCATGTATAATACGCAATTTTTCTAATAAATAAAAATCAAAATTAGTGGTGCGTATTACATAGCTACAAAAATCTTTTAAAAAATTGCCCTTTTATAGGTTGATTTCAGTTGCAATCATACGAGAATTTGACACTAACATTCGGTGATTGCGACCACATAAGTATGTCAAATACAATCATAGGTACTTAAAAATACTTAAAAACGTAAAATAAAATAAGAATTATAAAACCAAAATTAGAATAATATTATTCTATGTTTAAAACCATTTTTATGAAAAACTACATACAAATCTGGTAGATTCCACATCGAACAAAAAGAAGTTGATGAGTCTGCGTTGTAGGCACAATGTAGTTATTTCCGTTTCCTTTAAGAGTCTTGATGATCGGAAATTTTAATAAATATATTTAATTACAGCTTGAACAAGAGTACAAAACACGGGCCGAAATAAAATTGGAGAAGTAAAATTTATAGGCTTTGATTACCAAACAAGGGCTTCGTATTATGCGCGAGCAGAAGCTTCCCCACACTTTCATCACAATTTTAGGGGTGCGTATTATGGATGAAAGAGTATTATACATGGTATATAATTATGGTACTTGTTTTTCAAGTACATCCAGTAAAGCAGCTAGAAAAATATAAAAGTGAAATTACGCTTTTAAATGATAAGCTCGATATCAAAGGAAATTTTAGGCTTTTGATGACATTTTAATCAGCCCTTAAATTAATATTAAGGCTTTAGAATTTTGTACAACGAATAATTGTCCGAAAAGAAAAAGCCTATAAAAGAGACAGAGAAAACAGAGATCGAACATCATTTAAAGAGAATAGCAGTGAAAACGAAGAAAATGATAAAATAAAATAACGAAGAGAAAAGAAGATAGATAGTTGGAGAGAATACTTTAGTCTAGGTGGAGGATTAAAAAAGAAGGAAATGTAATCATTCTACTCTGTTTATTTCTCGTTGATTTTCCTTCAGATTTTTTAGATTTCCGTCTCTCTCCTTTTTTCTCACTATGTCTCTTACTCGATCTCTCTTTCTCTTTTCCTACGACGAAAAAAAAAATGATGGAGACATTTTTGAAAGAAGATGAAAAGAAAAACAGCAAAAAATAATCAGGTCTATTTCTTTTGCTATTCACTTTCATCTCGCTGTCACTTCATCACTCCGAAAATGAAAATGAACAAAATGGCTGAAAGGTGCAAGAGAAATTATGAAAAAAATAAAATATTTTCATGTTTTTATTTATTTTTTTATTCACTTTTTACACCACTCTTTTCCCTCACTACGAGCCTGTCAATATATGATCTATAGAAACAGCAGAAACGATTATTATTGTCTTCTTAATCTATCTCCATAGCAGCGAGGAATAAGAAGTAAAAACGAAAAAGGCAACGATACTTATTTTCTGACTTTGCAGAACTGTATAGCAAGTAGTTAAATGGAGAAAAAGCAAAGCAATCATCGCTTCATTTCAGATAGTGAACAAACATCGTCATTTATCTATCTCCATATCAGCAAAGAATAAGAAGGAATAGACTGAAAGAGAAACGGACTTCATTTTCCCGTCTATCTGTGATTTGGGCATCGTATAACAAGAAGAAAAAAGAAAGAAAGAGAAAATAAACGCAAGGCAATTGTCGCTTCATTTCATCTAGCTCGGTAGATTTCTCGATAGATATTTTCGAAGCACTAAGGAATAAGAAATGCTAGCGAGATGAAATAAACTTTTTACTCTTTCTCTTTTAGATGCAATAACGATATCCAGTAGATATAGTAAAAAAAAGCAAAAAAGAAAAAAAAAAAAAACTACAAAGTTTTCTTTCTTTCTTTCCCTTTGTGATTATGTGTTAAACAAGAATGAAAGGAACGTAATTAATTCTCATTAGACGACACTTTAATTACCAATCCATTTTATTTTATGTGTTCTGTTGACGACATAGGAATCAGTATTCTCTTGGATTCGACATATGATAAATAGGTGACAGTTTAAGAGCTAAATAATGCACGGGCAATAAACTGTAATTGTATATATTATTATCAAAATGTCTTTCTACCCTTCAAGTGGTAAATTTTACTAATATTAAATAAAATATTTAAAAAGTTATTTCACATTTTGGTAGGACTAAAATAAACATCAGTAGCTATATACAGGGTGCGATGGATAAATTGTCTTATTTTTAGATTTTTAAATTTTCGCATGCGTTTTTTCATCATTTTTTTTCTTTTTACTTTGTCGACTGCACAGTATACTGGTGTCAGTTAGGCGCCGTCTATGAGAATAAGAGCACCATGACACAATTTAATCCGCCAGAGATTTGGATACAGTATGTTGTACTGCTTGGCATTTGCACTGAAAGCTCCAGTGCAAACAGTTCACAATGCGTGGGCGTCAATCTGAGGACAGTGCAAGGGATCTGGAAAGAGATGAATGAGTTTAATGGTGATTACGAATGTGTTTGGAGTGGCCACTAGTGATAGCCACGTTATGCCACCATTATTCATCACACAGGTCCTCATACACAACTCGGAGGCCTACATCGTTACTTGAAGAGGTAGTGCTGTCCTGGGCGAATAGGGGTCCTTCTGGAAGACCCTATGTCTAGCAACAAGACTCTGCACTATGTCACATAAACAGAAGAACACAGTCATGGCAGTCAGATAATTTCTCCGACCATATCATACCTTATATCCGGCCGCCTAACTCCCCAGACTGCAACCATCTTGATTTTTATGTGTAGGACGCAGTTGAGTGAGACTCCTTGTAACACTAAAAATGAACTGAAGTCAACGATTATGACAACATTCACCAACTTAAACAAAAAGATTTTCCAGAAGATTTACAGGAGTTTCTGGAGTCTTCTGGAGGCCGTTTTTAGTGTAACAAGGAGTCTCACTCAACTGAGTCCTACACATAATAATCAAGGCGGTTGCAGTCTGGGGAGTTAGGTGGTCGGATGTAAGGTGTGATGCATACATTTACTCTTTAGTATTTCAAGATATTTTTGTGTAATTTTGGTAAATATATCTCTTAAAATGAGATGCCAGTATTATTTTCATTTTTTCCCATAATTTAGACGACAATTTAACCATCGCATACAGTAATCTTTGTACTTATATTCTTTTTTATCGAAGTTATCAGACTATCCTTCAAAGGCGTTTTGCTTATTTCCAATTCGTGGCACATGCTAAAGATCATAGAACAATAATCTGAGAAATGTGATAGAAAGCACGGAAAATGAGTGGAAGTAAAAAAAGATCAGGTGTATTGGAAGATACAGGAGGTATGTTTTCAACCGATCTATTAATATTCTAAAAATATTCATTACGATAGCCTCTATCGTAATGAATTTGGAGTCTCTCCACCTTCACCTACGTGCCGTCTTCCTACAGGACGTTACAGATAATGGCTCTCGATAATTTCCTGTGCTTTGTAGCTCTTAATAAAATGTATTTTTTGTTATAATTCCTAAAACTTGTTACGCCAGCCATTTACTCACGTTCTCACGACAGGTTATACGATGTTTTACTCAGCTGAACTTGCATTCGATCTGTCCGGTCAGTATCAAATTTTCCAAGAACTCTGTCCCAATTATGGGTCCTGAGATTGTCAACTTTTTTTCCTGGTTCTAAATATATCTGTCCTATTTGTTTCAATTTTCTCTGAAACTTCCGAATTGATCACATGTTCTGTCCATGGTATTCTCAGCATCCTTCTGTAGTATCACATTTTTGTTGCTTCAAGTCTCTTCCTCATCTGTGAGGAGATTGTCCAGCATTCACTGCCATTTAGGAGCACTGATATTACGTAACAGTTCAGTACATTTTTCTTTGTTTCTAATTTTGCATTCAGATTTCAGTGACACACACTCCGTCCTCTGTTTAAGTAAAAACTCGCGTGGAAACCGATCTAGGAAAAAAAAAACCCTCAGAATTCAAAACCGGCCTGGAGAGGCATATGCTTCGTCAGGCTATCTTGCCCAAGAAATACCACTTCTACTGTGGCTGCACTATACACGTTACCCCTATGAACCTACGAGTCACGGGATAAAATACAAAATAAAAACATCGGATTTATTTCATTTTTTTAAAAATAGCCACAAGAGAAAGAAGTTATTTCCGCTGGTCTAACTAGAGTCTTACTTCCAAGGATCCTTCCCTATTTTCACTTTTCATGTTGGGCTATACGATTTGCTAACAACTATACATTCTCTCGGGGATAGGGTTTATTTTCGTGAACACAATTCCAGCAATATAAAATACACATATGACACTGTATAGCTGGCAGACACAGAAAGAAAATTACAGGAACTCATAGGCAAGATAGTAACGAAAAACGAGAGAAAAAGACTAATCATCAAATGTAAGTACACAGCATATATGAGTGTCAGCAAGATAACACCAAAATACGAATCGTAGTCATCAAGTAAAGAAGTGTAAATATCTGGAAGGTGTTTCTCAACAGCTGATATAAATGCGACACTGGAATTCAGACACACTTTGGAATAGGATAATAGGCCTTCCAAAAGTCAAGTTCTAAGAATACAGGAAATTTATGTTAGGAACAAAGAAAAGTCTACTGAACTTCTGTGTAATATTCATCTTCTAATATAGCAGTGAATGCTAGAAAATCTCCACAGAGATGAGAAAGCTGTGCGCAATAGAAATAAGGTTCATTATTTACATTATTCGGACTATTGTCCTCATCTTTGTCGCCATATTTATTACAACGTTTCGGCCGTTGTACGTTCCGGCCTTCTTCAGGTGGTTGGAATCTCGAACTGAGGCCTTTATTTTCGCTCACTGGTGCACTCTGTTCTAGTTCCACGTGCCATGTTTAATGGATGTTTGTTATCTCCTGTTAATTTTCCCTCTGAAAGTTCTCCACTGCCTTAGCCGGGTACACATGGCACATTGGATAAAGACGTTGTGGTTAGATCCAGTGACATGATCCAAAGAGTGTGAGTTCAATACCCGGTTAAGGCAGGGGAGAACTTTCAGAGGGAAAATTAACAGACGATAACTGATAACTGACATTCATTAAACATGGCATGTGGAACTAGAACGGTCTACACCAGTGAGCGAAATAAAAGGGTTCAGTTCGACATTCCAACCACCTGAAGAAGGCCGGAGCGTTCAACGGCCGAAACGTTGTAATAAATATGGCAACAAAAATGAGAACAATAGTCCGAATAATGTAAATAATGTACATAATACCTCATCTCAGAAATACAGACAGAAATAAGGCTATACCTAAGTATCCTGAGAATAAAAAGGACGTACCACATATGCAACGGCAAAAGTCTTGAATGGAAACAGAAAGGTAAGTTACACACAGAATCATAAAGAGGATGCTGAAACTTCTTGGAAATATAATGGAGGAGGGAAGGGAGACTTTTACACTCAAGGGACTCTCTAGGTCTACATACCGGACCAGCTTTTTGTGAATAGATGGCGGAAAAGACTTGTGGGAGTTATGGCAAAGGAACAAGCTTTGTGAGAGCTACAGGGTGTAAATGCCTTTTGAAAATCACTATCGCAATCTTCCTGAAGGGACAAAATTAATAAAAAAAATGTTTATGGAGATCTACATCGGATTTAGTTCATTGATTTAGAATAAGCAATAGAGAAAGAAGTTATTTCTGTTTGGCTAACTAGAGTTTTACTTCCCATAATTGTTGAGGGACACGGTGGAGTAATGGATAGAGGCTCGGATTTAGAACCGAGTTCGAATTCCAGTCGCGTTCATTTCCTTCTCTAATACCATTGAGAAAAAGTATGAATTATCTTCTTCTCACTCAGCTATGGGTAAATAGCAGGACAGACTATGTTCTACAAACATAGGTGGAGAGGGTTGGGCTCCGTCAACCTATCTCGCCCAATAAACACCAATTCTACTGTGGCTGCAGTACACATGGTGCCCCTGCAACGCTACGGGTCACGGGACAAAATAAAAAGGGAAAAAAAAAGCATCGGGTTTAATTTATTGTCTTTAAAATAACCAAGAGATAGATTTTATTTCCGCTGGGTTAACTAGAGTCCCTAGCATACAGAATATTTCATCAAATTAATCGTAGAAACGAATTAAAATTAGAAAATGAATTAGAATTAGATAAAAACAAATGAGATTAATTACGTTTTTGCCACAGGAAAGAGAAACACTATTTTCTAATTAATATTTTTGCTTGTACTGAAGGAGAGATCTTTACATTTTAATAACTGAGTTTGCCCGCAATCTCATCATTTCGAACACACCCGAGATCTCAAGGAAATAGGTTCTCTCCAGCAGGATCCTTGTCTCACTGATGTTAGCTATTTCTTGGGAAGATGGAGCAAAATTTGATGGTAATACTAAGAGTAATATAAGCCGCTTCCTGGTGTAGAAGTCAAGTGACTTACCTGCTGACATGACTGCCTTCTTCTGTTTCCTTGTAGAGCAAGCCAGCTGGCTTTACCTCATTTTATAGAAGTGTGCCTAATACACGAGTTAGGTGGCCCATTTTGCTAGAATGAATGACAACTCAGTTTAGCTTTGGCTACACTTGCCTACTCGTGTGTCAGACCACTGGCAAGCTAACCAATATTCTACACCTAGTAAGGAAACATCTGTCATTTATTGGGCCTACAGCCAAAACGACTGTCGGTTGACATTTATAAAATACTATTCTGAAAACAATATTTCAGGCAAACAGGTTTATCAAGTTCAGTACCTGTTAATGCTCTTACATGTATTAATGGCAGTTTATCTCATACTTTGTCGTTGAGTCTGTGGGGTTGAGTTGGCGGTGATGAATCGTCGCATCCAGTGTATTAACAAGACCGTCACAAAACAACTCCAAGTTCGAGGTCCTATGTTATTAAAAACAGCGACGTTGTTGGGTCTGGCGCACAGCTTACAACACTAGGTAATCCCTAACAATCACTTATCTGAGTGATGAAAAGGGTCGGGACGAGAACCGGTTTTTCAACGTGATAGGACCGTGGGCAAGACTTCTTATAAATGTCTACAATTCCTACCATCGCAAAATGTCTTTAACATGCAACAAAATATCCCGATCTTATCCTACCTTTGTAAATATCTTTCACGTTATTTTTATGCATTTCAATAAGCCATTATTGTATAATTTGATAATTTATATTATTTTTTAAACTAAACTTAATCAATAGCTTTTTTAACAAGCTGAAAGAAAAAAAAGTAGGCCATTTGAAGAACCATGTTATTTTTACTGTCCTTTAAGAAACAGGTTACATGACTATAATCAAAATGATGATTTCGAAACATGCCTTCAAATTCAAAAAGCTAAAAAAATATTAAGAAAGAGGAATATTTCATTAAGAAAAAAAAGGTGTGCTGAAATTGTAATATCAGTCTTCCATTAGGGTACTTATTACACACAAAGGAATGGAGACTTAAGGCCAAGGATATGTGGTTTTATAAACGGGTACTGAGAGTGACATGGACGGAATATATAAGCAATGAAGAAGTTTGAAAGAAATAGAAATGAAAACTTATACTTTGAATGAGAATTTTCTGGGCCATGTTACGAGGAAATAATACTTGGCACATTGGAAACTCACCGGAGATGTTCAAAAGAATACGAAAGGGGAAAGCAGCAACAAAATTCTCTAACGATCTTGTGTATATGGATGGCTGAGTAGACATTGGAATGATAACTGGATAATGATTACTAAGAGCTGAAAAGAACAGGAAGAGAGAGCCTTGATCGCACGATACATACAATATATTATTTTCTTTTTTATAAAGAAACACTGCCTCTTTCCATGATATATCATGTTTTGATGAAAGAACAGAAATTATTTGCGCAGACTAGAAAGACGAGGAAGGGGAGGTGCTGCGAAAAGCAAAACATTGTGGCTATAATTAATGAACTAATTAGATCTTTAATTGATAGATGTTCCCTTAATTTCCTAACCAACACCATTCGGTCGCTCTTCCTCATAAAACACTAAAAACATTGCTGTTAATTGAATATTTCGAAAGTGATAAGACGAACGTATTCTCCAAGAGTGGATATCGATTATAACCCGTTTTCCATCGTCAAAGGTAAGTAAAGAGTTCCGCATCTGAGGTATATATGTGAACTACCAGCTTTCATCTTGGCTAAATGCCGTTTCAACTTGTGTGCGGTAGGCGTAGATTAAAAGAATGCTTCGAACTGTGTCAGTGTCAAACCAATGAAGGGCAATACAGTATTTCCTTTAGTTCTTTCTTAGTTTTCTTCAGTTTATATGAAAGGAACTAACAGAGAATTCAGCCTCAAGGTACTTGCATTTAATTTATATTCAGCGTCAGATAATTACATCAAAAAGAACAGTTTGAACTGCAGTGTAAATGTGATGTATTTGGAAAGGATATCAGAATAATCCAGAACCTATATTGGCAGCAAGCCTCCCAATATTCAGATAGAAACTGGCATCAGTAAATAAACAAAATAGAATGCAGTGGAAGAGAAGGATGAGTATTTTACCAGACTTATTCAACCTGTACAGTGAGGTGATCCTGAGAGTATTAGAAGACCTTCCCAGATTCTTTATTTATATTTACTCAGCACCCGCACGAGCGCGGGCAGCTGTTCCACAGGGCCAGCACCTTTTAATATAATTTTCCTCAGTTGCTACTCTGGCCTTTGACGGAGTGGGCTCTGAGTGCACTCTGCCCAAGAACAGAGACGAAACTGAGAGATGATAAGTAATGTATTAGAAACCACTCGAGAGAGAGAGAGAGAGAGAGAGAGAGAGAGAGAGAAATTCGCACACTCCTCGGATTCTTCATTTGCTACCATATTTTTAACAATATACCATATGCAGTGCTGCTAGAAGACACAGAAAGGGAACTACAAACAAGTTATTTTTTAATCTAGTTCACTCCAAGAGAAGGCAATAAAGCCACTAAGACACCTAGGCTTACACAGCGTGGCAGAATTGGGAAACAGAAACATTACTCAGGCAACGCGAACAAAAGAAGAGAAATCAGGAAGAGAGAAAATAGCGACTGACATTGCATTTAAATTTTTGAAGATTAAATTTAACTGAAAAACAGAGTCGGAATAGAGTTACATAAGCAAGACGTACGAGAAAAGAATCTGTTAGCATAGTATATTCGGTGACATCTAGCCAACCCAACTTTAAATTGATGAGAGCACGTCGCCAGTCTAGTCGAGCGCTTAAATTCTTAGAGTCTAGGTAGATTAACGAATAGTTCACGCGAACACTTGTCATGAAAGTATTTATTGAAAAAGCATAGGGAGACAACTTACGAAGGTAGCAAAATGCCTGGACCCGAGACGCCAGGTCAGGGCCAATAATATTGCTGATTCTTCCTTGGATCAAAGATCTCTAGATATATAGCAGGAAAATCAGACCATATGTGGTAGCAATATTCTAAGCATGGACGAATAGGTAAGACAGATTCTGGAGAGAATAAATGTCTACCACAACACAGTGAACAAGCTTCCCTAGCAATGGATTCAATACCGTCTTTCCAAGAAGGCGCAATGAGTCAGTAGTGAAGGATATAAAAACACAATTGCAAGAAGATAGAATGCAAGATTGCTAGTAAGAAGAAACTGCAAAATTATCACCAAAAACGTTTCTCTCTCCTTTTTATTATATATATATATATATATATATATATATATATATATATAGGATCCTTTTTCTTTGTTTGTTTTTAGCGGCATATCAAGCCTTATGGGTTATTTTAATGCAAAACGAAAATTCAGACTTCATAATTAATACAGGCGGATGACATTTTCTCCTGATTAAATTATAATTAATTAGTTTCATTTTTTACCAGGTTTACAAAGTCAAACGAGTCAAAACTTTTCTCGGGTGACAAGAAACGAGATTAATAATAATAAATTAATTATGTGTCACAAAAAACACTTTGTGACACATTTCAACCCTGACCACACATGTTAATTTCTCTCTTTGTCTCTCTCAATATCTATCTGTCTCAGCCTGTTAATATCTATTTTTTGACAGTCCCTTCAATGTGTCTATAAAATTGCATTGATTGTCATTTTGTTCTAAAATACATTATTGGTATTTTACTATAAAAATGTATTGCTGACATTTTATTATAAAGATCTGTTACTTTTTTTTTTATATAAAATGGTATTGTTTGTACTTTTTAATTTTAATTTATTTTTTTTTTTTACATTTTTAGCCCTTTGATTTTTGTTTGGGTTTTCACTATTTTGCTATACCCAAGAAACTAACGGATACCATCATTACAGGTTAGAGTGGGAATATGCAGAACTGCAATTAAGAGTTGGTGTCTCTCGGCTCGAAACCACTCATATCCGGACCACAGTCCTTGGTGCCGCATGTGGTTCATCGTTATGTCCAGGATATTTGATCACTTTTGCTATTAAGTATCACTCATTGTGACTAGTTGGTTGATTGGTTCATTTTCTACGGCTTATCAACATTTTGCAGGTTATTTAAAGTAAGGCAATATTTTTTTACATTGAAATACTTTTTTACTGGGAACGATAATAATGTCTTTGCGATACACATATTACTATTTAATCCATAGCTGGGATAAAGATGTAGATTCACAGCTTTTCCAAGCGTATTTGCACGTAACTGAATTTAATTAACCCAATGGGAATTGGAACCCGGTTCTCCGATTAAAATTCCGAGGCATTATCGAATATAACACCCACACTTCATAGTATTACTAAGTGCTCACCGATCAAGTTATTAACCAAGGTCAACGTCGCTTAATGTTGGTTAAAACATACATTGTGATACTAGACTATCTGCCAATGAATGTGAAATATTGTAATATTTTCTCCCATATGTATTTAGTGGAAAAGTACATTTATGCCTGTTAGCGTCTATAAAACGTCGAGGAAAATGACCTATCATTAATGTTCATTTTGTAATATTGGACTTATTATCAAAGGTTACTTTATGTTTTATTTTTATTTCATCTATGTTTTTCGCTTGTATGAAAATCATATCAATATATCAAACATAGTATAGCGGGTTGAAGAAATTAGTAAAGTCTTTGTTTTTTGAAAATAAATAATTCTGGATAGAAGTAAGATGAAATAGGTCGGCGTGTCGAACACATATCTACACTGTGCTCCTGCGTGTAAATTCTGACATAATGATAATAGAAAGTATATATATATATATATATATATATATATATATATATATATATATATTTAGCTAGGGTAGATGATCCTTGCATCGAATGGTTTTATCTAATATTGGGAAGTTTTTTTTTTGTTTTTTTTTTTTGATGATATGTCTACATTTCTCTGAAACAGAGATTAATGAACACATCTCCAACGTCCAACAATGACAGGTAGTATAATAATTATTAATAAAATGCGGTCATTCGACAAAATCATTATGGAATCAATTGAAAATTTACTAGATAAGTAATGCATATATTGCTTTACAGATTAGACAATTGATATACAGTCGTAGGGATTTTTTGGAATTATTGTACATATCAAGTAGCGAGGTTTATGCCTTTGTACATTTCGGTTAGAGGAATCGGAGAGCCGAGTTCGAATTCCACTCGAAGGGATTACGTTCACTTACGTGCTAATACCTTTGAGAAAAGAATAAATCCTCTCCTCCCACCTCCAGCTATGGGTAAATAGGAAGACAAACTGGGTTCTATAGCATTGAATGGCAAAAAATAAATGGCAAACTACTGCGGAAGAACTCTGCCTCGTCAGTCTTGTATCGAAAGGTACCTGATCGCTTAAGCATATATCACGCATGGCACATAACTGTTTCGATTTGCCTCATTCATTCACATTTGTGATTCATTCTGTATTAAACTTTATAGATTTTATAAATATCTTTCACTATACGTTTTTATGATTCCTTCTGCATTTAAACTGAATATATAGTTACTAATAAGTGTAGTATTTTAAATGAACAATTTAAATTTTATTTTCTTGTCACCAACTAAGCGACGGGTACCGAACTTATATATCGTAATGGTAATACACCTGTTGGTGTATATATATATATATATATATATATATATATATATATATATATATATATATATATATATCGTAAAGATAATACATCTATTGGTAGACACATTGCATTTGAAAAAAATCATTTTTTTTCGAAAAAATATTAAAATAATGATCAAACGCAAAAAATAGTTATTCTTGATAAAAATACATTTGCATCTTTAAACAACGATAGGCTATGAAAAACAAATCAATTATTTACTTTTTTAATGTTGAAATGTACTGAAAAATAAAAAAAATAACAATATTATTAAACTATCATAACTACCACTGAAGAAATGTCCTGGTCTCAAAAAACACTTTGCGACACATTTCAACCCTGACCACACATGTTAATTTCTCTCTTTGTCTCTCTCAATATCTATCTATCTCAGCCTGTTAATATCTATTTTCTATCTGTCTCCGCCTATTAATATCTATCTTTCTATCTATTCAGCCTGGTAATATCTCGCTTCATTACCATCTCACAATATGAAACTTTCTATCCTAGTCTCTTATCATATAACTGTATTTGTATTTATTTATCTAAGCCTGTTAACACGTATCTATGCCAGCCTTTTAATGTAATTTTTCTATTTATCTAACATAACATGTTAATATCTAACACAACCTGTTTATATGTATCTTTCTATTTAGCTATCTCAAATCTATCTCAGTCTGTTACTATCTATCTTTCTATTTAGCCTGTTAATATCTATCTTTCTATCTAACTCAACCTGTTAATATCTATCTTTCTATCTAACTCAACCTGTTAATATCTATCTTTCTATCTAACTCAACCTGTTAATATCTATCTTTCTATCTAACTCAACCTGTTAATATCTATCTTTCTATCTAACTCAACCTGTTAATATCTATCTTTCTATCTAACTCAACCTGTTAATATCTATCTAACTCAACCTGTTAATATCTATCTTTCTATCTATCTCATTCTGTTAATATCTATCTCAGCCTGTTTATATCTTTCTGTCAATATCATCCTATTAATATCTCAGTCTTTTAATTTATATACATATGATTATTTCAACCATATAATGTCTATTTTTCTAACTCTGTTAATATATATTTATCTTTTTATCTAATTCTGTTTTTCTATCTTTCTTTGTATCTATCTCCGCCTTTTTATCTCTATCTTTCTATCTATATCAGATCAGTAATATTCATTTATCTCAGTCTTGTAATATCTACATATCTTTCTATCTATCTATCTCAGCCTTTTAATAGCTATATATCTATTTATATCCATCTGTTCTTGTCTATTTCAGCTTGATAATAATATTTATATAAGTCTGTTAATATATTTCTATCTGTACTTGAGTCAAGAATACATTTTAAGCAAAATCAAAAATTGCCAGTTAAAAAAAGACTCTCTCAATGATTACGCATATAGGCTACTGTAATTCATACTGCTTGAACCAGACAATTCGTCTGTAGTGCTTACGAATAAATGAACGACATATGCTGAAGAAATAAATGTTTTATTCTTTTACTGTATTTTGTAAGACGTTCTTTGATATACCCATATTATTACATTATTTGTGCTTCTCATTTATTTCCAGACCTTGGAAATAAGAAATTACTTTTTTTTTTCCTTTTCTATATCAAATAATGCTATAAGGTGACATATGTCCGTAGATAAAAAATATATATATTTTCCATAAATCTGGGACACGAAAAATGTCACCCGGAAACAGTCTCGAAGTCGTCTTGAAGAGCCAAAATATACTGCAGCTTTGATGTGGAACAGGAAGTTTAAGAGTTTGTAATGGCGGTACACAGTGAACGATAACAGCACAAGCGGTAAAGACGCAAAGGAAATTAAGCCCGATCAATAATACAAGTTGATTATGAAAAAGGAAAGTATTGAAAAGCAGAAACAGATAAAAGGTCGTAAGGAATAAAAGTAACTCGAAAAAAGAATCTAAAAGTCGCGTAGAAGAAAAATAAATAACAGGGACAGACTTAACATCAAGTCTCAGAATAATAATAATAATAATAATAATAATAATAATAATAATAATAATAATAATAATAATGATACTAATAATAATATTATTAGGTTGGTGCAAAAATAATGTCGTTTTCTCACATAAGTTACTATGGTAGAAAACGACATTATTTTTGCACCAACATAATAATAATAATAATAATAATAATAATAATAATAATAATAATAATAATAATAATAATAATCTTAAAAATTTGCCTCTTGGAGACAACAGTATTTCTAATTGTAGTTGCTGTCCTTGGTTTGATGAGAAATGGTTTTGCTAAACATATTTAAAAGAACCCTGATAGCCAATGCATTAAGAAAAATAAGTACAGATCACAACGTACAAACTGCATTATCTATCTAAACGTGTGTAAACTTAGGTTGTTTTGAGTTTTAGTTATTACAATGATGTTCATTGAAAAATGTCATTATACTTTTTCTGACATTAAATCACTGGTTGGGAAACGGAAGGAAGTGACTGGACCACGTGAATTGGGAAATAACAACAACAATAATAATAATAATAATAATAATAATAAGTGACGGTTGTGGTGAAGAAGAAGATTTTAATTAATAAGAGGTGTGAACATGTAGAGTTTTGGGTTTGGGATTAAGTTAAGCTTCGGTATATAGAGCAAATAGATATAATGTTAAAAAAATTAATCGGAGCATCTACTCAAATATAGTTATTCATTGGAATAACGTTTAAAGAGATACAAATATGTCAGATTATTAAATAATTGAGGATATATATAGTGATTTTCCAAGCGTAGCTTAGATGTGGGACAAGGCCGAAAGAAAGGGGGTACCCAGTGAGGATCAAACTCACTATTCAGTCGTAATTGTTCTAGCGAGACGAGGTTGCTAACAATTACACCGCCTCGAGGTGCCCATGGTTTTCTAAGCACAGCTTATATATGGCACATCGCCGAAAACATGGGGCACCCAGTGAGAATTGAACTCATAACTCAGTTGTAATTGTTCTAGGGAGACAAGCTTGCTAATCATTGTACCACGTCGAGGTGCTTAAGTGAGAATATATCAGTGTAACCGGATATAAGAGACCCGGATATAAGAGAGATTTTCAAATTAGAGCCATACTTACCTAAACAAAATAGACCAAACCCGGATATAAGAGACTCCTTCTCCGGTCCCGACAATTATCTTATATCCGGGTTACAATATATATATATATATATATATATATATATATTTGTGTGTGTGTGTGTGTGTGTGCGAGAGAGTGAGAGAGAGAGATATATATAGAGTATGTATTATCTAGAAAAGTCAATGCCAGTTTAATCCCGTGGAGTTTAATCCTCACTGAGAAACTCAATATATTCACTTCATGTCAGGAGTAGGAGCTTAGTTTACTGTTTCAATACTTGTTTGTAATATTTATTTATTTAATTTGTTTTGTATTTTCGCTTCTGGGACTATCCATTCGATACCTATCTCCAAATCCATGATATTTAAGAAAGGATATAATCTCGTTTTCAACAGTTAAATTAGTTGTCTAATGTACATTCTGTTTATGAGGACAACCTTGACGATATCTTAAGACTATATTTATATTTTCAGATTACTACTATTTTGTAATGAAACAGGATAGGATTTCGCTAATGATCAGACAAAACTTGCTTCTTCATTACTTTACATTTTATTCATTCCCATATTTTATCAATTACGCTCGGCCAGTCTTTGGTGTGTACTCAACGCCTCCGTACTGTAGATTGTTCCTACATTCACCTCCCGTGATGTGTGTCAACATCTCCTTGACTGTTGTTTATATAACCGCTTGTGTCGAAAATGTTCCCAACGGATGAAAACTGGAAGCAGGTGTGGTGTCTCTTCCCAAGATCAAATCCATGGCACACCCGGCTTCTGGGATTGTCTGCAGTAAACAGTACCCAACGTCTATTCAGTCATCATATAGCAATATATAGTTTGGTCTAATCAGAATAAAAAAAAACAAAAACAAAAACAAACTTAAAGACGTATTATACATTTCGTCGAGTTTGCCTGATTAGTTTAGTTAGAGTGACTAGCCATGTGCAAATGCAAAATAAATAACAGAATTTTCCAATAAATTGAATTGACAAAGTTTGGAATAAAAAAAGAAACAGAGGAAAAACTAATATCAAGCATGCAAACAGTATATGCAATGCAAACAAACAGTAACAAGGCAAAAAATTCAAAAAGTAAGAATTGGCATCGACACACATCTGACTTCAAGACAAGACAGACCGGGACTGCGTCATTTGAAATTGCAAACCGGCCTATTTTATTGGCTAAGAAAAAAATCCCAGCATACCTCTGTGTGCTCCTGTTTATTAAAAGGAGAGGGGCAAGTTTTTTGCCGTCATTCGTAAGGATTGAAATCAAAAAGTGGATGCCACTTTATTTTAGCTACTAGAAGTATAACCCGTCTTTGACCGGGTGTTTCATGAGAGGGAATTTTTGACGTTCAGTTGGAGCAGTTTAAATTTAAAGTCAGCCACCCGAAAATTAATATTATCAAAAAAATTTGGGTGCAACTAAGGTACATCTAAAAATGGTAGGGGGTAACAGTTTGAATGGGGGGTGGCTCTGAAAGGGAACTGAATAATAATAAATAATATTATTGTAATAATTTAAACTATTTTTAATGAAGTCTATATGAAAGATATATGTCAAAGAATAGATAGTAAATAGTAAAACGTTGTTGAGAGTTATAATGGACAGGAAGTAGTGGAGAGCCATTGTCACCAATAATTATATAGCAGAAAAAATCTGATCGGATGAAAACTGTTGAAATGCATAAACAATATCCGATCACACACACTGAGAATTATAGATACAGATAACACTATTTTCTTAATGATGGCTTCGGATGATTATATATATATATATATATATATATATATATATATATATATATATATATATACACTTATGTATTTAGGCAGCAATCTTTCTTTCGTGGCCATTTCATTGAATACGACAGACAAGGTGCTTTTATTTCTTTTATACAATTTCTCATGCGATCTAATATATTTTTTTCTTTTCGGACAGTTTTTATATAATTTATCATCCGAAAAGAAAAAAAAATAGATCGCATAAGTCCACTAAAACACATTGATCTCCATTGTACCCGCTCCAAGGCTAAGCGCTCAACGGTGTTATGCGGTATATTGACTGATGACAAGTTGCTTTTCAGCTTGTCTTTGTATCTTGGCCATGGGCGTCCTAAACTCCTGTAACCCTGATCTAACTGGCTGTACATTAGGATCTGTGGTATCCTGTCATCAGACATTCTCAAGACATGACCAGTCCACCGTAACTGAAACTGAATGATTATATATATATATATATATATATATATATATATATGCGTGTGTGTGTGTTTGTCTAGTAAGCAGTATTTATGTTTGGTCGTTGCCTGAATGTTGTTTTGGGGACGTTTTTTACGTAAACACCGGTTGTGATAGTGGCTACGTTAGATAGATGTATGTTAGAATCTTTTAGAAATGATTTAAAGTAGGTTAGGTTGGTGATTAAATATAGGGGTTTTTGACGTGTGTTGATAGTAATATTTTTAATTACGATTCCTATAGCTTTGACTGACAACCCATCTACCACACAAATAAACCGTCACCTACAACGGAAAAATCGTCTACCTAGTCAGGTATGAATCGAAAGCGATATCAACACCCAATACACTTAATTAATAAATTGATAGCAGAAGGGAAACTACTTTCCGCATTTGGAAATAGGTGAATTCACAATCGTTGAGAAACGATATGTCCTCGTTTTCGACAATTAATAATGTAAATTCTGATTATGAGAGCAAAGTCAAAGGTATCATATTATATGTTATATTTTCAGATTACTACTATTTTGTAATGAAAGGGGATGGCATTTCTCTGATGATGACATGTATCTTGTCTCTGCATTACTTTCAATTTAATTAATTCCATTATTTTATCAAGTACGCTCGACCAGTCTTTGGTTCGTACTCAACGCCGCCGTTCGATAGTTGTACCCTACATTCAACTACTGTGATGTGTGTACTTAACTGACTGATTGATAGCAGAATTGATACTAATTTTCCCGTTAGTAAATAGGTGAACTTGAAATCGTTGCTAGCAAAGTGAGTTTGTTAATCTTACCAGGAATGTAATTACTTGGGTTTTGGCGATTTTCTTAATGACGCAAAAGACTAAAATACACTATATATAAGAAGCGACTTACTGTAAATTGTTTCGTACAAATCAGCCCCAGCATTTTTGGCTCAAAATTATGAGTTATGTTTAACGTATAGGCTTAACGACCCCGCAAAAAAGAAAAAAAAAAAAAAAAATCATACGCTTCGGTCTGTCTTTACACTTAATATATCAACTGTTCCACACGTTTTATGGTATAGTGTTAATAAAATACTGAATTTGTGTTACGTTTATATTATTTTATATTCATTTCTCTGTTAATGTTAAATATGTTAGCCAAACAAGTTTTAGTGGGAAATATTAGTGGCAGCCTGATTAGCGAGTTCGATCCTCACTGGCTGCCCCTTGCTTTCGGCCTAGTGCCACATCTAAGCTACGCTTGAAAAATTACTAAATTTGTTGCAGTCTGCTAGAGGTACGGTGTGTGGGGTACACTAATTGTCAGAATTACCGTCCCACTTGTTTACAACTCGTTGGTAAAGGTTTGTCATTTATACTCGCCATATATATTTTTTTTTAATTTTTAGTCTTTAAAACTCTGCCGTTGTACGCCGTAATTTACGGTACCTTGAGGGCACTAAAATAGTTTTTTTCTTTCTTTTTAATATTGTAAAATTAATTACAGCAATATCTTTCGCAAAGGAAAGAGACAGAAACTCTTAAACTCATGTATTTTTGGAGGGTACTTGATACAGATTATTTATTTCTTAAATTGAAGATTGATCCTCAGTCAGACTGAATGAAAATAATCTACTTCATTATTTGGAGTTTGCTGCTTATTCACGATACGAAGTTGATCTCTAATCTGTAAGAGATGCAGCATTGATGATATTAGTATTCTATTCTCGCCTGTATTCCATGTTATTTGTCGTTGGAATTGGAAGTTGCATTGCTTCTACGAGATATTTGAATAAAACCTAATCGGTCATCATTTTTTATTTTATTAGTTATAGTCATTTGGCTTCTATTGTATTTTTCTTAGTTTTGTTTCTATCTTTGGTTAGTATTTTTTTTCTGTTGTTAATTCATCGCATCAAAATATGTTTCATATTCTCTCATATCTGTCCGTCCTTCATGACGCCATTTTTGTTTTTTCTGCGTTTGTAAGATACGATTATTGGATGCGCCCTTACATTTTTTTTTTTTTTTTTTTTTACAATAGATTTTTTTTTCATTTTCTTTCTGAAATGTTTCTGTTTTGATATTTCGTTTTCTGTTTTTTTTCCTTCACATCACGTTTTATTCATCTTCTTTAGGTTTTTACTTGTTTTTCCATCTTTAGATACTATGCTTTATTTTTTGTTTATTTTTATTTAGACGCCAGTTTCCTCTTTTAAATATTTTTCGTCTGAATTTCTTTCATTTTTTTTTTTTATTATTGATTTCTTCTTCCCCTTTTTTTTCCTTTTATTTTGAATTCATCCATTTATTTCTTCAATTGACTATTGTTTCTGTTATGGTCCAGGTTAGGACGAAGGAAGAACACCACGAACATAAGAGTAAATAACGAAGGTATATTACCAGAAATAATAATAGAAGATGTGGAAGGTTTTAGTATGACTGTCAGTCTGGTTTGGAGTGAACTACTATCGGCTCGACTCGATTCGGTATCTAGCCATCCCACCACGAGGGTTGCATGTGCCATAAGGCCGAGTTTAATGTGGGTTTCCTGAGCCCGTAGGCTCGGCTAAAAAATGCCCATATAACACATATAAACGGGATCGTGTTGGTCAACATCCCCGAACGAGACACTGCCCTTCGGCGGAGCCTCGTCCGGGTTCTTCTCTGCTCAGAGACAGAGAGTTCGACCGTCAAGCCGAGCTTCTCGGCTTGATTCGGTATGTAGCCACCGCACGAGGGTTGAATATGGCACAAGGCCGAGTTTAACGTAGGTTTCCCGAGCCCGTAGGCTCGGCCAAAAAATGCCCGTAGAAACTGTAAAAACAGAATCGGGTTGTTCAGCCTCCCCGAACGAGACTGTGCCCTTCGGCGGAGCCTTGTCCGGGAACCTCTCCGCTCAGATGCAGAGAGTGCGACTTGAATCGTCCCTCTCTTTTTAGAGACGTAGTATACATAGTGTTAGGAAGAATTCATTCTGTAGTTATAGGTAAGGGCCCATGACAGTTTCTTTGATTCTTTCTTTCCTTATTTATCTCTCGTTTTCCATTTTATTTTCTTGTCATTTCTTCCAGTTTTCTATTGAAGGACTTACAATTTATTTAATCTCACTTTCATTCATTCGTACATACATTCATGTTTTACTGTTTTCTTGGCGCTCATTTTTCGTCTATGTTGTTCATTTTT
>OZ010591.1:76593692-76628692 GCA_963932145.1 Acanthosepion lycidas | reverse complement strand
TAAAATTACCCTGCATGTTCCTGGCCAAGCACAGAATCAAGAGCCTGTAGCCTGTAGCATCCGTGTGTTCACTGTCTCATGGCTCCGCTATCGGCGAGCATTTATTGAATTCTGTTGCTTGCAGGACGGACTATTCTCCGGGGCTTTTCTCTGTCTTGCCAAGGGCACGAGACAGACTCCACCTGGACATTCTGGAGTCTGTTGTTATTCATATACAACATCCTGCCCTTTGTAAAGAAGAAAGAATTAAAACACTATGGGGCGTGTTCGGTGAACCCGTCGATAAGTCAACGGCTTTTTTAGTTTCCTTCCCTGGCTTTGGTATATTTTAACACCAGTTGTTGAAAACATTCTTTCTTTTCAAACACTTAGTTTTAAAAATTACTTTATCCTGGTGTGGATATAATATTCTGTTATATATATATATATATATATGTGTGTGTGTGTGTGTGTGTGTGTGCGTTTAGCTAATAATTAAAATCTTGGTAATCCGTATAGATAATCTCAAGGATATTGAAATCTGCCGAGATCACTGTTAAATTAGAACGATAAATTTAATTTAATAAAAACAGACAACTTCAAGGGCTCATGGTTACATTTTATTTCCGCAGGGAGTTTCTTTTTAATTTACATATAATTTTTACTCTTTTGAGGGGTAGTATTAATTTAACGTAACGTGATATAGAGAGTGGTGAGAGATAGTGAGACAGACATGGTCGAAATTAGAGAGGGAAGGGAGAGATAGGAATTATTTTAAATGTATTTTTATTACAATATTTAATAGTGAGGAAGTAGGGTAAGGATCAGATACTGACCTATTTAATATGTCAACTATATACAAAAGATTCCTTTCAAACATAAACTCGGTGTGCAATTCTAAGTTTATACACGCTCCGTCCCTGATATTGAGCACTTTTATTCATGAATATAGCATAACCTAAAACTGTATTTTAATCATGTGTTTGTGTCTTGGTGTGATTGAACAGTTTAAATTGCTTATAGAAAAGAGTTATCATCAGCTATATTTTTCAATGAAAAATCTACATTGTAAAATATATTTTATCTTTTTCCGATTCAAATTCACCAGCACAGCCGATAAGAGATTCTCCATTTCGTTGGAGAAATAAAAGCAAGGTAAAACCTTTTAAAAAGGAGATGTACAGTTAACGTGTCTTTAAATGCCACACGACATTGCAGATATTGACAATAATAAAAAGAGGACAATGTCGACCAAACTATAAAGAAGAAGCGAGAGAGAAAGAAGGAAAAACTTAGAAACTCTATTCAAAATAGAAATAACTAACGCATACATATTTATAACACACACACATTATATATATATATATATATATATATATATATATATATATATATATATTCTATTATATACGCAACCATTGACGAAGATAATAATGGCCAAAATGGCGACCGGTGAACAACCGGACTAATGGTGCCTATTATTCGCACGCCGTCTTTTTTAGAAACTCAGGCCAATCTCCAGGAAGCCGGTGTTGATCCCAAAGAAATAATGATTCCAAGAGAAGACACAAAATGTCATTAGTCAAGGAATGGCGACATTGTCTGAAAATTGCTTTAGTAATAGAGCTCCCTTATCGCAACATTTCTTTTCAGAAAGGAAATCGACGAAGAAGATGGAAAACAGGAAAAAAAAAAAAAAATGAGAAAGTGAAAGATACTATCATGGTATATATTCAGTATGGCGTTTAGTGAATACTAAAGACGGCGTCATTTGGTCTTTCTTCATATACCAACGAGTGAAACCCTCGGCAATTAACACCGGACATGCATACAAATTACAGAGACGGATGCCAATACAAAAATAAAAAAAGAAGCCTACTAGCTTTTACTTACTCCGCTTCAAAATAACGGATATCTAGTAACAGCCCATAAACACATATTCGTATGTATTTGTATATATATATTAATGTCTACATTATTTTTATCTATCTAAAATGCTAAGAAAGTGAATAAAAAACATTACGATATCCCCGTTTCGTAGAAATGAACATATTTCGATTAGCATATGCGTGATAATATACAACAGTATTGTAGCTGCTGCAGTGTGCCTCAGTAAACTGTGATACACAGTCAAGATGACTTCCTATTTTATTGCGGCATTATTAAGCCAGAAAGATTGGAATCTTGATCTATTAACTCGTAGCTTCTCAAGTTTATACTTCTGGTAAATATTTCCCCAATACAAGACCCAGGTGCCGCAATAGCTAAAGAGAAGGGCGTTGCTGTATGCACATAAGAGCAGGAAGCACTTGCAGACTATGAGAATATATAGAATACGGTTGGTTTTAGACAAAGAAATTATAGTCTGTCTATATTTCTGAGATGAGGTATTATGTATATTATTTACATTATTCGGACTATTGTTCTCATCTTTGTCGCTATATTTATCACAACGTTTCGGCCGTCGTACGCTCGGGCCTTCTTCAGGTGGCTGGAATTTCGAACTGAACCCTTCATTTCGATCACTCGGGTAGACTGTTCTAGTTCCACGTGCTATGTTTGATGGGTGTCAGTTATCTGTTATCTCATGCTAATTTCCCTCTGAAAGTTCTCCACTGCCTTAACCGGGTATTGAACTCTCACTCTTTGGGTCTGTCACTGGATCTAACCAACGCCTGTGCCATGTGTCCTCGAGGACATCTGGGTATGAATTTCTGGGTATTATAAACCTAATGTTTTCAGCAACCATTTTTACCAGTGCTCATATTGCAATTTTGCTGTTATCATTCCATGTTTTTACCAGAGCTCATATTGCAACTTTGTTGTTATCATTGCTTTTCTCTGGCACTCCTTATTACAGATTCCCATATTGTATTTATTTCTATGCTTGGTCGGCACAGGAGATTTTTGTGGCCTAGCATATGTGCTGATTCCTTAAGTTTATGAATTTTCCAATAAGGAGTGCCTTATTTAGCCAATATGCAAAGAGGGATGAGGATGATTTAACCGTGTGTACATTACATGGCGATACCTAGTTGTAAATGTCTGATGGTATGTAGCTCGTCTGAACATTCTCCTTGGATATAGCGATAGAGTAATATAAGACGTAGATTGCTGGCAAAAATGTTGTATGGTTGAACATAATTCATGCCAAAAATATAATATAAAAGACATAGTCGCCGACGCGTGACAACGACCGGCTATCCAAAAACAGGGTCAGCAGTAACTGAGCAGGCCATGGTGACATTCATCCATTATAATGAAGCTTGCTTGTGCATTAAACACGATTTTAGCATTGGTCATTCGTTAGCGGGCATATTCTGTTCAGCGGCAATCTAATCCCATCCGCAGCGAGGAGTCAGTTCTTGTGCATTGTTACGTCTTAATTCATTCACCTTAATTATATATGCATTTTATACCGAGGTAAAATATCAGTTGGATCATTCTGATCTGGAAAGAATCTATTCATTTCTCGCATATATATTGTTTGACGGTTGTTGGTGAGAATATTCGCAAAGCACTGCAAAGAAATGCCCAGCATAATTATATGCGGATACCCTAGAAAGCTACGGAAATGCTTTGACTTCAACTTTTACGAATGACAGGCTGTCCTATATCGAAATCACTCAGATTCTTTCTTATTGCCAATATCAGCAATATTTCTTAATGCAGTTCTCAGTGTAGCCTTATTTTCTTGTGTGTCACTGACCTTGATATCCACACAAGACGGACATTCTTCTTACAGAAATCTGGCAATGGTTGGAACAGATGGAAAAGACTATTCTTAAAAGAGTTTGAAATATTATTTGCTCTACTCTCTATTGGGGACTCTTACGTGTTTTTGGTTATCGGGATTTTATTGCATCTGTACCAACCCAGTACTTGTATATACAGATAGATACATACATAGATTTCTATCTATGTATCTTTAAAAATTCGGAGGCCAATTAAAATACTAGGTCATGGTTTCGAACTGAGGGTTTTTCATCTTGAGCCTTTTTTTTTTTTTTTTTTTGAAAAATAATTATGTAGCGTCCTTTCTGTTTTTTTTAAATAAATCCTTAACTTGTTCATTAAAACATATCGCCCCATCAGGTCGAAATCATGGTCGCGCATTTTAATTGACCTTCTGATTATTAAAGTTAAAAAGTTCATATATTATTTATATTTTTCATTATATTTTTATCATGTGTATTGATCACTTTCCAATACTACTGTTTCCTAATCTGATTCAATTCTGGCCGTTAACATTTATGAAATATATATATATATATATATAGTTAGTTTATGAAAAACTAGGTAATCCGTATGGGTAAACTTAAGGAGGATAAAATCCAAAGAGCTCAATGTAAATCCGGAGCAAATAATTTAAATAAAAAAGTAAAAAGACCACTTTAAGGTTCCATGTAATAAATTATTTCACGACAGACTTTGAAAGGTCTGTGATAAAATAATTTATTACATGGAACCTTAAAGTGGTATCTTTTTATTTTTTTATTTAAATTATATATATATATATATATATATATATATATATGTATATTTCTCTCAAGTGACCCTGCTTTAAATGCAACTATTGAATGGATGTCGCCATTCCATCACAAGTCAGCTCAAAACGTTAGACCAAGAAGGACCAGCATGTTGATCTGCATGAGTTTAGCATCAGTTATGATTTTGGCAAGCTGGTTTAATGTGAGCAGTTTAGTTTTGGAAGCATTAAAACTGTTTTAAAATATATTACAGCTCTGCCATTTTATATGACAAGCAGCACTCTTTTTCTAGTGTGTAATCTTGAGAAAACCTTTTGACAGCTGCTTATATACACACAAGCACACACACACACATATTATATATTCAGTTTGTAGGTTATTTTTATAGATCAAATGTATTTATATAAATTCTCTTTTTATAATTAAACAGTATTATCTTCATTTAATGGCCTGATTGATCGAGAAATTTCGTGGAATATATGCGTTTTCCGACACGAATCGACCCTGTAAGGAAATCGTCATTCAAACTGATGTGCTGCACCATTCAGCTACACAAAGAAGCGTCTGGGTAGCAAAATCCGAATTAGTGTTCATAAACACATTTTCTTCGTAATATCTCGAACATTTAGGCCGGCAAATTTTATTAATAGTGTTTAATGAAAAAACAGAGTTTTTACTTAAATACAATTTATCTATAAGAATAACAAATAAAGAGAAAATATATTAAATAATTTTCGGACTTAATCCATTTCATTATATATATATATATATATATATATATGGAGAGAGAGAGAGAGAGAGGTTGATTATAATGTAACTCACTATTTTATGTCTGATGGATTATCCTGTCACACTATAACTTGTACAAGACGGCAGAAGCCATCATATATAAAATGGGGAGTTAGTTTTCAATCACCATATATATATATATACATATATATATATATATATATATATATATATATATATACACGTAAATATACGTATATTACATTCGTCTATGTATATGGAAATATTTCATATAATAATTTGTGTTGTGTCTAATACGCCTCCATAATTATAAGAGGGATATTCGCTATTTACGATTGTGTTTTGGTAGATTTATTTGATTTAAAATATCAAGGCATTCATCACATAAAGATACGCTCTTACCCCAAGAAACGCGAGTATATCTTCATGTCACGGCGCTCACGCCGAAATGACTACGGGCACATCACACACCCAGTACATGAAGCCGCGCTCAAAAACATCTTGACACCTTCCATCATTTGAAGCCACGAAAGCGGTTAAAAAATGCAGGAGTTATGAATTTCGATCTCGTATAGTGCAAACTAGCATTTCGTTCTTGTGTGAGCGAACAATGAATGAAAATCTGTTTCGGCGATTAGTGAATCATATTTAGGGTAGTTGTACCAGTTTTTATTGCTGCACTGGGTCCAATTTCGAAATACCCAGGCAAATTGGTAAAAAGCCAGAAATCTAAGAACGGGCAGAAACTACTGATAAAACTGACCCACTAAGATCCTATGGGATACTGAACAGATTATCGGATTCTTGATTCTATCCGGAAAGCAAATAATTACAAAATAATAAAAATAATAATAAACAAAATTATTGACATAATTCTTCCAGTAATTTTCAACTGTTGTGAGAAAACCGCGATTTAAATATACTGTTTGACAATATTAAACAATATTTCAACAGAATATCAGACTTTTTCATGTTATATATCAATTTAAAGTAAAAAAAAAATATATACATATATAGATCTACAAAAAATATATTTGTACAAACATTGCTTGTCCTTTAATATCTGTCTATATTTCTGAGATGAGGAATTATCTACACTATTTACACCGTTCGGACTATTGTCCTCATCTTTGCCACCATATTTATTACTACATTTCGTCCAAAGAGCGTGAGTTCAATACCCGGTCAAGGCGTTAGAGAACTTGGAGAGAGGAATTAACAAGAGAAAACAGATAACTGACATCTATTAGATATTGCACGTGGAACTAGAACAGTCTACCCCAGTGAGCGAAATAAAGGGTTCAGTTTGACATTTCAAGATGAACAAGATCATCGGATTAAGCACGTTTTTTTTCATTACAGGACAAGCAATAGTATTTACATTATTCAGATTATTGTCCTCATCTTTGTCGCCATATTTATCACAACGTTTCGACCGTTGTACGTTCCGGCCTTCTTCAGGTGCTTGGAATGTCGAACTGAACCCTCAAGGACACATGGCAGAGTGGATAAAGGCGTTGGTTAGATCCAGTGACAGGACCCAAAGAGTGTGAATTCAATACCTGGTTAAGGCAGTGGAGAACTTTCAGAGCGGAATTAACAGGAGATAACTGATACCCGTTAAAAATGGCACGTGGAACAAGAACAGTCTATCCCAGTGAGCGAATTGAAGGGTTCAGTTCGACATTCCAACAAACTTAAGAAGGCCGGAGCGTACAACAGCCGAAACGTTGGAATAAATATGGCGACAAAGATGAGAACAATAGTCTGAATAATTAAATAGTATTTCTTGTTCTGTAATGAAAAAAACGGCTGTCAGGTTAATGAAAGTGTCTAAACTAATGAAACGTCGGCAAGGTGAAGGCATGAAACTGAAACGTGCTTAATATGACGATCTTGTTCGTCTTGAAATTTTCCGTTAGCTGATTAGTTATTAAGAGGAATTAATCAACTAACGGGAAATTCCACGATGAACAAGATCACGCATTTCCCTGCTATAATAATAATAATAATAATAATAATAATAATAATAATAATAATAATAATAAGAAGAAGAAGAAGAAGAAGAAGACGACGACGAAGACGAATACGACGAAGACGAATACGACGAAGACGAAGAAGAAGACGACGACGAAGACGAAGAAGGAGAAGGAGACGAAGAAGAAGATAACGAAGATGACGACGAAGAATACGAAGACGTCGAAGAAGAAGAAATTTCGAGAATGTGGCTTATTGTTTAGCTGCAATGTAAAATAAATGAAGAATGCTGAGTATATGTGAAAACTCTAATCTCCGATAGGATCCTGAACTTTGGAAAGTCTCCTCAGACATGAAAATGAGAATAGTCAGCAATATGGTCTTAGCCAGGGAATGAGTATGTACATAATGAGGACGTGTTAAACAAATAGCAATTGCAAGGAATCGTTGTTAATACCGAGAAAGCAACTCCGTCATGAATAATGAGCAAATAATAAAGTATGTTGTAATATCTTGGACCGATTTTAATGTGAAAAAAAAGTGTCTAATGACTTTGTTTTTCTTTTTCTTTCAGATTTGGCGGACATTTGGGCGATATTCTATTTCAAACATGATTGCCATGACTTAACATGATCCAATAGAGAAATAAATAAATTTTCACTAATAATATTTATTTAGGGCTGATTTTGGTCCGTCTTAATGAAACACCCTTATATATAAATCATAATGAAAAAACCTTTTATTAGAGAATTAAACACTCGCAGGAGGTATTGCTTAACGTAAATACACTTAGTTTTTGTGAACCAAAATCAATCCATAGAGAAGGTAGACGGTAGTTTTGGTGGAAGACGTGAGAAGTAAAAGAAATTGCAAGAATGTCGCTTGTAAACACAACTACATTTTCGATAATAATAGGAATGATTAAAGAAAGAGAGAAACTGATTATAGAGAGAAAAAAAACTCTCAAAATATATTGCGCCCAATATTAAGAAAAAAAAAACTTCACACACAGGAAAAAAAAAACGAAGTGATTGTATACGACAGCAAATCGGGAAAAAGGACAAAAAATAATAATAATGATGTCTCGTGCAGCGGTGTTGGAGGTGCAGTTGTCTGATCTGAAAAAGAAAAAAACAGACGAAATGACATCGACGCTGATCTGGGTCAGACCTGGAAATAACCCGGGCTTCCTTCAAAAACACCTGGCAGGAATATAACCTGCGTCCGTTTTGTCCTAGTCACAGAACAATAAGTATGGGTCACGGATACAAATCGCAGAGAGACATATCGAGAGAAGAAAGCGGAGATAATATCCAACCAGTGTTCTGATCTCATGCTCAAAGAGATGGGCTCTCGTGAATGGCTCGAGGCGATATGAGACTCGCAATTTCACTCCGTCCATCAAAATGATCTAAATCATTGCTTCCCAATTTTTTTCCACCAGCGCTCCCTATAGTCACAACAATTTCGCTAACGCCTACCATCAAAATTTAATTTCTAATATTATACTGATTTCATCTTCCATGACAAATAACACATAGATATTAGTACAAAAATAATTTTAATTTCTGTTATAAATGTCAATAGAAAAATCTTTTATTTGATAACTTATCTCAATTTTTTCAATGCTATGGTGGACTTTGATGCATACTGGCTAAGGGCTCTTACTCTCAGTTCATTTGATAGCTTATCCGAATGTTTTCAATGCTATGTTAGACTTTGATGCGTACTGGCTAAGGGCTCTTACTCTCAGTTCATTTGATAGCTTATCCGAATGTTTTCAATGCTATGTTAGACTTTGATGCGTACTGGCTAAGGGCTCTTACTCTCAGTTCATTTGATAGCATTGAAAACATTCGGATAAGCTATGTTAGACTTTGATGCGTACTGGCTAAGGGCTCTTACTCTCAGTTCATTTGATAGCATTGAAAACATTCGGATAAGCTATGTTAGACTTTGATGCGTACTAGCTAAGGGCTCTTACTCTCAGTTCATTTGATAGCTTATCCGAATGTTTTCAATGCTATGTTAGACTTTAATGCGTACTAGCTAAGGGCTCTTACTCTAGGTCCCATGCTGCTTAGAAGTAGTCTTGGTTTTATAATTTGCAGGTGGTTTATTTGTTTAGTACGAGGTTGTGTAAATGTGTTGAAAGCACATTCAGCCATATATGAAGTTAGAAAAGCAAAGAAGAACAGTTCGATATCTTTCAGAACTGTCCTTTTGTAGTCAATGTTGAACAGATGAGCGCGTGTGAAGAAAAGAAAAACTACATAGTATTTCGAAATGTTAAACAATTCGAGTTATTTTTTTTAAACTTTCAAATATAAAAAATATATAAATCTGCAAAAAGTTCCTTATCTTTTAATGAAAAATGACTATAATTGTAATCAATGCGTTAAAAGTAGCCATTGCAGTCAATGTTGAATCATTTTTGAAAATTCGAAAAAAAAAAAAATTGTCAAATTCCCACCGCCGGCCCCCCACCAAATGAAATAACACTCCCAATGCCCACATTCAACACAACAGAGCCCACTGGGGGACGCTAATGCCCATAGGAATCATCACATGCTCCCCAGCAAATTTAAAAGAAAATAAACCTTAAAAAAAAACAAAAACAAAACAAAAATATTGTTCCTCCTTTACTCCTTCCTTCAACCTCTAATGATGATAATGATAATAATAAAAAGAAGCATTGATGTAACGCTTCCAATAGTTTTCAGGTCTTAAGAAGGCGACTTGCTCAATTCTCGTAACTTAGGATTTAGGTTGACTGCACGACAGAAAAAAATAATAAAAGATTCGCTGGTCACAGGTTTGATGGCAGACAACGATGTGGAATCAATGGAGCTTGTGGAACATTTTATTACAGACGACGAATTTCGACGAGCAACTAATTTAAAGCGCACATTCTCAGAAAATTATTCAAGATCTTTCGACCTTCTAAAGTATGAGGATTGTTACTTATGCAAATTTTTAACTTCCTGCCCACCCCCAGGGTGGGAAATGTAAAGAATGGCAGGTGAGTTCCATAAGATTTATACTAAGCTGTTTGATTAATTCCTCTTAGTAACTAATCAACCAACGGAAAAATCCATATTAAGCAAAAAATCACCATATTAAGCATGTTTTTAGGTGCTGGCGGCGTTTCATTCATTTTAACGCAGTGATTACAATTATAGTCATTTTTCATTAAAAGATAAGGAACTTTTTGCAGATTTATATAATTTTTTTTATATTTGAAATTTAAAAAAAAAATTAACTTGAATTGCTTAACATTCCGAAATACTGTGTAGTTTTTCTTTTCTTCACACGCGCTCATATTTTAAGTGGTGCAATAATAATAATAACATTAATTAGGTTGTTTCATATAATAATTTATACTTAAGAATTTAGTAAACTTAAGTACATTTATATATCTTATTAAATTATTCAATATTATTTGCATTGACATGTTACCACATATGGGTTGCCGTTGATATATTTTGAATAAAATGCCGCAGGCCTCCATCTGAAAAAAAAGCGTTCGAGAAACACTTGAATCCAGTTTTCATTAGAGAAATAAATTCCATTAACCCACTTTGCAATGTAAAAAAATATAATAATTTGTTGGTTCAAGCTCCGGTGAACATGCATGGAATCAATGACCATATATTTGATCCCATCTGTTAGCCTGGACAGGAGGGTATATAGAAAAAGATGTTGCCCATATTCTTCATATCGATGATGGATCAAAAGGATCCTGCTATTTACCCATAGCTGAGTTAGGCGAGGAGTTTCCGACTGGAATTCGAACTCGGCTCTCCGATTCCTCAATCCGAACCTCAACCCATGGAGTGGGATTAATGACAGACTAAAGGTGTTCCAATTTTTTTCTGTGTTATTCTTTTTTATTCTTAAGTGGCTTTGCGTGAAATCACTGTGTTTGCTACCACTGAGGTGCACATTTAAGTGGGTTACTTGGTTTTGCTTGGCGGCATACCAACATCTATGAGTTATTTAACGCCAGCCTAAATATGTTGTACGCAATTTTATTATTTTCATTTAGAAAATACTGGTCTTAATAGTACAAGTTTTACTAATTAACCCATATTTGAGGAGAGAAGAGGTGCATTCATAACTTTTTCAAGGTTATTTGAGTCTAAGTGAATATAACGAAAAAATCTGGCTCTCCGATTAATAATTCCGAGCCATTAACCATTACACTGCACAGATAACAAAACAAAACGAATGTATGTTCGGGCACACCACAATATAAACTGGGGATTTAAAAGTTGACCCATGTTCGATTCCTGCCGGTGAGAGCATATTCTTTTTCATAAGATTTTTCGAATATTCACGCCAGTAGACGAAAATAGATAAATAAATATACTGTTTAATAAATAAACGCGGCACCTACTCAAATATGGGTATCTTCTAAAAAACATTTCAAATTATAAAACTCTGTCGGAATAATAAATAAGAAATATCACTTCTTTAAAAAAAATAGTTTTGTTTATGTTTGGATACAAAGCTTCTCAGATATGAAATTTCGTCAATCGATCACGGGTGGGATTTCGTTCAAAAGCGCTATTTGGTCTTGATCGATTGGCAAAACTTCTTTCTATATGAGTCGGTTAAATCAAGTCGGATTAACAAATAAAAAATCCATAGCATCCTTTGACATAATTGTATAAATATATTTCAGTGTTTAAATATTTAGATCGAATTAGAGAAATAACTATGGGAAAGCCAACGAACTTGAGAGGCGCATTCAAATCATCTTAAAAAATTATTGTTTATTTGCGCTTAACGCTACTTGAAATATAACGATCTAATGTTTATGATAAAAGCCAAAAGAAAAAGTAAATGACCTAAGGAAGTGAAAAAGGGAAAAACTGTTTGAGATTTGGTTAGGTACGTTCATGTCAGATTTTCTTGATTTGTTTCACTGTCTGATTAAAGTTTAATTCACAGTTTACGTGAAGATGTGCCGGGAGAATCGAATTCCTGGATTCGCGACATAAATCAATCAGATCTCTACATCTTGTTTTCTCCACTTCTTCATAGGAAAAAGCAAGTTCTGCTATTTTCGCATAATTATGAAAAATCTAAAAACTTTAGCATCCACAACTTAAAGTGCGATACTGAAAACCGAACTCGCATTGTGATAGCGAAAGTCGCCTTCCAAAAGTTAAGCAAGATATAAAGAAGTAGATACACATTCGTTAGAAATAAGGAAAATTATTCTGAACTGTTGTGTAATAAGTTCTCCTATATGGCAGTGAATACTTGACAATCTCTCCAATGGTGAACAAGATACCTGAATCTAAAGAAATGGTTTTCTACAGAAGAACGCTGACAATAATATGGACCGATCAACGATGAATTTTTTGATAAAATTAAAACAATAAGGCCATTTATTATTTAATACCGGGAAGAGAAAGTTGAACGTTCGAGATTACAAAATGAAAGAGGAGATCTTGGAAAATTTGATAAACACAGGACAGCTTGACGGTAATAAGAAAAACAACGCATAACCTAACTAGCGAACTTGAGTAAATGGATGGCGATGTAGTTATTTGTTTTGTTTAAGGGCATCCCAATCTTAGTGGTCACTTTATGCCGAAAATGATTTTGAGTGACTTTAAAAGAATCTTAAGTTAAATGTGTATCTTGGTTTGAGTAGGCAACTTCAAGTAAGCAGCTTCATGGAGGTATATAGCATGGTATATTTGTGTTTATTTCGATCTTTTCTAGATTTTGTTATAGAGACCAGTTTTTCTTATATATTCAAGTATTTTTGAAGGTTTTCTTGGAGGAATACTTCTTTCAGGTTTTTTCTTTGTAGTACTTTTGGCGAGTTCACTTCAGGTCTAAACAATTTGTCAAAATGTGACATATTGTCTAAACCTCCTGGCATGATATACAGATTGGAGCTGCCTCCTTCTTAAGGAGGTAAGAATGGGTGATGCTCGTGTTGTCCATACGGAGTCTTGTCAATGTTACTTGTTCTTTTCTAGTCATTTCACTGTAGTCATTTATTTCCCCAATGTGTTCCTTCATTGAATGTAATGTGTTATTGGTGTAAGGATGGCGACGTAAGTTTTAGGAGAGATAAGGAACAGACAAAAATTAAGAGTTACAAAAGAGAGGAAATTGTGGAGAACCATGGTTTTGAAGAGACAAGGCACAGATTTTGCCACGAATTTAAGGTTCGAATGTGTAAGGAAAACGATTGCAGCTGATGGTATAAATGTCCAATTGACGATTGCGTGTAATACTAATAAGAACGATGTAACCAACTAATCGATTTGCTCGAGTGATCACGTGATATCTGTCTATATCTCTGAAATGAGGAATTATAATTACTTGCATTATTTACAGTACTTGGACTACTATTCTCATCTTTATTGCCATATTTACAACGTTTCGGTCGTTGTACGCTCCGCTCCCCATATTGAACTCACCACTGCTGTAGCATGGGTTTTGAACTCCCAAATTTATCCACTAGCCCCAGTGGATAAAGACGTTGGTTAGAACCAGTGACTTAGACCCAAAGCGTTGAATATCAGGTCAAAGCAAACGTGAACCAAAATTTGCAGAGTTAAGTTAAAGGGAAATAACTGAGATGTCCGGAAGAAACGTGACACGTGGTACTAGAACAATCTACCCCGGTGTACGAAATAAAGGGTACTGTTCGAAATTCCAAACACCTGATAAGTATGACGGTCAAAATGCTGTGAATATGGCAATGAAGATGAGGATAACAGTCTGAGTACTTTAATTAATTCAAGTGACCACCTGTTCGTAAAGACAACTGCCTCTAAATATAGGTCGACTAAATAATAAAACAGAAGAATAAATTACAATAATTTCATCCGAATTTGAAAGAAATAAAAGTTCTTTGTTTTTATTCTCGTTTAATTGTCCATTATCTTTTCACTTTTACTCAGTGTCTGTCCTTCTCGCTTTCACCTTTACAGATCCATTTTCTTTTCTCATGGTCACTATTTTTTTTATCTTTAATTTGATATCCGTCAAGAAAAGAAATACAGTGCAACACGGATATAAGAGAGTTTTCGGGACCGGAGAAGAAGTATCTTATATCCGGGTTTGGTCTAATTTATATACATTAACACAGGCTCTAATTTGGGACCAGAGAAAATCTCTCTTATATCCGGGTTTATCTTACGCACCCACTAACGCGCATTACGGGAGTCCGGCTACGGCAAACGAAGGCCTTCGAAAATTGGCACTAGTTACATGTACTGGTACACTGTAGTTCTACAACTTAAAAATGGTAAATCTTCTGCTACAATGCTAATGGCACGGAAACAGTTAATTTTCATTTACTTCGAATTAATGATTAGATATAATTGCGAAATGAACGGTTTTTCTGTCAACACCGAAAGCAGATTTGAAATTAATGAAACACACGCATGCAGGGGAGCAAGAAACCATAACTGAATAACATAGATTTCTTTGAATTAACAGAACTAAGCGAGATATGTCTTAAAAGACAATGAAATGCAGATATAGGCCTGTTTTTTCATCTTGCTGTACATGCAGGTATAGGCTCAATGTAGCTTTGTTAGATGGCGACAACGATCGCGCACAATGGAGTGGAAATTCAAATACCCACGGTCGGCAAATAAATAATCTACTATTTAAATTAGAAATAGTACACTCATAAATTTGTCAATATATAATTAATAAAGACTTTCCTCTGAGAGAGTGATAACATAACTATTTCAGATAATGAACAGAAATAATGAACGAATCTATCCAAAAATTCGGACACCTGCCAGATGTATAACAATATATACGCATACAGAAAAAAATGTATTAAAATTTATACCACTTCATATTAGAATAATTTGATTACTGATATATTTAAAGATATACTGGCTGTCTCTTCGTATCCGAGTATGCCTGTATGCTAGAGTGGCAAGCGAATCCCTATTTCAGACGCCTGTTCAGGCATATTTGGGTAGAACACCCACAAAGCTCACATGCGGTTGATACTGAAACTATGCTCGGTCAAGATAATGCACACACACACACACACACACACATATATACATATATATATATATATATATATTCAGACATGCATTGTTAAATTTAACACACACCGAATGTCTATTATGTTTCATCAGGAGTGATTCCAAGCTTCGTCTTTTGGGTTTAATTTTAGGAGAAAAGAAAGGAATAACTGTGTTTTGCATATTGCTTTATTTTGCTATTCATTGATCAAAACTTTTGAGTAGATATTAAGACTGTACGACACAATAAAGAAATATCCAAACGTATATATAGTCTATTTAGCAATCCTGCTTTCATGCAAGCTTAATCAGATACGACAGACATAGTGTTTCGATTAAGTTTTTATATAATTCCTCATATAATCTTATATTTTGTTTCCTTTTCGGTAGATAAATTATACAAAAACTGTTCAAATATTATATTTTCCAAGCGATTGCGGCTATACATGTATCCATTTTCAAGGATGAAATATATTAACTGTTGCTTTATCTATGTATTTAGTATTATAGAAGGTATTAATTTCAAACCACAGTTAAGAAATTGTGTCCATGTTCATAATTGATATTATTGTGTGTTGCTTTTGTTTGTTTTTATTAATAAATCTTCCATTAATTTTAGTTTTTCTTTATGTAGACGATGTCATTATATTTGTATTATCAACAGGTATGTTGTGTCCGGTACGTCTCCATGTGTATTTAAACGTGACCTACCTGAGCTATGGTCACAAAGAATTACAAAATTAAAAAATGTTGTGCAACTTCACCAAGGAAATATTCTACTTTTCAATAATCGGGACAAATACATAAACATATCCAGTCACAAATTAAGAGAAGATCAGAAGTATTTCCTAAATCTAGCACTAAACTGCCATCTCCAGCCTAATTTTGTCCTCACGAAGAAGACTGATACTGAAATCATACACCAGTCATTATGCCAACTGTAAAACGTCTAATTAACAATTCTCTACCCAAACCTCAGAGATCCTCTCAAGGTTGAAGGTGTAAAAGATCATATTCCACGTAATAGCAATAAGAACATTCAAAACTGCTGCAAAAGTATTAAAAAACAACGTTTATATAGACATCAGAAAAGCTGATAAATCAATCACTTACATGATTTTGGATAAATTGGATTATCACAAATAAATTCAGCACCTCATTGATGAACGTTCTAAATTTACTGAATTGAAATTATCATAGTAAAGATGGTAAAGATACTCAGCCTCCCTCCTAAACACACACACACACACACATATATATATATATATATATATATATATATATATATATATATATATATTAGTTGACTCTCCCATCGTATTCGACGTACGAGCGTCAGTAACTCAGTTCCTAGGAGCCGACAGACAGACACTAGCACATATGATTTGATTATAGTGGTGAAGGATTTGTGCAGAACTAACCACACTTTTTGAAGGGCCGAATACAGAGACCTGGTGCACAATGTGCCACCAGATCCACTAACGAGCCTCCGCAGGTTTTAAATCCGTAGTTGTCCTTCTTCTAGACCAGTTTCCATCCAAGGCTATAGAATCCAGTCCGTCCTGCTAATTACCCATAACTGGCGTCAGAAGAAGAGGATTCATAAGTTTCCCAAAGGTACTAGCACGTAAGTGAATGTATTAGGTTGGTGCAAAAATAATGACTTTTTTTGACGTATTTTAATTTGACGTATAATAATTGATTCGATTGGAATTCGGCTCTCCTCTCTTTCTCTCTCTTTATATATATTTCATTTTTTAGAATAGACGTCTACTTATCCATTCAGCAATTTACCGGTACATGCAACATTTCATAAAGACAGGCATATTGATAAGTATAGAATATATAGATGAACACATGTGCTTCAATGTCTCTATTGAGCTGAGTACGTGAATATTTAATTATGGCAGCCTCGAATATTCATAAAAAATCTCTAATCTCAAAGACACCATTTTATTTTATAATGAACATTTTTTCACACGAGATATTTTTCCATATTCACGCCATCTTGCAATTCGCTTTTTAAGCGTCTTCATTAATTTTCACATAAAAGAATAACATCGCACTTAATATTAATAACTTTATAACACCATTTTCGGTGATGAGTTTAAATAAAGAAACGAAATAGGAATTTAAATTAAAACTATTTTCTAAATTAATCAAAGTAAAATACTTTTACATAAGAATTTTTAAAATTCTTTGTCACGAAATTGTCTGCCGAAATTCCTGACCAAATATTAAATTTTTTTTCTGTTTGTACTATAAAGATTGATTTTTTTTTTTTTTTTTTTTTTCATAAGTTGTTTTATTTTTTTGAAGCCGAGAAAATTTATGCATTAATTGTATCTTACCGGAGAAATTTGCCAGCAATTTTCATATCAAATCAACTTACCTGAAAAAGGAAAAAAAGGAAAGCATTTGTCAAAATCAAAGTAAAAGTATGAATTATATTTACTCAATCATATTAAATATATATGTAAAAGAAAATTAGAGAACAAGAAATTCAAATACACTCTTTCAATTAATCTTAAACGAAGTTTAAACAGAAACAAATAAGTAGTGAATGTTTGACAATCCTATCGCTCATGTAGAGGAGACTTGATGCAAATGTGGTTCTAGAGAAGGATGCTGGAAATATATTGGACTGAATACATCAACAATGACAAAGATTAATTATACTTAGCATCAGAAAGTGACTGAGATTTCTTGGGCACACGAGAAAAGGGGGCTTGGAAAATTTGACATTCACATGACATATTAAATGCAAGATGAGCAGGGGAAAGCAGCTCATGGCCTACCAAAATAGCTTGTGTAAATGGTTGACATAAAAAAGATTAAGAGAAATAGCAAAATAAGAGCTAAACGGACAGGAAATTGTGCCGAGCCATAATAGCGCACGTCTGGAAGTAGCACGTTACGACGACGACGGAGGAGAAGAGAAAGAAGATGAAGAAGAAGATGAAGAAGAAGATGAAGAAGAAGAGAAAGAAGAGAAAGAAGAAGAAGAGAAAGAAGAAGAAGAGAAAGAAGAAGAAGAGAAAGAAGAAGAGAAAGAAGAAGAAGAGAAAGAAGAAGAGAAAGAAGAAGAGAAAGAAGAAGAGAAAGAAGAAGAAGAGAAAGAAGAAGATGAAGAAGAAGATGAAGAAGAAGAGAAAGTAGAAGAGAAAGAAGAAGATGAAGAAGAAGAGAAAGAAGAAGAGAAAGAAGAGAAAGAAGAAGATGAAGAAGAAGAGATAGAAGAAGAGAAAGAAGAAGATGAAGAAGAAGAGAAAGAAGAAGAGAAAGAAGAAGATGAAGAAGAAGAGAAAGAAGAAGATGAAGAAGAAGAGAAAGAAGAAGAGAAAGAAGAAGAGGAAGAAGAAGAGAAAGAAGAAGAGAAAGAAGAAGAGAAAGAAGAAGATGAAGAAGAAGAGAAAGAAGAAGAGAAAGAAGAAGAGAAAGAAGAAGAGATAGAAGAAGAGAAAGAAGAAGATGAAGAAGAAGAGAAAGAAGAAGATGAAGAAGAAGAGAAAGAAGAAGAGAAAGAAGAAGATGAAGAAGAAGAGAAAGAAGAAGATGAAGAAGAAGAGAAAGAAGATGAAGAAGAAGAGAAAGAAGAAGAGAAAGAAGAAGATGAAGAAGAAGAGAAAGAAGAAGAGAAAGAAGAAGAGAAAGAAGAAGAGAAAGAAGAAGAGAAAGAAGAAGAGAAAGAAGAAGATGAAGAAGAAGAGAAAGAAGAAGATGAAGAAGAAGAGATAGAAGAAGAGAAAGAAGAAGATGATGATGATGATGATGAAGAAGAATTTTTTTTAAAACGGAAACTAGAATATAAAATCAGCAGGTACGAGAGACCCCCAAACATTCACCATTTACCTGTGAAATTCACAAGTGAGAGATTCAATTACTACACAATAATTTATGAAGATGTGTAGCGTGAGGTTCGAACTTGCAACAAGGATGTCAGGTAGCTCTAAGGCAGAAAGATTCTTGAAGATATTCACTAGTGCGTTACACAAACGTTAGCGGGGTCTTGTTATTTTTTTTCTGATTTGACATGTCAGGTGTAGATAATTGTCTATATCAAAGTTCAACAGGATGCTTCAAGTATATATATATATATATATATATTTGGACCGCAGAAAGAATACTTGGGTGAGAAAATGTGGAAGTTGAAAACTCAATTTGTCAGGGAATTTTGAACATTACTTCGCCATCCTAAAAAGAAGCCAAATATATGATGTTATTTGTCATAAGGTGGTGAGACTATGGGATAAAATTCTACTGCCTTTCTTTTAGGCAACGTTACATGATCAGTCAGGGAAATACATCAAATAATTCATTTGTTAGTGTCAGCATATTTAACCTATCATATTATCTACATTAACATATATAATTAGAATAAAAGCTGCTCACATGCACACACACATCTATATATATATGTATAAATTTATAATCATTGCGTTTGCATGATTCCAAAGTGTATATAAATCCAAAGAAAGCTTACTATAGGAAAAGAGCAAATGATAATCATGAAAGCAAAGACTTTGAAAACCTATTGTAATATTTTATTTAGAAGAAATAATACTACGGTTTCGTCTGATCAGACTAACCGGTTTCTCCAATAAAATGATTTAAAAAACAAATTCCAGGCTCAGGCAAAAAGCGAAAATGTTATCACTCATTGACAAATATCAGAAAATACGTTTATTACAGTATTATCATAATTAAATATGTATCATGAAGTTACAGCATACTTTTATATATATGTGTATATATATATATATATATATATATATATATATATATATAAATTTTATATTTACACACACGTCTGTGTGTATATATATATATATATATATATATATATATATATATATGTGTGTGTGTGTGTGTGTGTAATTATAAAAACTTAAGTTCACACCAACACACATGCAGAAACACATAGAAAAAGAGTGAGACAGAAAGAGACAAATTAATTTTATATTGATGTAGTAGAAATTGACAAATCCCTGTATAAATTTATATTTTTCCTTAATTATGACTTTTGTTTACAAATGAGTTTTGGGGAAAATATTTCTCTGATATTGTATGGTCTTCTTCATACGACAGTTTATTTTTTTTATTTTTTAGAAATACTATATATATATATATATATATATATATATATATATATATATATATATATACACACTTCAACTATCCTTTCTTTGCATTAAAAAAAAAATCGCTTTTTTATGCAATCTTGCAAAGGATCTATTTTCTGAGAGTAATTCGCTCCCATTCGCTTTTAAGAAACGATCTTGCGTCTCGCGTCCTTGCCAATATTTGTAGCTTCAATGTCTCGAAAGAACAATGGGGCTTAAATCAGATACCGCTACATGATTCCTCTACCCTTTATTCGCTCTGAATATTCCTATTCAAGGACGTGAGTTTGTTTTTTTTTTCTTCTCAGAAAACCTTAAAAGCATAATATTTGTAATGTGATTATAAATATTACATTTTCATCTGAAGATCCTCTTACTTGAAATTAATCTATCACACTTGTTATTTCCTCTATACTGAATTATGCAATGAGATCAAATGTCCTTGTTGATGAAAAATCTGTTGTTTATATCTGTCATGATTTTTATATGTTAGAAAACGTCAAATCGAAATTTGTTTCAAAAGCTACAGAAAGAATATTATTATTATTATTATTATTATTATTATTATGGGTATCTGCCTATCGTATAACATATAGCGGCTACATATGAGAATTCGGAGAAATTAGTTCGAATTCTACTCGATTTCATTACATTCACGAACGCTAAAAACTATAGAACTCTCTGAATGCATCAATACTATCCCGAAAGATGCGTCAAATAGAAGGAAAGAATAGGTTCTCTAGCCAAAATTTACAATCAGTCGAGGAGATTCACATCTCTAATTTCAAAACGTGTAAAGCACTTGAAGCAAAATCTATATTAGGTTTCAAACCAAACTGGTAATCACACTACAATTCATAGCCGATCAGTTCCAATATTACCGCCAGTCTCAATTAATTGGTTTCTTCTCATGGAGGCTCCACGCGTTGAGATACTATTGGGCCTTAAACTCACAGCTGACCTCAAGTGGAAAATCGTACATACGATCCATTGCAAAAGATACTGGTAAATGTTTGGATCTCTATATCGCCCCAGTAAGTACCTGACACCGAATGCAACCTCTACGGATAAAAGAGCCAGATCAGACCTAAAATGAAATATTGATGTCATATTTGGGAGGAAGCTGTCTAGTCCCCACTCTCCAGTCTCGATAGAGTTCAAAAGTGTCTCTGGGTCATTGTGGGTGACAAATTATTTTCCACCCATCAACCTCTTTCTCACAGGCGGGATGTACCAAGCGTCCAACTGCTCTGTCGAACCAATTCTCAAGAGGATGTTTCCTCAAGCACTATAATCTTAACAAGTATAGGGATAGCTGTTATCTTTCTTTCCTTTCCGTATAAACTGCCTCTTAATATTAGGTTGGTGCAAAAGTAATGTCGTTTTTTTGACGTTAAAAATACGACATTATTTTTGCACCAACCTAATATAACTCTCTACCTCAAGTGGACATGGAGCCTTGTATATTGTGAACCTAGAAAATAGAAAAAAAAAATAAACAATTACACTTGATTTTTATTCTAGTTGAAATCTATATATTTACTTCTTGATGTGATACAGAAGTCGAAGGAAGTTGCTTATAAATATTTTTCTTAGTTTATGTCAAAGACAATAACGCTATTATTTGTATATCAAACATAGATTTCTCGAATGCTTTGAAATTCCATTTCAATATTATCTAATAATATTGATTTGACATCGATACGCTGATGTTATGCACAGCGGTTCGGATTGAGGAATCGAAGAGCCGAGTTCGAATTCCAGTCGAGTCCATTACATTCACTTACGTGCTAATACCCTTGGGAAATGTATGAATCCTCTTCTTCACCTCCCTCATCATCTATGGGTAAATAGCAGGACATACCAAGTTCTTTAACCTTGGATAGCAACTGGTCTACCGCAGAAAGAAATGGCAAACTACTGCGGGAAATCTACCTCGTCAGTCATGTATCGAGAGATACATGATCGCCTATACGTGTATCATGCATGGCATATAACTGACTAACTGGTCCATATTGACTCTTTGATGTTTCGGTCAGTTGATCATGATCATGTCTCGGTTAATTAGGGCGGCTTAGAGACACGATATGAGATGTTTCAAGCAGCACTGACACTTGCACACTTACGTGGATATCAGGTATCCCCATGACGTCTTTCGAAGCCGAAAGATTCTTGGGCATAGTTCCCAGTGAACCAATCACAAAATGGAAAACTTGTGTTGCTGTTTGGCACAATTCTCTTTCTCTGCCGGGTTTTGGTAACTCTTTATTTTTGCCTTCTCTTCGTTCTGTGTGTTCTTATTCCACTATACCACGACGTCTACTAGGATACATCCATATCTGCTCGGGTGCCTCAGTGTGATATTAGCCTGATTGCATTTAAAGCATTTTTCAATCAACATGATCATAAAGTACATACTATTATTTTTATTTCCTTTGATTTCTGGTGTGTACTCATTTCTTTCCGGGTCCCGTCCAGAGATCTAAGGTCAGAAATGACACCATGACATTTTCAACTGATCAATTTAAAAAATAAATAAATAAATAAACATATTTTACATAGACAAAGCCCTTAGTAAGGTGTGTGCTGTACTCGGGAGAACATTTTTTTGTATTTCTTTAAAGCATGCTACCAGGAATCTCTTGAATGAGTTTATTAGAATCTTTTTCAATAAATCCGATGGGCACAACTATATCAGAAATTGTTGATGTTATCATGGGCCACATTTTTTAGATTTCGATTTCAAGCTCCTTGAATTTTGATAGCTCTTTGAAGAACTTCAAGTATACATTGCAGTCCACAGAGACTGCGATATCAGTAGGGATGCACTTTTGTTTGTGGTCTCTAATAACAATGTCTAGGCGGTTAGCTTTGATTGTTCTGTCTGTGTGTATTGTGTAGTCCAATAAAATTGTAACGGGTTTTATCTCCGTAACGGGGTCTGGGTGCTGTTCATACCAATTTCCTTCTGTTTCCTTTCCGGCGAAGGTGCAGATTCTCCATTATAGATATTGGCCTATTCTGTCATGCCGTGTTTTATATTCAGTGGGGGCCAATACCGATCAACCTGATACAAGATGATCATTTTTTTCTGAATATTATCATGGAATCTGCATTTTAGTCGGACACATAATTTTTAGTATGTGTGCTTGGTAATTTCTAGTTATCAAGCATTGGTCTTCTGCAGCAAGGATAAAAGCTTCGGTTTCAGCTTTTAAACCCGTACTACGTAGCCACTGATGGATATGGAGTTTGTCTATATCAGCTTGTTTCGTACAGGTAGAGTATTGGCCGTGAAGCGGTTTATCTTGTCATCATTTCCGTATCTGGCCGGTTGCATTTCTTTTTCTTTCTTTTTTTAAGTATTTTGCAGTTGCAGTCGGTCTATTGTGTTTTACTTGCATTTCTTTAGCCACCTGAAACTCCATTTTGTACTTGAATTTGATTCTCTTGGATTTCTCTTTGAAATTTTATTTTGAACTTGTTAGCTTTCTTCTTTTTATTATTATTTTTATTACTATTGTGTCACTGTTGCTTTGTTTTTTTAAAATTATTTTACATCTTCAATCGGTGTATTGTGCTTTACTTTTATTCCTACATCATCATCATTAATATTATTATTTATTATTATATTTCCTTTGGTTTCCTTTGAATACACATTTCCTTCCGGGTTCCAAGAAGAGACCTAAGGTCAGAAATGTTTTCATGACATTTTCCACTGATATTTTTTTTCTTGTAAAAGAAGAAACAAACAAAAAAAAAAACCTAAGATCATTCACATTTTATATTGACAAGACTCTTCGTAATATGTGAGCTGTACATGTGAGTAAAATTTATTTGTATTTGTTTAAGGCATGTGATACCAGCTTTATTATTATTATTATTTATTTATTTTTTTTTTTTTACTTCATTTTATTTCTGGTGCATGCTCATTACTTGTCGTGTTCCAACCAGATACCAAAGGTCGGGAATGGCATCATGACATTTTCCACTTAGAATCTTTGAGGTGAGAAAACACCTTGAATTTTTTTTTTTTTTTTTTTTGTATTTCTTTGAGGCTTGGGCTAACAGGAATGATTTCAATTATTTTATAAAGCATTTTTTGCAAACAATCCGAGGTCTCCAACTACGTCTGGAATTGTTGAAATCCTTATGTGCCACCTTCTTGAGATTTCCATTTCAGCTTCCGTCTATTTTGATAGTTTTTTTTTTGTGTTATCTCATCTCATTATTAATTATTATTATTTCTGTATTTTCTCAGATAACATTTTAATATGTTTATTAATACATACATAACGGCTGCAAAGAAGCGGTTCAAAAAGGTTTTCCTCTGGTGCTAACTGTTAATCACTTTAAGGATCATTTTACTGTTTCTAAGAAGTTTATTTTCTTAAACTGGTTGACTGGGTACCCCATACTAATGGAGGCTGGTATGATTGCTACTTTTTAACTTCGAAGATCTTGCGCGTTCAAATTTCAATTCGTCATATTTCGTTAATTGCGGGTGTTTTTTTTTTTTTTTTTTTTTTTTTAATCTATCAAAATGACGCGATGGAATTATTAGTAGTAGTAATAGTATTTAATCATGAAGCGTTGACGCTGCAGTAATTGATTAGTAAAAATGAACCTGCTTTGCCAGCAAGTCTCTTTAAAATTCCAATATTTTACTCATTTTTTTTTTTTTTTTTTGCTGTTTTTAACAATACTGTCAACCTGAACGCGCACTGAATTAGCGAGAAATGCATTCCAAAAGCTGAACAACGTTTAAGAAACAGAAAAATTTCGTTAGAAATAACGATAGGACTGCTGAAATATAACCGCCTATTCTCGTGTATAATACGACCCCCTGTTTCCGTAAACACTTACATCCTTGATTTAAAAAAAAAAAAAAAAAAAAAAAAAAAGCACAGACATCGCAATATATATATATTTTGAAAAGTTGTACAATATTATTCATTAAAATCTCAATATCTTATTATACATATATTTGAATCGAATGTTTAATTTCACGATTTTAAAGCACCGAAATGAACCGAGTGTTTAGCCATTACGTGCTTCTTGACCTAATTTCCTTTTCAAAAAAATATTTTCGACTTTTCCGGGAAAGGTGCTAAGTAGACATACCTCGTAATACCTCATGCCCGTGTATATTTTCTCATTTACTTAGCGAGAGAACCTCCTGATTTTGTTCAATTGTACAGCGGCCTCTCCTTTTTTTTGAGGGTTGGACGGGTCCTACTAACATCAGTTACGTTTAGTTTTCTTGTATTGATATTTGATTTAATTTGGGTTCATCCCCTGCCCTCTCATTGTCAATCATTAGATATTTAGCTATGAAATATTTATTATCATCAAATTTTTAAATCGCGGGGTGCGTTTTTATGTCCCCTGAGAGGATCCGGCATCATGGTGTATGGAGGATTGATTGGTGACGGACGAGTTTTTGTGGTGAATGAGCAAATTGTAGCGAATAAATATGTCGTGAATATAGCCAGTTATAAGATAGTGAAGACAAACCTCAGACTCTTTTCTCTTTTCGGCCTTGTATTTTTAATACAATAAATATACATACCTGGTAATACCTTTTAAGCTGTTAATTAATCTACTTTTTTAATATATAGAAATTTAATAAAGTCGTATCAACCAAAAAAGTAGATTAATTAACAGCTTAAAAGGTATTACCAGGTATGTATATTTATTGTATTAAAAATACAAGGCCGAAAAGAGGAAAGAGTCTCTGAGGCTTGTCTTCACTATCTTATACCTAGCTATATTCACGACATATTCATTCGCTACAATTTAATTAATATATAGACATTTAATATATAGAAATTTAATAAAGTCGTATCAACCAAAAAACTACAGTGTAACCCGGATATAAGAGAGATTTTCTCTGGTCCCAAATTAGAGCCATACTTACCTAAACAAAATAGACCAAACCCGGATATAAGAGAAAACCGGATATAAGATACTACTTCTCCGGTCCCGACAACTCTCTTATATCCGGGTTACACTGTATTAGAAAGAAAATCAAAATTGTACTTAATTAAAAATGAGGAGAGAAATAATTTTTTCTGACGTATCAAAAAGATTTTGCAAACAATTATCACCGAATTTATGCTTTATTTTCTGCTGTTCGTACTGAATGCATTTACAATCTTGTGGCTTCAAGTAATACTTCAGATGAGTAAAATGCTTGAAAACGTCTTCTTGGGTAATAATACGGTTCCTTTCTGCCTTTAATTTTCGTTTAAAGTTTCTCGTATTATGTAAAAAGGAATGCGGTAATATCAATTTTTTCGCGTGACAGGGGGCACATCGAGGCTGTGTAATGGTTAGCAAGCCTGTCTCGCGAGAACAATTACGACGGAGTAGTGAGTTCGATCCTCACTGTTTCCTCCAATTTCGGTCTTGTGCCACATCTAAGCTCCCCTTGGAAAATTACTATTCGCATGGTATTGAAATCTTCTTTCAAACGAAGAAAAAACTAGAGGCAATAGAATTGTGGTTTTACTGAGAGATGCTGAAAATTCTATGGTCGAGCAAGGAACAAGTTTTAAGGAAGATGGGACTTTATATGCATTGGATTAAACAAAAAAAGAATACCAAGAATTATATTATTGTTAGTGTCATTTGCCACTGCTTTGTGTAATATGATTTGGTTCCAAGTCTCAATCCCAGACTTTACGAGAAAAACAATTGTTTCTGCATCAGGTGCAAGCAAACGTACTACTATGCAGTAAGCGATAAAATATATATATTCGTCCTTGAAAAGAAACACATGTGAAAACGATTTTTTGAAATTCACATGTTTTAGAGATACCCGGAAATTATGCCATATATCTGTTTGCTCTTTTTAATATAATTCTAAAACGTACAAGAACAATTTGCAATTTTATTTACATTTTTCGGACTGTTGTCCTCATCTTTATTGCCATATTCACGACGTTTCCGCCCTTGCACGCTCCGGCATTCTTCAGGTAAATAGAATTTAGAACTGAACCTTTTATTTCGTCCACCGGGGTAGAGTTTTCTAGTTCCACTTGTCATGCCTCTTCGGGAGGTCTCAGTTATCGTCCTTTAACTTAACTCTTCAAGATTTCTTCTCAACTGAAGTAGCGAGGGATTGAACTCAGAACAGTTTGGGTCAAGTCACTGGATCCAACCAACGCTTTTATCCACTACCCGGTAGACGAAATAAAGGGTTCAGTTCGAAATTCCAATCACCTGATGAAGGCCTGACCGTGCAACTGTCGGAGCGTCGTGAATATGGCAATAAAGATGAAGACAACAGTCCGAACAAAATAAATAATTACAATACCTCATCTCAGAAATATAAACAGACACAGGCATTTTTTTTTTTTTTGTCTTAAGTTACCACATTGTATTGATTTCTGTAGTGAGGTCCCTATATTTGCTTAGTTTTTCCATTATTTTCAAAGATATATTTCTCTTCGGTTGAATCTACAACGTTTATCAGGAGTAAGATTTTTATTTCTTTTCTTTTTCCGAATTATGTCTAGTCGATTCCTATCAGTCTGAATGCGAAAATTCTATAGGATGTTAATCTCTTTATTCTATTCAACTTGTGTTGGCTTATTTTCTAAAGAATTCTTATTGCGATTGTGGTTTAATGTGCAACATATTGAATTGACATATGTATGCACTGGTCTCCTCTATCACTTCATTGCATTATCATTTTGACATTAGGCGGCATTACGCAGATATTATGTAATAAATTCCGTCTGTATGATCTCTACATACGCGGGAGTGTAGGTTGCTGTTAAGTTTCAGGATATTACATGGTCCCTAGTTGGAAGGTGTTGGTCTTGCATAACACTTATAGGCCATGTTATTTTTATTATTATTATTTCCTTTGGTTTCTGGTATATACACATTTCTTTCTGGTCCCGATCAGAGACCTAAGGTTAGAAATATTATAATGATATTTTCCGCTGGGCAATTTTGAAAAAAAAAAAAAAAAAAATCACGCGTATTTTACATAGAAAAAGCTTTGCGTAAGGTACGGGTTGTACTTGCGATAATATTATTTTCTATTTATTTAAGGCATAGGCTACCAGGAAACCCTTCAATGAGTTTACTGGAATCTTTTCCAATCAATCCGAAGGCTCCAACTACAAATAGAATTGTTGATATCTTATGTATCACATTTTTAAGATTTCCATTTTAAGTTCCTTTATTGTAATTTTATTTTTGTTGAAGATCTTCAAAGACAGTTGGCAGAAACTGGCATGTCAGCAAGAAAGTATATTTTGTTTTTAAAGTTCTACTCACAATATCTGGACGATAAGCTTTGATTATTCTGTCTGTGTGTATTTTAAAGTCTCATATAATTATAACACGTCCTATCTCTGTAACCGGGTCTGGATGGTGTTCATACCAATTTCTTCCAGTTTCCTTTACGCAAAAGTTGCAGATAAGATGAAAACAGTCCATTAGAACTATGTTGTTGTAGCATTACAGTAGTTATTCTTATCGCTGATATTCCCTTAGATTTTTTGTGGTATACTCATTTCTTTCCACTTCCCAACCAGTGATCTAAGATCAGAAATGCAATCATCTCATTTTCACTGTCTTTGCGAAAAATATCCAAACAAAAGGCGACATAATATCATACACAGTTTACATGGATAAAGCCTTTTGTAAAGTGTGAGTTGTAATTGCGTGTCGAATTTTTCGTATTGCTGTAATAGACACCAGAGATTCTTGTATTTTGAAGCTTATTATTATTATTATTATTAGTAGTAATAATAATAATAATAGCAGTAGTAGTATTCCTTCACGCTATTGCATGTTCACACCAAATATCTGGAGACTGTTGTTAAGGACCGTGATAACGCAACTGCATCAACCCCCACGCTTTTTGAGATAATGCTTACATACAGCTTCTTTTAGCAATGCACGTGTGTGACACTATTTAGGGGTCGCGTGAAAATGAAAAGCGAGAAATAATTAAGGCGAGAAGAAGCTGAAATGATTATTCGTAAGATATCGGATCTGGCGAATTCTTTTATGTTACGGGGCGGCGAATAAATGATAATGAAAGTTTCAAATTGGTCAAGTGGCCTACAAGACAGAATGCTAAGAGATAATGGTAATCAGGCCACCCAAGAGAGAGAGAGAGAGAAGGAAAGATTAGACCATTAACTATCCTTCGGAGATATCATTTGGTTTTAGAAAAACACCTGTTTTATTGTCCAGACATGAACATGATAAAAGTTTGATACCAGGATAGTTAATTAGCGACAGAATGCGAATACGTCCAGTTAACCACCCACTTGACGCTGGCGGGAATCTAGATTGATAAAGTCCAGGTGACATTCTGTTAAGATAGAGGTTAGGGATCAGACCTCGAGTCGTGGGAGGTCTGCGCGGGGAAGAGAAAGAAAGAAGGAAAAAAACAAAAAGAAGATATTTTTTTCCTTTGAGCGAAATTTTAAAACCAAGGCCAGTCTAGCCACACCCACGCTGCTGGGCGTTCATTGGCTGAAGGGTGGCGTGAGCGGTAGGCGAAGGTAAACTATGAGAAAGGAGGGGAGGCCTGTTAACGCATCTGAGAGGATTGGTGTGAGATGCCACTGTGAGAGAGAAGGGAAACCTGTTGACGCCCTCTGAGGGGATTGGTGTGATATACCAATATGAGAAAAGAAGAATTTGGGAGGACGATACCCTTAAGAAACCATCTAAATCAAAAAAAAATAATGGACTTCCAAAAATGGAAAGTGATAACAAAGAAAATCCCTGCTGTGGATTTAAAATTATCGAGGACCCCAAAACCACGACAAACCCACACCCGGTTTTGGTCGGCGTCCATATAAGCAGAGTCGCAACGAGTTACAAGGCAGTTGGTGAACGCAGTTGCAGTTGGAGTTAGTCAGAGAGAGAAGTTAGTTGCAGTTGAGTCTGTTGAGCTCTGAGACCAGCGTCGCAAGAAGCTGACTGAAGATCCACGCATCCCGACTTCAACTTCTAACCAAAAGCAATTTATTTTTGAAGAAAGACTTTAAATCACACCACCAAAACAAGTTTTACGAATATCGCCTGAAGATACAAAAAAAAAAAAAAAACAAAAAAAAAAACAGTTTCTTAAAAAAACAACTTAAGATGTTAAGACTCGCCTAACAAACACAAAATGTCACGGATCCATATTAGCGGTTTGGGAGAAAGACGTAGTCCTGTATTCAACAACCAGATATAAAAATGTTTGTTATTCTTTTTTTTAACACATTTGAACTTTTCGAGTTGTTACTTTATTTTCTTTTACATAGACTTGTGTGGTGTTACCTTTGCTCGAACTCGGCTTGCATTGCGGCCCGGCGACTGATTGATTTCGTTTACCTAAGATCAAATCACAGCGTGGGTAGGTTAGACTAGAAATCAAAGCAGTTACTTCGGTAACCAGACGTTGGAGGTGAGCTGGGAACGACAAAGCTGATAACGAATCTAAACAGATTCCCATCAGCAAAGGGTTAGAACGTCACATTTGGTACCGCGACCAATACAAAGTCACATTGGTCGTCACAGGACAGGACGGCAACGGGGCATAGAGTCCACGGGGTGACGTCACACATGTTCTTTTTTTTTTTAACTCTGTCATTTTTTTTTATGTATACCTTTTTGTGATATTCTTTGGGTACACAAATCCAGTTGCTATGTAATTTCGAGTTTGACCTTTTTCCTACAAAGGCAGAATTAAATTTAAATTTTAACTACTCTTGCTTAATGTTCCCCTAATTAATTTACCATGGGTTTGAATCATAATTGAAACCGATGTCTCATGTCTGTATCCTCTGTTTATTGTGCGTTAGTTTGCAGTTAAGCTTCATCCTTCAATTCAACGCAGAATATCTGCTTTTCACATTTTACTAGCCGTTTCTCTTTTCTCACAATGACTACATTTATCCAGTAAGTTTCTGACCCACCTGCTATCGCCTAACTTTAACGCCTTTATCCACTATGCCATGTATCCTCAAGGACACATGGCACATTATATAAAGGCGTCAGTTAGATCCAGTGACAGGAACGAAATAATCGTGAGCTCAATACCTGGGTTAGGCGGTGGAGAACTTGGAGAGGGGAATAAACAGGAGATAACTGATAACTGGCATTTATTCGACATGGCACGTGGAACTAGAACAGCCTACCCCAGTGAGGGGAATAAAGGTTCAGTTCGACATTCCAATCCCCTAAAGAAGGCCGGAGCGTACAACGGCTGAAACGTTGTAATAAATATGGCGACAGAGATGAGGACAATAGTCCAAATAATGTAAATAGTGTACGAAATACCTCATCTCAGAAATATAGACAGAAACAAACGCATGTTAGTTGGGAAATAGTCATTCTCCTTCAAGTTAGAATGTGTGTGAATAATACCTCAGGCATGTGAATTATTATTATTATCATTATTACATTTGCGTTTCCACTTTCAAACAGTTTGTGTTGTTATTGATTACCATCAATTTTACTTTACAAATTATCAGCACTTGTGCAAGAATTTTAAATAGCGTCATGATCCTATCTAATTTTTCATATTTATAACAGCTCCAAAATCATCACAAAGATCCATTTTGTTATTCTTTTTCTTCTTAGGAGTAGTAGTAGGAATATTTGCTGTTTTGAGTTTTTTGCACCTTCCACAACGTAGTCGTTTTTTACAGAAAGTGTAGTTTTTAGACACGGTCGAATTAACACATCCAAAAACAGTGTTCAAAAATCAGCTACAGACGTGTTTATACGTCGATCTTGATTCATTTTTATGCCTCTATGAGATCAAAACGTGTCCAGTTGTCAACTTATAAGTCTGGTAAATGTGTTAACCACCGCTTGGGTACTTCAGTCTCTTAGTTTGTATAGTAAAAAACTTTTTAAAAAAATCGTCAGAAAATGAAACGTTTTTCCCAGAGTACTTGTTGGGTAAGTAGTTAATCCTTTCGTTTCAAAGCGAGGTTTACTTGATGTAAACCTGTTAAATATCATATGAAACCCCTTAGCATTTTTCTCTCGTAATGAAGCACACTTTTCATATTATATTTGTTAGATATCTTTTCAGCGTCTCTCACTGTTGCGTATTTTTTTCTATTTTCTATTACTATTATCATTTTTATTTGCTTTTCCTATTGTTATTGATGACCTGTTTTATTGTATTTGTAGTCATTGTTTCTCCCTTCCTCTTTATGTTTGTCATAATATTATCAATATTAAGATTCAAAATTTGAAAAGATAATGGATTGTAAGATGCACGATAGCGTGGTGTCATGCTGGGGCATTTTATGCCATTGTTATCCACGTTCTTTATTCACTGAGTCCTTGAAACATACATTTTAAGATTAGAAAAAAAGCTGGTGAAGATCCAAAATGAAGTTAAAAACATCAAAAAGAGAAAGTTAACAAAAAGGCTATCTTCTTCACAAGTGACCAAATTCCTAAGTGTTTTTTTTTTTTTTTTTGTGACGATTTGATCCTTTAAAAATATATCAATGCAACTCTCGATATGTTTATGTGCAAGTAAAAATTTCTGGATAAAATGATGTCGTTCACCGATCACATTTCCAATGTTCCAATATCATCTTACATAGATTTATCTGGGCAGATCACTATCTTTCTTGTTTTTTTTTTTTGTTTTTTTTTTTATATATATTCTTCACCCTCTCTCTATTTCACTTTTATATATATGCGTGTGTGTGTGTATTTTGGGCAGAAATCTCCTTTTCATGTAAGTTACATTAAAGAGGACTGACAACGTACAGTTCTATTCTTCTTTCCTTCGTTTAACTGTCTTCTCCTCAGGAAATGAATTATATAAATATTGTCCGAATGTTCTGTACATCCGAGCGGTTTCGATTATTCTGTTAGACATTTTCAGGGATTTTTTTTCTTTAACTTAATATGCAGATATTTTTAATATATGTATCTAGATTTTTTTTTTTTTTTATTAAATACGATTAGCGCATTTTTGCCGTGTTCATAATTAACAATATTCAGGACAGGCTTTTTTTTTTTCACTTATTAATGTTTATATGTTACGGATGGAGTTTGATTTAAAAGATTTTAAACTGCTAAACTTATCGTCAACAAAACCCCACCTACCAGGTCCAAGTTACAGAATCCATATGTCCATGAAGTTAGTGCCTTCCTGACCAACGCAAATTCTGTATAATTTATTGAACATACCACTACATTTAAATGCAAATTTCATCTCTCTGACCATAGCTCAGTTAGGACTGACATAAATACAGCAAGAACTACCAATCTCTATTCATAATATACTCGTAGAAAATACAAATATAATAACTTCATACACATGTAATCGTCTTTTACGTTTCGTGTCCCCTCAGGATGTATGTGTTCATGACTCTCCATTACTTCCAGTTCCTTGCAGTTCTCAATAATTGTATCTTTTTGTTATTTCTCCTAGACCCTGTTCTGCCATCCGTTTGCTTAAGCACGTTAAGTATTTCACGGGTTGCTTTCCTTCTATCCGCCCTGTGAGTGTCAGATTTTCCAAGCCATCCTTTCTCATTACGTGTTCTAGAAATTTAAGTTCCCTGTTTCTGATGTTAATTATTGTCCAACTCAAGAAGTGTTTGCACCTATAACATTTCTAGAATATTCAAATTTAAACAATTGTAATGGCTTGTGTAAACATTAGAATAAATATATTTAATTAATAATGGCATGTCCAACGTGACATTAAGGTTTAATTAACGAAAATCTCCATATTATTTATTTAAGAATTTCTATATATTTAAGGTGAATTAAAAGTGTTTGGAGAAATCAAATTTTAACATAATGATTCGTGGGAAGATGCTTACTGTTGATTGATGAAAAAGCTAAAATATCAAAATTGCTTTCAAATGATAAAACCGCACAGAAAATAGCAGAAATAATTAAATGAGATCATCGCACAGTGAAGCAATGATGGTAATGTTGAGCGTAAGAAGCACAAGGGTGGTCGCCCACTTGCAGTTAACAAGAGAGATTTAAGAAAATTTAAAAGAGCACTCAAATAGAACTCTCACAAAACCAGAAAAGAGATTTTTAAGCAAGTTGGCTTTGAATTAAATATCGAAAGCAACACGAAATCGCATCTCTAGTATAGCAAAACAACGTTCTCCAATTTCATGTCCTACTTTGAGAGAAAAGGAAACGACTGAAGAATTTAGAACAGGTAAATAATTACTGAAAAATTAATTTCCAAAGAGCAATTGGGACGCATGAAGCCCGAGCTACATCAGACGGCCCCGATAGTTAGAAAGGTGGTTGGCTCATTCATGGTGGATCTCCCCGCTTGCGTTTTAAACGTCAACCTAGCAGTGGTGAAGAGATGTTCTTTGCTGGAATTTGTGGCTCAAATTTAATTGGAACATTCCTTGTGCCAGAAGGACTCAAACTGAATTCAGCTAATTATTCCCAATTCTTAAAAGAAAATTTCCTACCCTGGTTGAATTCATAAAATGGTGAGTTCCGTATTAATCTTGTTTATCAGCAAGATAATGCCGCTAGTCATGCGGCGCGCTTCACCAAAGACTGGTTGGCAAATCAAGGTTTTACAGGGGAAAAGATTATGTTATGACCACCACAGAGTCCCTATTGACAACCTCTAGACCATGGTAAAGCGTCAAGTTTATGAAAAT
>OZ010591.1:76581192-76588692 GCA_963932145.1 Acanthosepion lycidas | reverse complement strand
ATTGATATCTGCTCATGGCGTATCAAATGTAAACAAATGACGTCACATATTATGAAATGGACAAAGTCCGACAAGTATTTTAAGAAATTTTTATGTTTATATATATATATATATATATATATATATATATATATATATATATATATATATATATATATATATAAATTGATTCATCGAGTCTGATAGAAACCTCAGGAAGCACTGGATGGCCGTTTCGTCCTATATTTGGGACTCATCAGCAGTGCGCATCCACTACCGAGGGAATCGAAACCCCGACAGTTAGGTTCGCAAGCGAACACTATACCAACTGCTCCGCCGGTGACGAAGAGATTGCAAATCAGACTCTAAGAAGCGCCGCTCACTCCCACATTCCGTGGTGGAACTCAACTGAAATTCTCTCTGACCATAGGACTGAGCCTCCTGGAGCCACGACTACTCTCACCAAGCCGCTCCAACTGGAGCATTAGAAGCTGGTTCAAGCGAAGATAAACACACATAGTAATGAGGAGGATTTGATAATTATATAAATAAATAATTATTTATTATTATTAATATTAATAAATTATTATTTATATAATTATCAAATCCTCCTCATTACTATATATATATATATATATATATATATATATATATATATATATATATATATAAGTCAAGTCACCCCAAGCAAAGTAATAACGCCACCAAGACGCAATTGATTACTGAGAATGAACGTGAGTGAAAAGACTTTAGAAGGGTCCTGAAACCTAATCCTTAACAGGAGACAACTGATAAAAATTTACTCAGGCTCAAAAGACCGGGAATGAGTGCGAACCTGTCTACTTCTTTTGAAGAAAAAAAAATAATAGTGAATGCTATTTCAGTGTTTAGGCGGAGATCCTAGAAGTTTTTAGTTGAAATAGTCTTTAGAAAGAACCGGAAACAGAATCCTAAAAATGAAAAAAAAAAACAAATAAACTTTCACACCTGTTCATTAAGAGCGGGGAGGGCTGTAAACCAGGTGATAAGCGAACCGTTCTAATCCCATTTAGGAAAAATAAATAATTAAATGGCATTTCAGTGTTTAAGCGGATATATTAGAAGCAACCGGAAATCCGATTCTAATCAGGAAACAAGCGATATACCAGCACACGTGTTTAAAACACTTAACATTATGTCTATATTTCTGAGCTGAGGTATAATGTACACTATTTACAGTATTCAGACGATTGTCTTCATATTTGTCGTCATATATATTACAACGTTCTGGCAGTTGTAGGCCCCGGCCTTCTTCAGGTGGTAGGAATGTCGAACTGAACCCTCAAGTACACATGGCAGATCGATAAAAGTGTTGGTTAGATCCAGTGACAGGACCCACAGAATGTGAGTTCAATACACGGTTAAGGCAGTGGAGAACTTGGAGAGGGGAATTAACAGGAGATAACTGACAATTGACACCCATTAAACATGGCACGTGGAAATGGAACAGTCTACCCCAGTGAGCGAAATAAAAGGTTCAGTTCGACATTCCAAACACCTGAAGAAGGCTGGAGCGTACAACAGCCGAAACGTTGTAATAAATATGGTGACAAAGATGAGGACCATAGTCTGAATAATGTAAATAGTGTACTGTTAACGTTCTTCCAACTTCACTCCACTCTCTACTTTTTTTTATAATTTTTGTTTATAATTTCGGATAGCGACCTAAACTTCAGTCTGGTACTATTGAGACCGCCCATACATGGTACCCACAAAAATATCATGTTATTTTCTTTTCCTACCCAGAATGATATATTATTTTTATCTTAGTGAGATACCTCTTTTTACGCTGTTGGTGAGATGTAGTTGATGGCTTACAAGCGATATCATGTACAAATCCAATCAATTTAAATACTAAATGTTTAAGATATTATTTTTTGTGACATAGTAGTAATGGATATAAAGAACAGAAAATATTGCAGATGTTGTTTTCGTATTTTTTAATAAAACATTTCACCAAATCATCCGGATATGTTTTCCCCCAGCTTTAAAAACTTATTTTTAATTTTTCTTAAAATTCTCTGTCTTCTTTGAATCATAAGTAAAATAAGGATTTGTTATATATTAGCTTGTTACATATATTAATTCTTTTTTATTTTCTTTTTTACTTATGTTCTACAAATAACCGAGAAATTTAATCTCTGGTCACATTATTGCTTCTTAGTAACTCTGGTCAACTTATGAATCTGTTTTCCTAGCCATATTAAAATTTTTATCTCAGATTAGACCACGCCCATTGAGATGGTTTTCTAAGTAGACAAGAATGGGTACGCTCGACATCTTCTAATTAATTTTAATCAAGGTTATAAATAACAGAACAATATTTTTCCTATTCAAAGAAGATGGGGATGAATTCAGATTCACAGAGTTCTGGCCGACCTTTTCAGTTTGATGAAAGGCAATCGCACTCGCTGATTAAATAACATCAACGACAGAACACAAGAGAATTGACTCAGAAGATAGAAAATTCTCATGTTACTGTCTTTTAAAATATTCGCCCAATAGTTAAGATCCAGCATCACGACGCATAGATGCCACAAACATTAACCGAGAGAAACAAACTCCAGGGATCCTAAATCGTCACCGGTTTATTCTCTAGAAATTAGGCTACACGTGGATACAAAGAATGAGCTCGGTTAGTAAGTTCTGCTACATCCATCATATTACATAGATTCTGACCCTTCAGATGTGATGATTAAAAAGCGGCTTCAGAATTTTTTCGACTCAAAAGTTAACGATTTCTATCGTCAACGCACTGAACAGTTAGAGAGGTCTCGGCAAGAAAATATATTGTTGAATATCTCATCAAAACTAGTGATAATAATAGGTATAAGAAAGAAATTAATATATTTAACCCGTTGAGCACTGCGTTGCTGAACAATTTTACACATTTTGCCTGATATCCTGAGTGAAGATTTGCAAGTAATGGGTGTGTAATGTTTCTAGCTAGATATAAAAATACTTACAAGTGTTTACTCACTGTTCAACAAGTGTCTGGGAATTAATTCACGGTAAAAATATGCTCAAGGTTCAAACTTATAAAGAATAGACCAACAGTCACATAATTCTAGGCTGTTCATATATATGGCATATAATATATATATTATATATATATATATATAACATAATATGTATAATACATATAACATCTATATAATATAAACCATTATCAATGTAAAATATTTAACTTTTATTAATGCTTTGTCATAGAATTCGGAATGCTACCAATAACACTAACTTTGGTTTAATAGATTTGCATGCATGCAATACATAATTGTCCAATGAAAACTAAACAAGCCAAAAGTAAAAAATGGCATTTCCTTTTTTCTTTTTCTACATATATCAGACTCTGAAAAAACTTTCATCAAAGTGAAACATGTTAGATTGTTAAAAGTTTCCTTTTTTTATCTTTTCATACACTTGATTTTATATATATATATATATATATATGAAAAAGTCAATACGAATACATAAAAAAATATTCGATACGAGTTTTCCTGTTTAACATTCAAATATTGCAGCTAATTGAAATGAATCCAATTCTCGGATGTAACGAACAATATCTACAATGCAGAATATACATAGTCCATTATAGTGATGTAGATACTATTATGAATTTTAAGAGAAAATTACAAACCATCAGCGCTGTCAGTTTATACTCAATTTGGATCTTGATCGACAACGTCTTATTCAAAAACTTGAAAATACAATAAAAAATTAAAACAGCAATCCTGTCGGTTTAATTTGTTAATACTTCTCTGGATTATTTTTTGCTTTCTAAATAAACATTATATATGTATAAATATGTGTTTATTTAAGAACTGAGTTGTTTTAAAAAAAAAAAAAAAAAAAAAGAAACGCCAAGGAAATTCAAATACACGTGAAACGTCATTTGGCAGCAAGTTTCGTCGGTATGCAATATATAATGGCTCGCCTTATCTACAAGCTGTTGTTTCTGTCAGGTCTTTATAACAAAAAAGAATCTGTGTTCTTTGATTTCATCCTCGTGGCTTGAAACTGATGCAACAGATTCACTAAGATGGAAAGTAATGATTATACACAAAGTTTTTCTTCTTTCTTTTTTTTTTATTAAAAAAAAACAACATATCTCTCTCCCTTGATTACCAAAGAATTTATTATTTTCTCTCTTATCTGCTTGTTTGCCTTTCGAGCCTTCGGAGTTCTAATCTTCGCTTTAGCGCATGCCAAACAAAACTTGATTTATGAAGTTGCTACCGATCGTTATCTCGTCATTCAGTCTTTGTTTTTTCATTGTTATTAACACAGCTTCACACACTCGCTTCGCCATTTCCATTTTTTTAGCCATCAGAAGAAATAATCATCATGGAGTTTAATTGTTTTCTGTGTGTTTATTTATTTATTTATTTCTGCTTCGTTTTAAAATATTCTTGGCATTGCTGAAAATACTTGAGTTCAAGTATGAAATATTGCAATATATGTGCAGCTCACTTTAGAGCAGAAAGTGATGACTTCATTCCACACAGGTTAGTTAACTTTGATATCACTTAGACTTATTAAAAACATAATTTCCGTATAATGAAACTTCTGGTTAAATCTCTTCCCAAATTCTTTCTCTTAGCAAAATGTGACATTTTACCTAACTTCCTTTCAGCTCTTATGATCACAATTCACACATTTATTATGCAATTTTTATCTGCGTTTTTCAAGTAGTAGTACTGACCAAGTTACACATTAGCCACTCGAAAATGACCCACTCGTACTCGCTAAACAAGGAAAATATACATTGTTTTTCCCATATATATATATATATATATATATATAGGAAAAAACAAAATTTAAATATATATATATATATATATATATAGGAAAAAACAAAATCTCTCTCTCTCTATATATATATATGATTGTTTTTTCCTATATATATATATATATATATATATATATATGATTGTTTTTTCCTATATATATATATATATATATATATATATATATATGATTGTTTTTTCCTATATATATATATATATATATATATATATATATATATATATATATATATGATTGTTTTTTCCTATATATATATATATATTGTTTTTCCTTTATACATATTTAGATTGTTTTTTCCATTATATATATTTAGATTTTGTTTTTTGTTTGTCTGTTTTTTCCATTATATATATATATATATATATATATATATATATATATATATATATATATAGACAGATAGATAGATAGATTTTGTTTTTTCTCCTATGTATATTTCCCTCCTAGCAAGGCAATAAAGCCGCTAAGAGACAAGTGCTTACTGAGTAAAATAAAATAAGTCAAACAAACATAATTCAGAAGAGGGAACAATAAATGAATAGGAATATAGCTGACGAACGATATCGATTGACACACCATTTATAGGTTTGAATATGAAATTTGACTGGAATATAGTTTCTCTGTGTCTTTTCTATGAATATCTTCATTGGTAATTGTTCTGATAAACATGCCTCTATGGTTCCATGACCTTCTGAATTTAAGTGCATTACTCGATTGGTATGAATTCTCTCAAAATTTTACAGTTGAATTAGTAAGCTTTAACTGTAAGTTTTTTGCTAACATTTTCTTTTCTCCTATGTAGAACTCTCTTCTGAATCTTGGCATCCCACCTCACATTGACATTCAGAAATTTAAATGCAATGGCAATCGTTATCTACTGTGTTCTTGATTACTCTTTTATTTTTCTGGTTCCTTAGTAATGTTTTCATTTTTCTTATTTTTTCACAACATACAAAATATACTGATTTCATTAACTTTTTTTGGAAACTGTTTCTTACTGTTGTGTATTCAGAGCCCATTTTTCTCTAAATTGCAAAAAATATAAAATATTTTAATCGTGCAACACCTTTTTACCGACATGGGGGCACTAGTATCGCGAACTGGAGAAAAATGATTCTTGAAATTTCTGAAGATCTTTCGGTTTAAGGATGTTGATGACAGTAATGATTTGCGAATTTCATGAAAAGTGAATTTAGTTGGAGGAAATACCACGCAACAGTAGGCTGCTCTAATGCGTAATTATTGAATTGAATGTTCAGTTGGGGCGCATATCATATTAATTCGAATTCATAATAGGCAGCAAAACATATATTATAAGAGTTTTGCAAAGTATGGGGAAGATGAAAACTGCGGAAATGAAATCTATATGAATCGTGAGAGCGAAGGAATAGTAACCATTATGTTCTTTGTATTTAAATTTCCAGACAGCAACGATTATTTTTGTGGGAGAATTTCACCGGAGATTAATTGTGCGTTCACTGAAGAAAGAAACAAAAAAAGACAGAAAGAATATGGGTGAATCTAGCACAGCATCTGTATCTACAGAAAAATCAAATATTTCTGTAAGATTAAAATAGTTATGAATCAGTATTTGGAGTTTGTTAAATGTGTATAGATTTAGAAGTCAGTTGAGTCGAATTAATTTGTTCCTGTAGAAATGTCAGATTCGAAGTTCGTGCGCTGCCATTGAAAAAAAGGCCATTTACACAGGTCGTTCATGCGTCCGTGTGTCGACCTAAAGTTTAACATCATGGAAATAGGAAATTCCGTCTATAAATTTAGACAGTGGGAAAATAGTAATTATCTATTAATATTCATTTTGTCTATTCTACAGAATTATTCTGAGAAATTGAACACATTGTCGACATGGAAAAAAATACCCACAAAATTAGTCAACAAAAGAAAACAATAAAGAAAAATTACTAATATCCAAAAAGAAGTTTCCACAGGAGAATCTTTAAAAAAAAATAATTTCATGTAAATAAACATTTCGCATCTGTTTATCATCACTTGCCTTGATAAAAATTAGATGACAAAACGCACAGGCATGAACAAATTCTATTTTGTGATTGTCTATTTCATTCCATTTGTCTCCTCTACAGATTTTCACTGAGAACTTAATATATATATATATATATATATATATATATATATATATATATATATATTAATTTAATCACGCTCTTTGGGTCCCGTCACTGGATCTAACTTACGCCTTTGTTCACTGTGCCATGTGTCCTTGAGGATTTCAATACTCGGTTAACGCAGTAGAGAACTTGGAGAGGGGAATTTACAGGTAACTGATATCTATTAAAAAACATGGTACATGGAACAGTCTACCACAGTGAGCGAAATAACGGGTTCAAAAATACGTCAACAAACATTGGTGGCGGCTTCCTCACGCCAAAGAAAGGATAAGAAGCCATTTATACATATATCCGTAAATCATTTTTGATTTATTAAGTTTAAAGAAAGTTTACAGTACATGAAGCTGTGTTGCCATATAGACTAGTTTATATTTGTCATTCGTGTACAGTTTTGGCTAGTTTGTCTTCAACGTTTAAGGTGTGTACATGTGAGTTAAATGAGATGTCTTCCGTTTATCAATGACTTGATATTCATATCGTGAACAGGCAATATCACTTTTACATACGGTAGTTCATACTGGCAAATACA
>OZ010591.1:76486192-76578692 GCA_963932145.1 Acanthosepion lycidas | reverse complement strand
TGGTCTTATCCATATTTTCCATGATATTTTTGGTGTGATTTGCGTTTTCTTTTGAATTTCCCAGATATACTTAGAAAGCATTCTGCTGCTCGAGTATTTATTATTTGTGTGTATACTTTCTTTGTTTCAAGGGTCCTTCAGTTACTCCTAAGTATACTTTTTTTTTCATTATCTGGTGATTTTACCGTGGCTTGGTATATTACGGTATTTTGTAAGCAATTACCGTTTATGGGGCATTCATTCTTTATTCTACAGTTACAAATGGGTTAAATTTGTTCGGGTGGTTTACTGATAGTTTTCCTGTTGTGCCTTTTCATTATTTGTGCCATGTTTCCGGTGTAACTTTAGCTGATTTTTGCAGTGTTTTAGCGAATATTTTGTGTAGAGTGCTTGATTCCGGTAAATGTTTGTTTAAGAGTTTGATTTTATTTTTCCTGCTGTCTTTCCATTCCCCACTATTGTTCTTATATATAGATCGGTATATTTTATTTTCCATTCGATATTCGCTGATTCTTTCATAAAATTAATATTCATAAGGAGCCTGTTATAGTGTGTTATTCTTCAAGTTAATATTTCTGTCTTGTACTTTTACTACGGAAAAAATTAGAAAACGTTCCTCGATATTGTTTTTTTCGGATAAATCCTATTGCATCTCACCTGCCTATTTGCTAACTTTTAACACTATACATATTTTATAAAGACTGCACATATATTTTCACTGAGGACAACCGACAAACGTTAGGGCCGTAAGAGAGACAAATGTTTTTTTTTGTTGTTTTTTTTTCGGGAGCTGAGGAACAACAAATTTTGAATTTAGCCTTAAATTATTAAAGGTCGCCTATATGGTTAGCGCCAAAACCATTTAAAATTTGTAGTCCCTCTAGATTGGCAGAAATCATCTTTGAAATGATAGAGAACTCTTTTTGTTACAAATTAACGTATACACGGAAAATATAGATTCATTATAGAAGGAAAAATTGCTTAGTTCTTTTTTATGTGGGTCTTAAAAAATCTTCACGAACATTCTAAACACTTGTCCCCTCGGTATTCCAATAATACTTGTTTTTGTGAAGATCGTGTCTTGAAAATTTTCCAACTAGGATAATTCAAGGTGATTTCCTTTTGGAAAACAAGATTGTAGCTTCTATTACGTCGATTGAATCAGCCTCGTCTTTGTGTAGATGCATTACCACCAAACAGCCAAATCGCTTTTCACCCCCGGTTGCCCGTAAACATATTTTAACTCTTAAGCGCTGAAAAAATTATTTCACATTCAGCATTTGTAGAATGAGTTTGATGAACTTTAAGACTACATTCATAATAATTCTTTTGCTTCACATTTTCAGATATTGTTGGAAGAATTGCATTTGCTCTACCAATTAATTGGGTAAAAGTTTGAGTTGGTTATTCAGCCAATTTTTTTCTCTCTTTTTCGAAACATTACCAAAACAAATTGATGTATTACTCCTTTCTTCCTGCAATATTTGTGGAAAAAAAAGAACCTCGTAAGAAATACTACAATTGATTAAAATTCGGAAGAACCAAGGACCCCAACTCCAGCTGCTTTCGCCTAGTTTTGTTTATCAGTTATTTATTTATTTTTTATTTTTTGTTGTTTTGTGGGGGGGGGGGGTCTTCAAATTTTGTAAACCTCCATACCATCCGTTGTTTGTGCTGGATCATGCATATTTGAAATGGCTATCATTAAGGGAATTATCCTCTCAAGCACAAAGCAGGATGTATATTTAATTTGATTTTAAATGGAATTCATATGTATCAATGTTGGAAGGCGACTGGTACTTTTACACACTTGCTAACCAGTTTTTTAGGTTTAATTCATTTTAACTTTAATAATATCCTTGATATTTTGTATACAACAATGCAGTGCGACTACACACAATGTAAGTTCCGATGTTAACAGGTGGTTGTTTCGTGTTGACTAGCGTTGTATATTATCCAACTGGCATCAGATCGAACACAAGTAAAAAAAAAAAAAAAAAAAAAAAAAAAGCAACATTTTGAATGATGTCAACGGGGGAAAACGAGCAGCCAGCTTTAAATGATTTGAATCGAATAACTCTAAAGTTTTTGCCTTCATTACAAAAAAATCACCAGGAAGTAATTTTAATCTAAGCTGAACATTCATGCTTGTCCTTTGAGTCCAAAGCAGACTATTTATTTCCAGAGTTTGTTCCGCAAACTAAATCTGGATTCGCAGAGTCTGAAGCAGCAGGGTTATATTAGATTAAACTACCGTATATTTCCGCGTATAAGACCACCTTTAGATTCCCCCACAAAGATTCTTAAAGATTGGGGGGGTTGTCTCATAATACAATTCTAAAAAAGAAACCTTAACTTCTCAGTGATGTTTGTCGGCAGAGTAACTTCGGCCTCATTGCGATAACCATTAACGCACATGAAAAGCTTCACATTATCAAGTAAACTGAGAATAAAAGTGATATCTCCCGGAAAGGGGTATAATAGTTCGAAGTAGCAAAGTGGTTGTTGACTACGGTAACCGAGTAGGACAATCTAGCAGGTAACCGTAATAGACTGGTCCTCGTCGTAGTGGTAGGCAATAGGCGTAGGCCAATAGACGTTCTCATGTACCTCCACATCAGTCTGTATTTATGGCTGACACCAACCAATTATATTACTGTGAGGGGAAACGCAGGTGTATGCATATTCATTACGTCAAAAAGTAAAAAAAAACATTTCTACCTTATATATTACTGACATAACTTCATAATTAATTGCCTATTCGAAGAATAATTCCCTATCAATGAAATCAATTTGTATCCATGCAAGCTCAGCTGAGAAACTGTAAACACCGAGTTATGATTGCATTCACAGCAGCGTTTATTTTTCACTAAACTTTCAATAATCATCATGGTAATGTTAATTACTACAGTAATAACAGTTATGATAGCATAATATTTATTTAGAATTAAAAATCCATTATCATTTTTGTGTTGAATATGAAGTATAAGTAAATGGCCACTTGTACACCAGGCTGATTGTAATTGTTCAGATATAGGAAAAGAGTAATGCAAATGAAAAGACCAGTTCAAAGACGAGTTATGCTGCTAGTTAATTATATAGTTGAAAATACATCATCTAACAAGATTTCAAGATCATATTTACCGTTTGAAATCATTTCAGTCGGAGCATGGCCACAATGCTACTAAGACGCTAGGGTTTAATGAGACTAAAATCGGATGAGAAAATTTTAGAGAGCCGAAAGGGTAACAAAAGAAGAGTTTCAGGAAAACAGAAGATGGTTAGTGACTTTGCTTTCAAATTATTCAAGATCTCAGTTGGCAGTGAAGAAAAAAAAACGACAGAGCGTTCCAAAGAAATAAAGTGGGAGAAAAAAAGTTAGTATAGTGTTTACTGTTGCATATAGATATTACAACAGCAATACGATGGGACCTAGCCGTCAATCTTATGGTATGCTTAAATTCACGCAGTCGGGGTAGCAAAGAGGAGAGAGCAATTACCGTGAAAATATACACACAAATAACATAGGTAAGCCACGTTACGGCGATGAGAAAGGAATTGACGCCGAGACGAAGGGTCAGGTCCGATAACATTACAATTCCTTATTTGTCGAGAATTCCGTGAGATATATCGGGAACGCCAGACTATTTGTGACAGCAATATTCAATGTATTCTGGAGAGTAAAAATGACTGACATCAAACATTGATGTTTTCTTGCAGCAGACACACGAATTGATTCCCGTCCTAGATATGACGATAAACTATATCCAACAACAAATCTTCTGCTCAGGAGGTTTTGAGGAGCGTGGAACCACCTCTTAATTGTTGGTGTTCCCATGTTTAGCCTGACCTCAGGTGGTAGCAGTTATTAAAGTCCCAGATATGGGCAAATAGTCGACCCCCAAAACACTATGAAAGTGTAAGAATAGGTTTTAATACCAGCAATATTGTTTCGAAAAAAATATTACCAGCTATAAAAATCTTGTCGGCATTGAATAAACCATAGAGGTTGGTATGTCGTAAAACAAAGCAAACCAATTGATTTAATATTATCTCACTAAGGTGCAATGTGTTGTTTCCTGCAGGTTACAATCAGCCGATGCAGAAAAGAAAATTGGTTTTCTGTGGCGAGTAAACGATAAAAGTTTCTTTTTAGGGGCATTGATATTTAAAACCTATATCTTGTCCCAGTTAACAATTGAATGGGATCATTTTCGAGAGCAGCTTTGCTTTGTCGGATCTATCAGATTTACTATTAAGCCAGGAGTATATCGTTTGGTCATTAGCGTAAATACTGAACTGGTAACTGATGGAATTTGGACGGTATATTAAATATAATAATATCGAATGTGCATGCAAACAAAATAATGACAAGATGAAGTGACTGATACAAAATGAGAATTTGTAGGGTTGCATGGGATTTGCAACCGTTAATTTAAATAAACCAGGTTTAATATCATACAAGACCAGGTCTCTCAAAAAAGGCTGTTTATTCTCTGTTCATATAATAACAGCATGTGTATTATATGCGATTATAGTTTAAATTAATATGAAATATAATTACCTTAAAAATGAAGATCAGTTGCCAATGTCTCGTCTAATAACAATTCAAGATGTGAATACGAACATTATTATTGTATAGAATCCTATATTTATGTTGATACTATTAGAAATAATCAATTCTTTGTGTACAAATAGACAACATACAGATTGAGACAAATATTATTAAAAAAAAAATGTCTAAACAAATCAAAAAAAAAAAAAAGAAGAAAAAGGAAAGCGCCAATCTTCGGTTTTCGTCCGTATTATGACAACAGTAACTTTCAGACTTTGGATACTGGATGAATTACGAGGTGACCGATCCGTCACTCTGACCACACAAAAAGGGGGAAAAAATTGCATTTAAAAGACTGAAACCAGTCTTTCAAACTTTTCCTTTATTCTTCTCTTATTCGATGCAAAATACATTTGTCCATTCACATTGAATACAAAAAATACATTTCAGTCACCGCATCTATTTTGAACAGACAATTGTATTTCCCATCGGCATTCAGATCTCCATCGGCTGCTTCTAACTTTGTTTTGTTACGTGTGCTTGATTTATGCTTTCATTTTTTTTTTTCTGTCCCCCCTATTTTTTTTGCTACCAGTGAAGATTTTAGAGTATCTTTGTACTCGGAAACCAATGCACAAACTTCCGTTGGTAATCGAGAGCGTATCTCGCCAACAATACAACCTCCCGTTTCCACTGACTTGATTTCAATTGACGAAATCAACCTTTGCCTAATACCAAGCAGTTACTTTTTTTCTCTTTTATATTCATTTACTGAACTATGTGATTTTAGTTTTTATTATTGTTGTTAGTATTCACTTCTATTTTTTCCTTTCTATTTCCCTTTCTTTATTAAGTAGATTTCTTTCTACGTTTATTTACTTTATTTTTTCTAAGCTTACTAACTATTTTTTTTATTATATTACATGTCTGTTTCATCTTTCTTTTTCCTCCTTTCTAGCGAGTTTGTTTATTTTTAGATGTTCGCTTTATTGTGGAGGGGGCTTAAGGTGAGATAATTCTACTGGGTTGTTATTTGGGTTCATCCTTTATCTCCGATTATCCCAATGGAACACTCTCGCAGTTTCTCGCGCAAAGTTTTTTAACATCTCGTGTCAGTTCCCGTTTAGGCCCCTCGCGGCTATCAGAATGATCCAATGCTCGTTGCTGGGCCTCCGAGACAAACAGGCGATGCTTCACGCAGGCAATGGGAATTGAATGTGCTGTACGAAAATGTAATAAGACGCCTGGATGAGAACTGGAATTGTATGATGATAAATGAATGGCTAAATAAATGGTTAACTGAGAGACGTGGGGCGATGCGCTGCGGGTGAAGACGATGAGTATTGTGGTTTGAAAGAGAGTGGATGTTTGAATGACGGAAGGTTGAGTAGAATTAGGTCGTTTCTGATTGGTTAGTTGAAAAGCGCGGGTAAGTCGTGATGAGGTCAGGAGAATGGATAAGTGTTTGGGGGAGGCGGTAAATGTGATGGATCGACTTGTTGAATGTCGGACATGGAGAATTTCTAGATTTGGGAGAAGGCTAATGTAAAGGCGAAAAATTACTTGGTGGAACTCCGTCTCGATCTAAGTGCATTTTCTTTCTTTGTATTTCATTCATTGCCTGTTTTTCTTTTCTTATTTTTATTCAGCTTTTTTTCACTTAAGCTTACTTTTCATTCATGAATTGTTATTTTTATTTTCTGTCATTTTTCATATTTTTTTTTCATTTCTTACTTTATTTTTTCCAAACATTTTATGTGTTTTGTTTCATATTTTTCCTTCCTGTATTTTTTGCATTCATTCATATACTCATCTTCCTTTCTTTTTCAATATTCCTTTTTCCTACATTCTTTAATTAGCTCTATCATTTGTTTGTCTAGCCCTGTGTTTGTCAATCTTTTTGAGCCACGGTATTACCTAGGCGCAAATGAAAATATCACAGCACACTTAGCAACATTTTTAAAGGGTATACATTTAAATGTTAGGAAATAAAATCATAGATTTAAAAAAAAAAATTACACACACAAATATGAAATTGATTTATTTCAATGTTTCTATTCAAATATTTCTTCAGCTTATTTCTTGAGAAACTTGTGCCTGGTGTTTTTTGTTTTTTTTTCTGGATTCCTTCATTATTCGGTCGAATAGGCAATACATAGAGCCTCATTTTTTCTTCAGTTTCATGTTGTTTAGGGTTTAAAAGCCTAAATTCATATAAATAAGGAGAGAAATTGCAATAAAACGGATAAACCCTTTTTTGCTAATATAGGATATAAATTTTAATATTATTCATTTATTCAACTACTAACACTGTACAATTGCTATTACCCCAAACACACGCATATATATATATATATATATATATATATATATAGGTTGGATTGATGTGAGTTTGTGAACCTGGGTTTCAGGCTTTTGCGCTCGTCAGACCTTCAATCATCAAACAGATACCAAAATCAGTCAGCCGCAGACTATCTGAGAACTCATCTAACATACACATTTTCAATAGCAAAAAAGCACCATAAAACGAAGCACTAAAAGCAAGTGGTTACACACAACAACTACAATATATACCGCCACAGGCAAAACGCAAAAACAGAAAAAAACGTGTATATATATATATATATATATATATATATATATATATATATATATATATAAAATAACATCCACAACTTCCGTCTATCCAAGTTTTATGATGAAGTTTTTCAAATTTTCCAATTATAGTTATGTAACGGTAAATTGACCAGAGTTCCTATTTATTTTTTTCTCTGAGGACCTTTAAATGTTGCTAAATTTGTTCTCAATGATTGTGCTTAGCTTATATTTACTTAATTGATTTTGGTTAATTCAGTTACGCGTTTGAAATGTACCAAACTCCGTCCACACAAAAGACTCCTGGAAAATACGGCCACGATAACCTCATGTGTAAAATGGTTAAAAATAATGAAATCATAAATAATAAGAAGGGCAAGTCAAAGACTCTAAAATATCAACTCTGAACACGGCTACAAAGTAATAACCATATTTGGAAATTTGATAACTTTCCCAATTATACAAATGCATAAATATCATATATAATAACGTGCATATAGATTTAAAATATCATGTTTGATAATAGCTAAGTGAAGCCAGTGGATATATAGAACATTTGCAAAGCTGTTACATATTTTACATCCTGTAAAGAAAATACATATAAGAATTCCAGAAAAATTAATAAAAAGCTTCGATAAAAATGGTACAGCAAAGATATTCCTACACACACACACACATATATATATATATATATATATATATATATATATATATATATATATATATATATATTGGTTGGATTGATGTGAGTTTGTGAACCTGGGTTTCAGGCTTTTGCGCTAGTCAGACCTTCAATCATCAAACAGATACCAAAATCAGTCAGCCGCAGACTATCTGAGAACTCATCTAACATACACATTTTCAATAGCAAAAAAGCACCATACAACGAAGCCCTAAAAGCAAGTGGTTACACACAACAACTACAATATATACCGCCACAGGCAAAACGCAAAAACAGAAAAAAACGTATATAATATATATATATATATATATATATATATATATATACCCTTGTGCAAATTAATTGAAACAACCGCTTTAGTTTCCTTTCTTTCAGCATACGGTCAGGTTTAGACCGACTAGATTGACAGGGTGTAATCGATTTCTATTTGTGTACTCAGTCCATTTGCAGTAGTGAGCAGTAATGTGTTTCCATGTTCGAGGTGTATGATGAAATTTGTTAGGCTTTGAAAAATATTGCGTCATCCATGGTTGCATCAGATTTTCATCACTCCCAGACACTATTCTTTCGTTTGTCAATTAGTTGTCCTGCGCTCATTGTCTGTGTTGGAATTTATCCAAGGAAGCGTACGAAAATTGTAACGCTGCACTAACACACTGGCAAACCTTAATGATGAACAAATCAGAGTACTATCGCCTGGCATGGAACCTCTCCTGATTTAAATCCAATGGAAAAACTGTGGGTAATCTGCATGGAAAGACTTCATGGAATGGATATACGAAGTAGTAACATGCGGACTGTTTCATTAGAAAAATACGACATCAATAAAACACTGAAACTGATTATTCTATTGCTTATTGATAAAATCTTTGGATTTTGAATGTAATGGATTTCTGAAAGTTCGGCATTGATCTCTTCATCACTTTTAAAGATTATTCGACAAATATTATTTTTCTGTGACCTAATTGAAGAGAAATTCCCAGTAAATATTAAATTACGTGGATAGCGTAAAATAGATCAACTTATCTATTCGATGTTTTTTGTTCGAGGTGAATATGGGTTTGCCATAGTCTTATGTATCTTTGGGCACATATTGTTTTTATTAAATCTGAAAATTTTCACTTTTTACTTTTAACTAAATCAGGACGTTCTACCCGTTTCTTATTGAGAAAAATCAACGTCAGCATTTTTTAATGATGAATAACAGGCTTTTCATCTAATTCAGTTTATTTCAAATGTGTTTTCGAATTGTTTAAAACTTACCGTAATGTAACAAATATTCATTTTTCTTTTCAAAATAAATCAGCATAATTTTCCTCATCTGTTCACATATTTTCATATCCTTGCTATTTTCTCTCTCTTTGGAAGACAGGGAACATATCCAATTATATCAATGGCCGAGATTGCTCAACAAAAATGTCTGTGCTGAAAATTTACATTCGATTATAAGGCAGGTTTTTCGACCAGAAATCAATTCAGCTTAAAAAGTAATGGAAAGATCGGTTGCATGACGGCCTAATTTTATTGTCGATACTGAGTATCATATACTTGATAAATCAATTTCCATTTTATTAATAAGTATTTTTGTTTTTGTCGTATGTAAACATGAAGCATTGCTTTGTGTAGGTTCTTATATTGAGGACGAATATATATATATATATATATATATATATATATATATATATATATATATATATATATATATATATAAGGTTGGTGCAAATAATGACGTGATAATGTCGTTTTTTGACGTTAAAAATACGTCAAAAACGACATTATTACATCATCATTTTTGCACCAACCTTATATATATATATATATATATATATATATATATATATATATATATATATTATAGTTTTGAAGTGTGCTATATTTATGGAATAAAGTGCTCAATATGAGAGATAGAGCGTATGTAAATATAAATATAAAAGTTAACACTAAAGTCAACACTCAGAGGCGACAGGACGCTATAGATTTTTGTTTTTGAAAAATTTTATTGATTGCTTTTCCATTATTTTTTTTACACGTTTTTTCAGTCAGTTTTGGTGGTAATAATAAAAAAGAACTAAAATGTATAATGATAATAAATATATATTTTGTTTCTCACAGGTAGCATAATTCTGAGTTTCGTGCACGATTCAATCGTCGGGTGCGGATTGAAACCTGACCCTTGTAAAATATTGATATTTATAGTGGACCAGACATTTGTATGAGAGAAATTTATATACCGAATTCTAGATATGGATTATATGGAAAACCATATTCATTTTCACATATGCAATACATATGTACATACAAACATCATTCATATCTTCATATATATATATATATATACACACAGTGTAACCCGGATATAAGAGAGTTGTCGGGACCGGAGAAGTCGTCTCTTATATCCAGGTTTGGTCTATTTTGTTTAGGTAAGTATGGCTCTAATTTGGGACCAGAGAAAAACTCTCTTATATCCGGGTTACACTATATATATATATATATATATATATATATATATATATATATATATATATATATATATGTGTGTGTGTGTGTGTAGGAATATCTTTGTTGTATCATTTTTATCGAAGCTTTTTATTCATTTTTCTGGCATTCTTATATGTATTTTCTTTACAGGATGTAAAATATGTAACAGCTTTGCAAATGTTCTATATATCCACTGGCTTCACTTAGCTATTATCAAACATGATATTTTAAATCTATATGCACGTTATTATATATGATATTTATGCATTTGTATAATTGGGAATGTTATCAAATTTCCAAATATGGTTATTACTTTGTAGCCGTGTTCAGAGTTGATATTTTAGAGTCTTTGACTTGCCCTTATCATGGCCGTATTTTCCAGGAGTCTTTTTTGTGGACGGAGTTTGGTACATTTCAAATTCGTAACTGAATTAACCAAAATCAGTTAAGTAAATATAAGCTAAGCACAATCATTGAGAACAAATGTAGCAACATTTAAAGGTCCTCAGAGAAAAAAATAAATAGGAACTCTGGTCAATTTACCGTTACATAACTATAATTGGAAAATTAAAAAAACGTCATCATAAAACTTGGATAGACGGAAGTTGTGGATGTTATTATATATATATATATATATATATATATATATATATATATATATATGTGTGTGTGTGTGTGTGTATGTGTATGTATGTATGTGTGTGATAATATATTTCAAATGTATTGAGAAAACAGTAATTCTAATGGGAAATTGTTTTTTGTGACGCGTTTCATCCGCGAGGACTTCATCGGACGGACGAAATGCCTCACAAAAAATTTATTTCCCCATTTTACACACACACACACACACACCCACGGGTGAGCGCTTGTTTTCTGACTATCAAACCTGGCTTCGAATCTCACCAGGTTCGATTTGTGTGGGAGGAGACTTCCTGATATTGCTAATCCCAACGTTCGGCACCATAGGAAATCGGCCCAATACCATACTACGGGTTGCCCGAAGCCTTGAGCGTGAAAATAGGTAGAGGGAATTCTTGGGGCTGTTGATGGCTGTGTTAGCACGGAGTCACAAATCATCGTGAACAAGGGTTTGAGCGTGTTGGCGCTATTAACACTATTGATCACGATACATAACGCGCTCTATCCCAGAAAATTTAGACCTTACTTGGTTTTCTCAGGTTAATTGCAGCATAAACCTCAAGTGGGCTCCGTGGGTGTTGAACAAATACAAAATATGTCTGAACAGGTGTCTGCAATGAAAATTAGCCGGTCGCCCTAGTATACGTTTACCCGCGGAAGTGAGTGGCCAGACATTATTCAGATATGTCATTTTCAGTAAAACGTATTAATTTCTGATTCCTAGCAATTATTTCACAAATATTTTTTTTAATTTTATTGCCTAACATGCAATGATCATAGTCTGTTGAAATAGCATATATATCAAGGGCTCCAAAAGTCATTGTATTCTCAATAAATACTATTTTTACACATAATATCAGTAGTACCCACGTGTAGCAAAATTGCAGACGATTTTCCATGCGGTACGAATCTTGCCACATGAATTACTGCTTTGAATTTCAGCGTTAGATTATCTTGATTTGCCTTGATTTTTACTGCCTCCATCTTGGATACTACAAAACTATCACATCCCATCGTAGAAAAAATTTTTTACTATCTTTACTGAATTAAAATTTTACCATGATTTCTTCTTTTGTTTGTTCTCTTTTTGGTGTGGGAAGTGTTAATTTTTACCGTCGTTCTTTGTACCAATGTCTTCATCAATTTCTCCTCCTACTATGACGTTCGCTCCTCCTCTCTTACAAAAAGAAATATATTCTATCGTCTTCAATATCTAGCGATCGTTTTCTCTTACGCTTTACCGCTTAGCTCCCCACGATACCAACTTGATGCTTTCTTTTTCTTCTTACAGGAAAACAGTCTCTTCCCCCAACCCGGCTTTGCTTTCTTTGCCTTCTGCATTTATTATCGTTTTTCGCTTCTCATTCTCCCATCAATCAATTTAGGTCCCCAGTAACTTCCTTCCGTCTTCTCCACATAGAGCTACACTCTTTCTCTAAAAAACAAAAACAAAAAAAACAACACTCCCTCTATTCTTGACATAATTGCTTTCTCTCTCTTTTATTCTTCTTTATCTTCCATTACTCTATATTTAAACAACTCTCTCCCTCCTACTCTTTTTCCTCCTTTGCGCTCTTTCTATTTATCGATCAATCTCCTTCGACCTTGATACATAATTATACACTTTCATGCAGCCATTTATTTTTACTCACATTATTCTATCTTTCAATTTCTCTCTTCTTTCTTCACTCCTGTAGAAATCATATTAAAAGCAAACGGTATCACTCACTATTATTACCTCCCACAATCTTATATCTCCTCTTTCTCTACGAATCTCCTCTCTCATTTGACTCATGATACACATTCAATATCTCTTAACCACTCTTTCAGTTTATCTTTCTCTTCCTTTCTATCTATATTCTCCTTTCTTCCTTCTATTTTCACCTTTTTCCATTAGTCTTTCTATTTTCTCCTTTCTTTTCTTCTCACTATCTATTTTCTCCTTTCTCTCTCTCTATTTTCTCCTTTCTTTCTTTCTCTCTCTCTATTTTCTCCTTTCTTTCTTTCTCTATATTTTCTCCTTTCTTTCCCTCTCTCTCTTTTTTCTCCTTTCTCTCTCTCTCTCTATTTATTTTCTCCTTTCTCTCTCTCTCTCTATTTATTTTCTCCTTTCTTTCTTTCTCTCTCTATTTTCTCCTTTCTTTCTTTCTCTCTCTATTTTCTCCTTTCTTTCTTTCTCTCTCTATTTTCTCCTTTCTTTCTCCTCTATTTTCTCCTTTCTTTCTCCTCTATTTTCTCCTTTCTTTCTCCTCTATTTTCTCCTTTCTTTCTCCTCTATTTTCTCCTTTCTTTCTCCTCTATTTTCTCCTTTCTTTCTCTCTCTATTTTCTCCTTTCTTTCATCTCTATTTTCTCCTTTCTTTCTTTCTTTCTCTCTATTTTCCCATTCCTTTCTTTCTCTCCCTATTTTCCTATTTCTTTCTTTCGATTTTCTCGATTTTTTCCTTTCTTTCTTTCGATTTTCTCGATTTTTCCCTTTCTTTCTTTCGATTTTCTCGTTTCTTTCTTTCGACTTTCTCCTTTCTTTCTTTCTTTCGATTTTCTCCTTTCTTTCTTTCTTTCTTTCGATTTTCTCCTTTCTTTCTTTCTTTCTTTCGATTTTCTCCTTTCTTTCTTTCTTTCGATTTTCTCCTTTCTTTCTTTCTTTCTTTCGATTTTCTCCTTTCTTTCTTTCGATTTTCTCCTTTCTTTCTTTCGATTTTCTCCTTTCTTTCTTTCGATTTTCTCCTTTCTTTCTTTCGATTTTCTCCTTTCTTTCTTTCGATTTTCTCCTTTCTTTCTTTCGATTTTCTCCTTTCTTTCTTTCGATTTTCTCCTTTCTTTCTTTCGATTTTCTCCTTTCTTTCTTTCGATTTTCTCCTTTCTTTCTTTCGATTTTCTCCTTTCTTTCTTTCTTTCTTTCGATTTTCTCCTTTCTTTCTTTCTTTCGATTTTCTCCTTTCTTTCTTTCTTTCGATTTTCTCCTTTCTTTCTTTCGATGTTCTCCTTTCTTTCTTTCTTTCTTTCTTTCGATTTTCTCCTTTCTTTCTTTCTTTCGATTTTCTCCTTTCTTTCTTTCTTTCTTTCGATTTTCTCCTTTCTTTCTTTCTTTCTTTCGATTTTCTCCTTTCTTTCTTTCTTTCTTTCGATTTTCTCCTTTCTTTCTTTCTTTCTTTCGATTTTCTCCTTTCTTTCTTTCTTTCGATTTTCTCCTTTCTTTCTTTCTTTCGATTTTCTCCTTTCTTTCTTTCTTTCGATTTTCTCCTTTCTTTCTTTCTTTCTTTCGATTTTCTCCTTTCTTTCTTTCTTTCTTTCGATTTTCTCCTTTCTTTCTTTCTTTTTTTCGATTTTCGTTCTTTCTTTCTCTTTATTTTCTTCTTTCTTTCTCTTTATTTTCTTCTTTCTTTCTCTTTATTTTCTTCTTTCTTTCTCTTTATTTTCTTCTTTCTTTCTCTTTATTTTCTTCTTTCTTTCTCTTTATTTTCTTCTTTCTTTCTCTTTATTTTCTTCTTTCTTTCTCTTTATTTTCTTCTTTCTTTCTCTTTATTTTCTTCTTTCTTTCTCTTTATTTTCTTCTTTCTTTCTCTTTATTTTCTTTCTTTCTTCTATTTTCACCTTTTTCCTATCTATTTTCTCTTTTATTTCTATCTATCTATTTTCGCCTTTCATTCATTCTGTTATCTTTATTTCTTTCCCTCTATCTATGCAATTTTTCCAGTCTTTCTTTCTCTCTATTTTCTCCTTCCTTTCTTTCTAGCTCTAATTCTGCTGTGCCTCGTAATCTCTCTGCCACTTTCAGCACACATTTGCCATTTCGTTCTAGCACGTGCTCTGCAACGATCGATCTGGAGACCATCTAATGAAAACCGATCCTGTCTCGTTCACCCCTGCCAGCCTGCCCGAATCGGAAGGAACTTTATATATCTGGCATGTGGTGTGCGCAGTTCTATCTGGGAGGTGCGGGGAGTAAAACCACCGTCGTAGCGACGTCAACGTCGACTGCACCCGAGACGTTCTGGAGAACCTTGATAGAAAGTACACTCGAGACACACACACATATATATATATGTATGTATGTATGTATGTGTGTGTGTGTTTGGATGCTGTATTAGTGAATAAGAGACGAGAAAGCATTGACAGCTTTTGGCCCGTCGATCGGAGTAGGCTGACGAAGAATGAACGATAGGTTCAGGCAGATGTGTTAAAGGTGGCGCCCAAGAAGTATGGATTATGTAGGCAAAGATAATCGTATACATGAATAACATGCAAATACAAACGCATGCATGCATCTCAAGAGATCGTCTACAGTAAATATATTCAACATGGAAACAAAAACCTAGATTCAAAAATATACACACATTTCTGCATATATAAGAAATGATGGGTAATAGAATGACAAAATAAAAACAAATCCTATACAAAACTTTTCGGCCGTCAGAAAGTTCTCTTCAGACATGTTTCTTTTTATTGGGCTCATATATTTTTAGTTCATTGTTTTACGGCTTATCAATATGTTACTTAAAATCAGAAAATATGTATAGGTTGTATTATTATTATTATTTTTATTTTTGACGATAATAAACATTTACTGATACAAGTCTTAGTAATTAACCCAGAGTTGGGGGAAATAGATTCATAAGTTTCCCAAGGGATTTTTTGCCTCAGTGAATATAATGACCTTGATTTGAATTCAGACTTGGCTCTTCAATTTTGAAGTCGTTATCCAACACATCACTCACACCTCCAAACACACAGAATTGGTATTTTCAAATGTTCATCGATCTAACTAGTGATCTTGAAAGATCATGTGCTTTAAGATCATATGGCCGTAAGCGCGCTTATATATTTAGCGAGAGGGAACCAATTAAAAATATACGTAATTTATAATTTTTCAGGAATTGGTTAATATATGTGTTAACGTACCTGAAAGCAAATAAAGATCAACTCTTAAATTTAGAAAGAAAAAAAAGAACAATACATAGTAAATCCTACATAAATAAGTCTAATCTGTGTTTTTAGATGTGAAGTATATATGTATATACTCAAACAGAAGTAACGCTCGATTTTGAAAATTTAAAATCGTATGTATTTAATCCTTTTTCTCTTAGCATGTAGTATAGCGTCTTACAACATAAGTTAATAAGGCTTTCGAATGTTAAAATAAATATCAACAAACTCGTCAACGGTAGATTGATGAGAAGAACCCGCTTTCAACAGGATTTTGCAAATTCAGAGGAACTGTCATCAATTGCCTAAACCACTTCCATCGAAAAAAGACACAGTGGGAAGTTTCAAATAATTCCTTTGTCACACTGTTTTTGTAAATCTCCTCTATCTCCATGGGTATATAAATTCATTCTCTCGGGCATATACGCAGAGAAAAATATTTGGAATCGGACATCACAAATGAACTTTAATTTTGCACAAGACTTTTCTTATTCAAGTTGCTTTAAATTACACCAAATTAATTTGCTTGTGTTTTGTATATCAATAATTTTCTTTAATTATATACAGGTTGTCAAGCATAAATTGCTCTCTAAATTATTCAAAAATGACATTACGGGCACCTCATTTTAATATATATATATATATATATATATATATATATATATATATATATATATATATATATAAGAATTACACAAAAAAAGATTGAAATACTAAAGAGTTGATTTATTCAATAAAATCGCCATTGATTTCAACCATGTCCTCCAGGCAACTTCGGAAATACCTGAAACTCTTTGGAACGGTCTCCTTGTTTAAGTTGGTGAATGTTGATGCTATAATCCTTGCCTTCAGTTCCTCTTTAATGATATAAGACAATTTTGTTGGCCTCTCGCTCAACTGCATCCCACAGATAATAATCAATGGGGTTTCAGTCCGGGGTGTTAGGTAACCAGAATGTAAGAAGTTATGTGGTCGCAAAAACTGTCTGACAGCAATGATTGTGCTTTCAGTCTTACGTGGCATAGAGTAGAATCCTGTCGCCAGATATATGATCTTCCAGCAGTCACCATCTTGACACAACGCAGTACCACCTCTTCAATCCATTTGGTCTCGTCCTCCATATTGAGTCTGAGGACTTCACCAACAAATACGGGGTTTCTTTTTTTTATCAGCACCCAGAGCGAGCTTTCTGAGCTGCCTTACCTACCTATTCCCCATTAGGCACATCCAACTTCCGAATCTTCCAACTCTCAAACACTCAGGAATCTCTTGGAGCTTCCGGCGCCAATACCAAATATTACAGCATGTCGTTTCCAAATTTCTGGCGGAGTGAATTGCGTTACGAAGCTCTTTTTCTCACAGATACTCCACAAATGAGACTGCTACAAGGTGAACTCAGCAAAATCAAAAACAAACAATGCGCATGCTGTGACGTCACCCTGTGCCTCTGCCCCCGTGCTATCCTGTGACGACCAATGCGACTTGGTATTGGTCGCGGCGCCAAATCTGACGTTCTAACCCTTGGCTGATTCGAATGGAAATCTGGTTATATTCGGCATCAGCTTTGTCGTTCCCAGCTCGCCTCCAACGTCTGGTTACCGAAGTAACTGCTTTGACCTCTAGTCTAACCTACCCACGTTTTGATTTGATCTTAGGTAGACGAAATCAATCAGTCGTCGGGCCGCAATGCAAGCCGAGTCCGAGCAAAGGTAACACCGCACAAGTATATGTAAAAGAAAATAAAGTAACAAATCGAAAGATTCAAATGTGTTAAAAAAAAGAAAGAATAACAAGTATTTTTATATCAGGTTGCAGAATACAGGACTGCCTCTTTCTCCCAAACCGCCTCTATGGATACGGGATATTTTGCGTTTGTTAGGCGAGTCTTAATATCTTAAGTTGTTTTTCAGTAAACTGGTTTTTGGTATCTTCAGGCGGTATTCGTAAAACTTGTTTTCGTGGTGTGAGTCTAAGTCATTCTTCAGAAAATATTGTTTTTGGTTAGAAGTATAAGTCGGAATGCGTGGAATCTTTCAGTCTGCTCCTGCGAGTCTGCTCTCCGATCTCACAGCTCAACACTCTGACTCCAACTGTGACTGCTTCTGCGTCTGCCCAACTGTTACCGTCTGCTGCACTGCTCTGGGGACGTTCGTTTATATGGACGCTGACCAAAACCGGGTGGGGGCCTGTCGTGGTTTGGGTTCCTCGATAATTCCAAATCGGCAATAAGGATTTTCTTGTTTTCGGACAGGAAAATCTATCACTTCCCATTTTTGGAAGTCAATTACTTTATGCTTTAGAGGGGTCTCTTAAAGGAATCGTCCTTCCAAATTCTTCCTTTCTCATATTGGTATTTCACACTAATCTCCTCAGAGGCGTCAACATGTTTCCCTTCTTTCTCATATGTTTAACTTCACCCATCGCTCACGCCACCATTCAGCCAATGAATGCTCTGCAGTGTGGGTGTGGCTAAACTGGCCTCAGTTTACAATTATCGCTTGAAGAAAAAAATATCTTCCTTTTTCTTTTCTTTCTTTTCCCGGACCAGTAGTGTGGTCATTAAATCTTTGTCTTAACTGAATGTCATCAGGAATTCATCAACGAGATTTTCGCCAAGTGATTATCTGGGTGGTCAAGTGAATCGCTTTGTATCTTCAACGTTTTCCTACTTCTGTCGCCAACAGTCTGTCCAGGTAACAAACTTTTATCATGGCAAAGTCTAGACATAAAACTTGTGGTTCCTTTCCAACGCCAAATGATATCTCCGAAAGATAGTTAATGGTTTATTCTTTTTTTTTTCCTTCTTCCTTCCTTTTGCTTTGGGGTGGTCTCAGCTGATCCTTTTCTCGGTCGCATGCTCGACCCAATTCTGATTATCTTCTAGCATTCCGCTTTGTAAGCCACTTGACCAATTTGAAATTTTCATTATTGCCATGGGCAGATTGCTATCTTTTAATCGCCGCGTCATCGCATAAATTAATTCTGAAAATGAAAATAAAATCTTTACCACTTTTCTTTTGTTAAAAAAATAACATCGCTCAGTATATCTTTCGTGATAGCTTCTTCTCGCCTTGAGTATTTCTCGCTTTTAATTTCCCCGCTTAATTAATTAGCCAAACGGTAAATAGTGTCACAATGCGCTAAATTAAAAATATAAAATGGCAACATTTTCCCCATTCCACACTGTATGTTAGATTATCCTTACTAATAGAAGTAATGAACTTTTCAGGGTTGAGCTATTTTAATTTTCTGATGAAATATAACTTAATATTTCTATAATCTCCTTGCAAGTTCTATGTCTATAAAATAACTGTGGACATTTTCCAGTTGCATCGGTGATTGAGCTTAACACCTTAAACAAAATTTTGTAACAGCAATCGTACATATCAATGCAGTTCATTATTTAAAGAAGTAAGCATGTATACATGATGATGTAAAATTCTAGTGACGCATTTGAGCAACATCACCTCCTCCATCGCCTGTTCGTTTCTATCTCTAACTGAAAACAAACTGCGTCTCTGATATGTCTTTTCTGTATTTTCTTGCGATCAAACAGAATAAAACTTTATTTATGAGGTAATAACAGAGAGTAGTTTACTTGCTAACTCATAATTGGAACAGGCCTCCAAATAAATATTAATCCTCCCCGGTCTTTTGAACTGATGTAGAAGTTTATCCCTTGTTTCCTGTTTACGACAGAGTTTCTGGTTGATTCTAAAGTTGACATCAACTGTATACAAATGATGTCACCGCCAAAACTCTGGGATTTTATTTACTATTTATTTTTACTTCACTTGGTGTCGATAAATTCGCAAACGTCCGGTTCACACTCCTCCTGATCTTCGGGAGTAGAGCTTTATTTTTTGTTTCTTGTTAATTTTGATGTACTTGGTTCCTTCTAAGTACTTTTACATTATGTTTCACTCTCACTAGCCCCTTAAATCTTAGTGGTATTACTGCTTTGCTTATGGTGAAATATATATATATCAAATATGTGGTACAGTTTAATTTATATTACAGTGAATCATTCATACAAATAGTAAATTAGTAAAGTTCATGATATAAAATGGTGAAATCTCTTCACTAACTAAATTTTAAAGATGCATTAACCTTCTAATCACTCGATGAATGTTATGATGGTTGCTTTTTAAAATTAATTTTGACATTTTATATGATTATCTTTACTAAATTACTTTTTTCTATAAATGATTCATTGTAATATTATATATATATATATATATATATATATATATATATATATATATATATATATATATATATATATATATATATTCCCACTCAATTGCCCTAACCATTAACTGATATTAATTTACATACGTTCACTCCTCGGTAATGTTTATTATTTTAAGCTATTATCAAAATTGCAATAAAACCTAAATATATGATGAAAGTGAACATATATTCCCACTCAATAGACCCTAGAATAATTCGAGACATATCCGTTAACGTCCATCAAAATAGTCATTAGAATAATACAATAGAGTATTCACAATAAGTCTAACATGAAACATTCTATCGTCTCGGTGTGTTGAATTCAATCTACACTTATATATATATTGGGTGTAACAGAAAAAATATACAAATTATCTAACATCAAAATTGTTAGAGTAAGATTTGAACCGTTATATCTTAGAAATGATTAAATATATCTTACTGGAATATTCCGACGTTTTTTATAAAACTAATGTGCTCTATTTTGAACAGTAAGTATATATTTAGTTCTATGTCGAAATGATGACCCCTCTTACTGTTGTGAACTTCTGATCAGATTTTCAATTTCTACACAAATCTAGTGAATAATTGAGGCAGCGCATATCTTGTTTCTACAGGAGGAGTCTTATTATACCAAAGACGAAAACTGCGTGAAACCTGTAAGTTTTAAGGAAAAATGTAGCAAAAAGAAAATTGGAATTAGAATAATAGAGAAAATGATCGATTCGTTTTTTACTGCTCCGCTATTAATTGCAGGTTATTTAAAGCAAGAAAATATGTTTCGTTTGTAAGAGTATTTTAAAGATAATGGTTTAGTGATATAAGTGTTACGAATTAACCAATAGCTAGGGAGAAGAGTCGTATTCATACCATTCCCAAGTTTATTTGCGCGTATGTAAATATACTAAGAACCCAACTCGAACTGAAACGCGGCTCTCCGAGAATATGAAAGAGAACATATCTGGACATGACTTGATGAAAAACGGTTTGGAGAATTTGACGCTTACTGGACATATAGAAAGTACGAAAGCCAGATGAATTCATCGAATTACCTACAGACAGACGTTGTGTAAATGGATGACAGAACTGACACTTAAAATCAAAATATTGCTTATATCTACTAAAGATAGGGAATTTGAAAAAAAAAAATGAATTAATGAGCCATTCTTTTGTAAAATCCAAGGCTTTTAGAACGTAGTGATAGGTATCATTTTGTATTCCTTACAATGTATATGAGTTATTAGGTTGGTGCAAAAATAATGACGTAATAATGTCGTTTTTTGACGTGTTTTTTAACGTCAAAAAACGATATTATCACGTCATTATTTTTGCACCAACCTAATATGAAAGAATTCGTCGTTACTAAATATTTTCTCTATTAGTATAATATTTAAATTGACTGGTCTATTCATAAAAAATACGGGATATTTGTTGAGGAAATAATACTCTAAAAGCTGAGATGGGTTTGGCAATGTAACAATATTATAAACAAGACCCCCCTTCTAAATCGATAACAAATCAATATTTTCCGATTCTGAAATTTGTTACGACATAAGAAAATTCTAATAATTATAATTATTTCTTTAAAAATACATATTTTTTTTATGAATGAATCAGTCTCTTTCACTTGTACCACCGGTAAATCTGACAATGTGAAACTGACCAGATATATTTTAAGATGTCGCGTGATGTGACAGAGATCATGAAGAAGCAGTTCCATCCATTTTCGAAGAATATCATTGGGAAGAAACACAGGCACCGATAGTCGAAATTAGAAATCGGATCATTGATTCTGTGACTATAACAGCTAACGCCGCGCCTACTTCCGTTTAAAAGAAAAATAACGCAACAAAACGACAGATTTACAGTTCAGAATGTGGGTCGTATGAGATCTCGCTCGCTCACGTTTTAAAACACGTGAAAACTTACTCGGAAGCGCACACACATACATATAAAGAGAACTGTCTTCTTCAGGCTGATAAACACATTTGCAATAAGACTGGGACGACAGTCTCTCGTCGTTAAAGAGATGCAACACCTTTATCACACAGCAGAAACATTAAAGAGCTTTTGATGTCATTTTCCAGTGGGTAAAAGTTAATGCACCTGCTGTGTAAATAAATAAAATCGGTATTTGTACGGTGTCAAGAGTTTCATGAATTCTATTCAAGACCATGTCCCCACAAGCGTCTATTTTTTTGGACAATGGAACGAAACACTGGCGCTAGAGGGATGATCTACCCAAGCTGCGTTAAATCTTGGCGAATAGCAGATTCTAACCTAGAGTTTTTTTTCCACTGAATATTTCAGTTCGCCAGGTGTTATATAATGATGGCAACCTAAATAACTGACGCTACTGTGGAGACGCGTGTAACCTATTTTTCCTGGTGTATTTTAAACATTAAAATGCACAAAAGTAATTTAGGTTAAAATATATATATATATATATATATATATATATATATATATATATATATATATATATAATTATTTATTTAAAAATATGATTCCAACACGCTACATAAGAGTTCTCATGTTTCAAAACAAGAGCCGAAAACGTCAATTATGTAAATTGAATTAAAGTAAGCTCTGTTCCATCTTCAGAGCATATTTAATTCAATTTAATTCAAATAATTATATTGAATTTTTCGCGTCTTGTTTTGAAATATGAGAACTCTTATGTAGTGTGTTGGAATTATATTTTTAAATAAATAATTATATTTATGCTCTACTTTTGTATCGAGCACTATTTTTAAAAAATAATAACAAAAATACTAAAGAACTTTGGATCATTTACCTAACCAGTTCTTTCCTATTTTCTATATATTTTAACACACACACATACATATATATATATATATATATATATATATATATATATATGTATGTGTGTGTGTGTGTGTGTGTTATTTGGGCAGCAAGCTGTCTTTTGAACAGAATTCGTAGAATATGAGAACAAGGAATATTTGATTATTTTTATTTTCAACATTCTTATATTTTCCTGGTTTGTTGGAGCAAGGGAATGCAAAAATTGTCCGTAAAGTATATTTTACCAAGGGGGTCCGGACACTTATTTAGCCATTTCCAAGGAGCTTGTTTTCAAGCGTTATCAATTTTGGCATTCACCAATCAGAAAAAATCTACGAAGGTTGGACAAACTAAATAAAAAAAATAAGCAAATTTTCCTTGACATTCATATCCAACTCATTATATATATATATATATATATATATATATATATATATATATATATTATATATATATATCTTTCTCTTCGTTCTTTAATTTCGTCCAAAGGATAATATATAATAAATACCATCAATCTTATTCCCAATATTTTTTATTATTTTGTTGTTTTTTTATTTCCTCAAATTTATAACCGGACAATTAAATATATCTCTCTTATATAGTTAATTTAAAATACTGTTTTGAAGCCAAAACTGTTGCTGGTTTTTCAGTGGTTTGGTGATAAGGAGTCATTTAATGTAAGCAGGCTTTGTGGCAGAGTGCTCAATATTGAAGACAGCGATAGAGCCTTAATAAAATTAATACGAAAAACTTTTTTCACTGAACTCATATATATATATATATATATATATATATATATATATATATATATATATATATATATATGCACATACATACACACAATTGTTTTTGTATGTGTACGTGAGAGAAAGTGATAAAAATATAGTTTTATGGCATCCTATGTTTATTGGTGAAAGTGCTCAATATCAGAGATACACCCTATGTAAATATAAAGATAAAATTTGACACCAAGTATACCATATATATATATATATATATATATATATATATATGAGAAAATGGCCTGAAAGCAAACTTACCTACTCAGTAAAATAAAGTACCTGAAGATTACCTAGATGGTGCAAACGAAGGAAACGTATGAAAGGATGTGTTCAATTAAGGAGATGGAACCAAGATAGATATTTGTTTAACACTTCTAATGAGCTCACATTTAATCGGATTTTTCGTTGGATTTTCCATTCATATGCAGATAATCCGGCTATTTTTACTAAATATACATGACATATGAAACATTTTGAGAGACGCATTCTAATACCAGAAACGTATGACTCGCAAGAGATTTGTAAAATTGACTCGCCTTTGTAGGTTACTTGAGGTTAACCCTACAACATCCTGACCTTGACAGTTTCTCGGTAATTAAAATATGTGTTCTGCGTTAAATTTACTTTTGAGAACGATCCCAGCTGGCCTCGAGAACTCGAGTTACACAGTGGTAGTTTCTCAGTTGTAATATATTTCTCATGGATATAAGATTGTGACATTTTATCTCCAACTCTGATTCGATATACTGAACGTATATTGTCTCGAACAGAAATTAAATAACGAAATCTAGCGGGGACTGTCACTTGCTGTTTCTTGTATTCACAAGTTACGAGAGAAAACAATGTTTGTTTATATGGTTAATGATCATTTCATTAGACGCAGTGCTATTGCAGTAGCGAAATGTTGCCAGGCCCTAATTTATTAAATTGATGAATGGTTTATTGAATGTTCTCACGGCTGTTTTGCGTCTATGAATTTCTTGTTCTTATTATTATTATTATGATCAACAATACTGGGTGAGGAATACTAAGAAGACAAAGCTTCAATATCATCTCTGTTCTCCAACAAAATGTGACAACATTGCTGAAATGTATTGCAGAAAAAGAGTTCTAAGAATGAATCCAGCAAAGGCACGAAGTATATTTCAACAGAGAAACATAGGTAATAAAATTGTCACACAAACACACACACAATATATATATATATATATATATATATATATATATATAAATTATTTATTTAAAAATATGATTCCAACTTTTGTATCGAGCACTATTTTTTTAAAAATAATAACAAAAATAATAAAGAACTTTGGATTATTTACCTAACGAGGTCTTTTCTATTTTCTATATATTTTATACACACACACACGCAAATATATATATATATATATATATATATATATACATATATACATATATATACAATATATATATACATATATACATATATATATATATATATATATATATATATATATATATATATATATATACAATATATATATACATATATACATATATATATATATATATATATATATATATATATATACAATATATATATACATATATATACAATATACATATATATACTATATATATATATATATATATATATGAAGAAAAATATACGGAAACAACAAAACAAAATCCTTATATGCAATTATGCAGTTTTAATGTTAATATAATGTCAACGTCGGACGTTTTGGTCTAATAATCCATAAGGGAGATCTGTTCATAAGTATCTCTATCATTATCAAGTCCAACATTTTCTGATTGCTAAATGATAGAGACACTTATGAACAGATCTCCCTTATACAAGTTTCTAAGAATCTAAAATAATTTAATAGGTCCTATAAGAAACTCATATGTAATGAAGCCTAACATTCCATTAAGGCCCATCATCTCGGCTATAGGCTCAGCTCCTCATAATATTGCTAGGTTTTTCACTAAATTTCTAACTCCAATTCTGGGCACCATAAGTAACGCACATATAAAGAATTCAGGCTCTCTTCTAAATAAGTTGAGTAATATTGATATAATAAACAAATCCCTAGCTAGCTTAGACATTAAATCTTTATTTACTAATATACCTGTTGATAAATGTATTAAACGATTAGAGAACCACCTTAGGAAAATTGACTTTAAGCTACCTATCACTATCTCGAAATGCATCAAATTATGCATCATATGCACTTCACATTGTTTCTTCCAGTAAAATAATATTTATTATAAACAAAAATTTGGTTTACCAATAGGGAGTTCTCTCTGTAGATTTCTAGCATGCATATTTCTAGAATTTCTTGAATCTGGATCTTTTAAACATGTCATTCCACGTTATACACATTACTTCCGATACATCGATGACATTTTATTTATCTACCCACATAAACATGATTTAAATGAGATTACTGATAGATTAAATAAAATAGAACCTACTATAGAATTTACCTATGAACTTGAGTCTAATAATTCTTTACCTTTTTTTAGACATACTACTCATTAAAAATAAAAATAAATTAGAATTCAATGTATATCGTAAACCCACATGTAAAAATGACTGTTTACACTTTTACTCTCACCATGATACTAACACTAAGAGGGGTATTATTATTGGATTCTACTTAAGGGCTCTTCGCATCTGTTCAGCAAAATATTTAGATGATGAATTCACATATATTGAGGATACCTTTTCAAATCTTTTCTATCCGAGACAATTATTACTGAGAGCTAAAAATAAAGCGTTGAAAATTCACTCATCACGCAAAATGACACCTCGAAGGTCACTACAACTACATCAGTGAAAGGTACACTTTCAGCTCCCCCTGATAATAATTATTTTGGTTGCATCTTTATACCAAATAACCATTTACGTACCTCCAATAATTTAAATGCGTTAAAAATTAAAACTACAATATTACCTACTAGAACTATCCGTAGTTTATTAAATAGCACCTGCAAACAACATATTACATCCGATGCTTGCATCTACCAAATCTCATGCAAAAACTGTGACTTAAAATATGTGGGTGAAACATGTAGTTCCGTAAAATCTCGTGTTTTCGAACATAAACGAGATATTCGCCTCGGAAATTTAAACAATGCTTTAGTTGTACACACAACTAAAGCAGATCATAATTTCGATTTTGATTCCGTGAAGATTTTAAAATATTTTCATAATAAAAATCTTAGGAGGATTTATGAAGCAGGCATAATATCCATCTCACGCACGGTGAATACTAGACCTGGCTTCTTTAGTATCTCCCCTTTTCTAGCGTGATTAATGCTCGACAAGAGTACATATAAATTTATATCAAAATAGAATTCTTTTCATTTTTCATTCTTCATTTTTCATTCAAAATACTCAAATTTTAGGAATACGTTTTCACAGCGTCTCCCACGTGACGACAACGTAACCATGTTTAAACGGAACGCTGATCATATAAAACTTTCAGTTATCTGTTTGGATAAGTCTTCTTCTTATGTCCATCATCTTTGTCATGTTGAATTGATAATGTTAATTATATTTTATGAATATGTCCTGAAGATGGTTTATTAGACCAAAACGTCCGACGTTGACATTAAATTAACATTAAAACAGCATAATTGCATATAAGGATTTTTGTTTAGTTTTTTCCGTATAATTTTCTTCATACTGTCGGATGTATATCCATATATTTGCTTATATATATATATGTATATATATACATATATATATATATATATATATGTCGCTAATCGATGAATAAATTATAGCGTGTCTCGCTCTCAGCAATCTACACTAGAGTAGGCGACCTAATTTTTCACAGAATAAAACAAGGCTATTTAACTTTAGCAGCATAGGGAAGGTTACTGAATAGAATAGTCAAATGAATGTTGGTAAGGAACGATAATACTTATGACAAGAACAACACATAATATTCGCTAGAATTGAGTCAAGTGAATTTGCCAATGAATCTCCTACTGCAGACCAACATTCAGTATCTCCTACTATAATTATTTGAATGGGAACTTACCAATTACTGTCCGTAGTTATGTTACAAAAATAAGCATATTATTAACTTAATATTAAGTAGATCTAGACAAGACAAACTTATGGATGTCGAATGTAGACATGGCACAAACATGGATGTCGTCTCTCTGCATTGCTCACACGTCGTCGCCGGGTCTCGGCATTGCTCACACGTCGTCGCCGGGTCTCGGCATTGCTCACACGTCGACACCGGGTATCGGCATTGCTCACACGTCGTCGCCGGGTCTCGGCATTGCTCACACGTCGACGCCGGTTATCGGCATTGCTCACACGTCGACGCCGGGTCACGGCATTGCTCACACGTCGACGCCGGGTCTCGGCATTGCTCACACGTCGACGCCGGGTCTCGGCATTGCTCACACGTCGACGCCGGGTCTCGGCATTGCTCACACGTCGACGCCGGGTCTCGGCATTGCTCACACATCGATGCCAGTTCTCGGCATTGCTCTAATGTGGAGGTCAGTTCTCGGCATTGATCTAGACGTTGCTTACATGTGAATGTCAGCTGTAGACAAGATGCATATATGGATGCTAAATCTAGTCAAGGCACACATATGGATGTTATGGACGGTGCCCAACTAGTTCAGATATGTTTAAAGTATCATCTATATATAAACCTTTATTAGTATAATGCCTTCAAGCGAATAAATAGAATCCTTCGTTAACAATTATATACAAGGGCTATATAATAGCAAACTAAAAAAAAAAAAAAATCTTTTCCAAATGATAAACAAACTCATTACATGACAACTTCCAAGACCGACCTCATTTTAATGGATGACACACGTAAGAGGAACGTTAAATATTGATGTTATCAAGGCTTTTCATATTACTTTAAACATAAGGTTCAGAATGAAAATAGCATCAGAAAGAAATCTACTTACTTGTAGATCTCTTTTAAGAAATAGATTTTATCAATTACACCCGACAGATATCGAGAAATGCTCACTCCCTAAATTCCGAATATCCCTTGTATGAAATCATAGCATTATATATCCCAGAGTATAGGACTGGTTTATACGGAATAAACTCCAATAACCAAAAATGCTATTATTAAAAGAGTGCTCAAGTCAGGGTAGAACAAATATAATTTATTCGAAAATTATTGCATAAACATGTTCTAAAATGACTACCAAAATAGTCATTTTGTTTCAACTTATCAAGTGACGGCGTTGATCTCTATTCTACATTCACCGCCATCACTTAATAAAACACCAGAAGTGTTGAAACAAAATGGCTATTTGTGTCGTGATTTTATAACATATTTAAATTATAATTTTCGAATAATACATATATAAAGTTTCTGTTGAAATGTGTTGACAATGTTGTCCTTTGTGACTACTGTTATATTTGCAAACTTTCTACGCCGCCTTATATTGAGCACTTTTACGCATTACTACATCATATATATATATATATATATATATATATATATATATATATATATAGAGAGAGAGAGAGAGAGAGAGTTGGCTGTAGCCATGCATAAGGGTATAATCCTAAATAAAACGAATCGTGTTATCTCAGTCAATGTTGTGTTTATCTAAAGAACAAATACGCTTGCATTCAACTTCATCGCTGCCATACGCCAATGGTTTAAGGTTAAAATCTCTAACTAACACCAATTCACCCAGGTTTCTATCCTAGCTAGAGGCAACTGAATGTCTCGCCATTCTGATGAGCTGTGATACAGCGAAACAGTCTGTGGATGACCACACACACACATATATATATATTATATTTTATATATATATATATATATATATATATATATATATTTTATATATATATATATATATATATATATATATATTATATTTTATATATATATATATATATATATATATATATATATATATATATATATATATATTTATATATATATATATATATATATATATATATATATATATATATATATATTTTATATATATATATATATATATATATATATATATATATATATATATATATATTTTATATATATATATATATATATATATATATATATATATATTTTATATATATATATATATATATATATATATATATTATATTTTATATATATATATATATATATATATATATATATATATTATATTTTATATATATATATATATATATATATATATATATATATATATATATATATATTATATTTTATATATATATATATATATATATATATATATATATATATATATATATATAAAGCCTAAGCTCTGTAATACATATGTCGCATTACTTTACAGTTGGATTAACTAAATATAAACGTAAGTTCTATGGTAATATTATTCTTCAAAGCTCGTCTGTTGTTCTGGCTGCCTAATAATGTTTCTCTTTTCTCTTATTACCTTAAAGTAACTCATTGTGTCTTAGATGCTTTGGTGCCTTGTCGTGAAATGATTGAATTAAAATCTATAACAGAAATATCTATAAGAATAAAAATTATTTTCAAATACTTCAATATTTATCTATTTTAAACAATATTTACTGCCATATTCTATCATGATAAATACCAGTAAGTTGAATAATTAATTGATGCTGATCAAAACTATCAAAGAAAGTACAAAGTATATTTCCAGAGCTCCAAAGTAATTTCATACATTAGTCAGCATTCTTTACCCACGAGACTGTTTAACATATTCATTGAGCCTAATTTGCTTCACCCATCTTCACGAGTGACGCAAATTAGGAACATCAACACAGTCAGCATCGGATGTCGCATCATGCATAAACCTTCACTTTTTTGCAATCGATGTAAGTCGCATCATGCATAAACCTTCACTTTTTTGCAATCGATGTAAGTCATCTTGCTTTTAAAATACGAACACGTCACTCAAATTAAGAACTTGAATTAAACATCTTCCAGATATGTCTTGCAGATTTATGCCTATAAAACCTAACCCATAATGAACAATGATCAAAGGATGTTAACAAAGATAAATGTCGGAGAATAGTTACTTAAAATTGTGAGAGAATCCTTATATCGTGTCTCTATTACCAGTGAATAGAAATAATTTCAAGCGCAGTATAGACAATGGTAGCTGCTTCGAAGCTAGAAACCATCTTTAATGAAAGGCCACCTGCCTGATGTCAAAGAATAGACAGTTGCGTGCATTAGCTTTCTCGGACTTTCTGTGCGCCTGTGAATCTTGGACGTTAACTACAGAAAAATTCTGGACATCTCCTACACCGTAGTGCGAGACAAGAGACATGCTATATCGTCGAGGAGAGAAAGCTAAAATGGTAATGGTACGCCATATTAGTCAACTATCATTTCCTTGTCATCCTGAAAGGTTACATCATAAAACAAAAAGATGTTGTGGTACGAAGATTGGAAGACCGTTCACATGGACATTGACACGCACGCGAGACATAATCAGGGAACTGGTCAGGGTTTCGAATTGGCATGGGATCTTAGGGCCTCATCCTGTAATGAAACTGAAGACGATGACCTTTCATGATATATATATATATAGAAAGCCATCACGATCTATTTCGTGGCTTGCCGACGCTTTCTTTACGGTGTAGAACTCAGCGTTTCCCTTCATCGAGTATGGGTACCATTTGTATGATTATGGTACCCAATATTATCCCACAATTTAATCCATAATTGTTGAGAGAGGAGATTTACACTCTTCCCACATTCGTGGCTAGTGAACCAACAGATTTGCTCAAAATATGGTCTCGAATTCAAATTCCAGATCAAGCACTGATAACCGCTTCGTCACTGTTTTGATATGTCCAACTCCTTTTCTTTAATACCATTATACACTCTCTGTGGAGGATAGGTTCCCACAATCATCACGTTAGGCGTTACTGTTGTTTTTGTAGGAAGTATAATTTTACGGGGTGGAGTTACCGAACTGATTTGAAATTCAAATTTGTCATTCTACTAGATTGATCATAGTCTAAAGATCACTGCTATTTAAGCCATATATGGAGAGAGGGTGCATGACTTTCTCGGTGTATTCGTTGGAAAATAAACGCATCGACCTCGACCGGCATTTTAACGTGAACATTTCTTTCTTGTATAATATAATTGAAATAATTTTCTCATATTATAGCTAAAATAAAACAAAATCTGTTTTGCGTCTTCTAGGAAACCTTGGAAAAGAGCAACGTGACAGTCAGAATCCGAAGAGGATAGGATCGGAATCTACTTATTTAAACAAATCGGCAACAATGTCAGATACAGCTGGGCGTTTTGTTTGCTTTTATAATTAAAGGAAGCGCTGTCTGACAAAGAAACGTCTGCTTGGCGTAGAGGAGCAAAGGTAATAACTTTGCACTCGCAACACCTTTCACTGCTAATAAAATATTAATAGTTAAAAGGGAAAATTATTATTATTATTAATAATAATAATAATAATAATAATACTTAAAATATTCTATCTGAAAAGAAATTTTAGGATAAATTCTTAATTTTCTATTTCTGGTTTATACTTTCGAAATTATGGCTTCCTTCTTCCTACGTCTACTATTTCATCTTCCCACGCTTATTTTCTTAGATTCGTTTAATAGTCTTCCTTTATTAGTTCTTCTTTTATCATTTTCTTCATATATTTTTTTTATTTCATTTTTCACTTCAATCATTTTTCCGTCGTCCCTTTCTTTATTGTAATTTCCTGAAATCTCTCTCCCTCTCTATTTATATATATGTATATATTGAACTATAAAAATATTAGAAAATTAAAATCTTCTGACACATTGGCTTGTATATTAAGATTCATTCGTTTTTATTATTATTTCATTTAGATTACTCGAAGAGTTTCGGTCAACTTGGCCATCATCAGGATAAAAAATATCTGCTTGCTGAAAGCAGTCAACTACAGAAATGAATGTCTCGGAGAAAATGAACTTTTGTCTGTTGTTTTCATTTGTTTTGTTTTTTATTTTTTTAACATGAATTTTGCTTAGCCCGATATATATATATATATATATATATATATATATATATATATATATATATATATATATATATATATATTCCTTCACTTGCATTCTATTTGCATCGTCTATCCTTCTTTCAGAAATCCTGCCAGAATTCATTATTGACGGCCACAATCTTAAAAAAAAAACCCAGATATAAGCAGACAGCGTAATTAAACTAGAGTAATTCTTTCAGAATGTAGTAAAAGAAAGCGAGTAGAAAAGACTAAATATCAAGAAGACAGAAATATCATTTCCAGGAAAAGGAAGAGCCCATGATCCAAATGACGAACTAAAGACACTGAAATAAAGCAATTACAAGAATTTAAATATCTAGGTACGGTTTTTACAGAGAATGGAATATGTGTCGCCGAAATCAGAAGGCCGTTGCGATGGCAAAAGGTGCCTTTTAAAATCTAAGTGAATTATTAAGAAAAAGGTAAACTTAATTAGAAATAATGGAAAGAGTCTTTAAGTTTCATATAAATCCTCTTATACGTGATTGCTGAAAAAAACTATACGTAAACGGAAAAGTTACTTGAAGCAACAGAAACATGGTTCTTTAGAAAGATGCTGAAAATATAATTGATGGAACATGTGAAAAACGATGTAGTTTTACAGAAAATGAAGATATATGGGACAGTTATAGTTAGAATCAGAAAAAAAAAAACTGTTGAAATTTCTAAGGCAAATAGCGAGGAAAGTACGCTTGGAGAATTTGATACTCGCAGAACATTAAAAATAACTGGACCAAATGAAAGTTGCGAATAATCTACCTAACCATCTTGTATCAATGGTTTTACAGAACAGGGATTAGTAGAGATAATAAAAAGACAAATATAGCTAAGAGATACAAAGGACAGAAAGTTGTGGAGAGTCATGAGTGTCTAGAAGGGACATGACAGTTAAAAGAATAATAAGATCTCTCTTTTTTCCTCAATAGTTCTTAATTCTTTGTTTTCTTTTTTAGTATTAGGTTGGCGCAAAAATAATGTCGTTTTCTCACATAGTAACACATGTGAGAAAATGACATTATTTTTGCACCAACCTATTATCATCCTGAAATATTTCTCTTTGATCTTCTTGCATTTGTTGTATCATTTTTTTTTCTTCAATCATTCTTTTTTCATTAATTCATTCTTTCTTTTATTTTTTTTTATTCTTCCTGAAATGTCCCTCTTTCCCTTTCATTTTTTTCTTCCATTCTTTTGCTTACTCTTCATTTTTCATTCTTCTTTTTATATAATATACTAACAGTCCTCTTCTTCCCCTTCTTCTTCCTTTTCTTCCGTCCAGTCCTCTTCTTCCCCTTCCTTTCTCCCGTCCAGTCCTCTTCTTCCCCTTGTTCTCCCTTTCTCCAATCCAGTCCTCTTCTTCCCCTTCCTTTCTCCCGTCCAGTCCTCTTCTTCCCCTTGTTCTCCCTTTCTCCAATCCAGTCCTCTTCTTCCCCTTCCTTTCTCCCGTCCAGTCCTCTTCTTCCCCTTGTTCTCCCTTTCTCCAATCCAGTCCTCTTCTTCCCCTTCCTTTCTCCCGTCCAGTCCTCTTCTTCCCCTTCCTTTCTCCCGTCCAGTCCTCTTCTTCCCCTTGTTCTCCCTTTCTCCAATCCAGTCCTCTTCTTCCCCTTCCTTTCTCCCGTCCGGTCCTCTTCTTCTTCTTCCTTTCTCCCGTCCGGTCCTCTTCTTCCCCTTCCTTTCTCCCGTCCGGTCCTCTTCTTCCCCTTCCTTTCTCCCGTCCAGTCCTCTTCTTCCCCTTGTTCTCCCTTTCTCCAATCCAGTCCTCTTCTTCCCCTTCCTTTCTCCCGTCCAGTCCTCTTCTTCCCCTTCCTTTCTCCCGTCCAGTCCTCTTCTTCCCCTTCCTTTCTCCCGTCCAGTCCTCTTCTTCCCCTTCCTTTCTCCCGTCCAGTCCTCTTCTTCTTCTTCTTCCTTTCTCCCGTCCAGTCCTCTTCTTCTTCCTTTCTCCCGTCCAGTCCTCTTCTTCCCCTTCCCTTCTCCCGTCCAGTCCTCTTCTTCCCCTTCCTTTCTCCCGTCCAGTCCTCTTCTTCCCCTTCCTTTCTCCCGTCCAGTCCTCTTCTTCCCCTTCCCCTTCCTTTCTCCCGTCCAGTCCTCTTCTTCCCCTTCCCCTTCCTTTCTCCCGTCCAGTCCTCTTCTTCCCCTTCCTTTCTCCCGTCCAGTCCTCTTCTTCCCCTTCCTTTCTCCAATCCAGTCCTCTTCTTCCCCTTGTTCTTCCTTTCCCCCATCCTTTCTTTCTGTCTCTCCTGTCATCAGCGTTTTTCCCCCTCTTCTTTTTTTTTTTATTCATTATTCCTTGTTTTTCTTTCTTCTTTTCTGTACTATTCTAAAATATCATTTTTTTTTTTTTTTTTTTTTAGGCTTTGTCGTTCATTTTTCCCGTAATTCCCTTAAATTTTCCTTATCCATTCATATTTTTTCCTTTCATCGGTAATTTACTGTCTTTGTGTTCAGCATTCATGTTTGTTTTCACATTTTCCTCATCATGGTCTACAACTCAAGACTTTTGGCAGAGATAATTCGTATTTCGCCTTCGGGCGAATTAAGACATAAATAAAATGTGCTTCAGACACGCGGATCTTTTTTTTTCTAGGCAGAACAATAAAAAAATGTATTAATATAGGAGAATCCTCACCCACACAAAGCAAGAGAAAGTCCTATATTAATCTTGAACTTGTGTTGTTTTTTTCTCTTTTAAAGGTTGTATGTATATATGTCTTCTTTCTTTCTTTTTTTGTTCCATTCTTTTCTGTTTTTCACTGACGTATTAAATTTTAAGTCTTTTCTTTCATTTATATCGGGGTAACTTTCTTTTTGCTGAATCGCAATCCTGCGCTGTTTACACCATCCATCTTCGATTTTTCGCTTTCTTTCCTTCTTGCTGATATTAATTAAATTTCTTTATTTCCTCCACCCACGCATTTTTTCTTATTTTCCTCTTTATTTTCGATGCTTTTTTTTTCTTTTCTCATCTACTATCCTAATCCTACTCAGACCGAACTGGATACAAATGCATCTAACATCACTGATCAATAATAATAATAATAACAGTAATAATAATAATAATAATAACAACAACAACAACAAAAGAATCCCTGGAGATTTACATTCGATGAAAGAATCGAAGCCAGACGAGAACTAAATTCCACAAAGTCTCTTTCGTTGAGCTAGTTAGGGCCAATTGGGCTGAAAGCATTGAAGGGTTTCTATGGCACACGCAACTTGGAATACATTCGTAAACTGGGACTAACTCTCGCCATTTAAGAAAGGAAAACGTGATGTGACGTTGTGTGGTCACAAATGACATGCATTCAGAGACCCTGAGAGGATGATTTTTTTTTTTTTTTTTTTTGGTTTTTAATGTGAAAAAATTCTGTTTGACTTAGATAATGGTCACAAGTGTGTTTTTTTTCTTTTTGTTTTATTTTATATATATAATTTCTTATGGTTTTCCCGTTGGGCTACATTGTGCATTTCATGGCATGGGATTCGATAAATGCCCATTAAGAGATAAAGAAAGAAAGAAAATTAAATGCGAAATAAGAATTTCAGAACAGTCAAGTGAAAAATGAAAAGGTGAAATGAATATTGATCATTAGAGAAAACTCATAATAAGCAAGGAAAGCAGTTGAAATGTACACCCACAAAAGAAGATAGCGATATATCTGGAAAGAACCATATATATATATATATATATATATATATATATATATATATATATATATATATACATATATATATACATTAATATATATATATATATATACATTAATATATATATATATATACATTAATATATATATATATATATATATATATACATTAATATATATATATATATATATACATTAATATATATATATATATATACATTAATATATATATATATATATATACATTAATATATATATATATATATATACATTAATATATATATATATATATATATTAATATATATATATATATATATACATTAATATATATATATATATATATATACATTAATATATATATATATATATATATACATTAATATATATATATATACATTAATATATATATATATATATATACATTAATATATATATATATATATATACATTAATATATATATATATATATATACATTAATATATATATATATACATTAATATATATATATATATATATACATTAATATATATATATATATATACATTAATATATATATATATATATATATATACATTAATATATATATATATACATTAATATATATATATATATATATATATACATTAATATATATATATATATATATACATTAATATATATATATATATATACATTAATATATATATATATACATTAATATATATATATATATATATATATCTATACATATATATATATATATATATACATTATTATATATATATATATATATATATATATAAATGAAATGTGTAAACGCCAGAAATCAAAGAAAATAATAATAATAATAATAATAATAATGATAATAATAATAATAATAATAATAATAATAATAATAATAATCGTCTTCAAGAAACGAGAGCAATATCGAAAAGTCAGCCAATCTAACAGTGATCGCATCCCATAATCTTCACTCTTGCTTCATATGCAACCTCTTTTGTAAACCATTCGCGGGTCTTAACTGACGGGAGAGTCCATTATTATATATAGCAACATCGTTTATAAATGTAAATGTCCATCGGTATAAATAATATTTATGTTGGACACACTACAACAACATTGTCATGGCGGCTAATTTTTCATTTGAATAATTCGTCCATTACTTATAAACATTTGTAACATAAATGTCCACATTTGGAATTTAGAAAAATCCTTTTGAAAATTTCGTCGATATTTTTCACGAAAAGAATAAACATAAAACAAAGATTCTCGTAGCTATTTATATTTAAAAATTGACAACAATCCATGATATAATTAATTATGAATACTTCACAAATATATTAAAATGTGGATAATAGATAATTTGAAATGCGAAATTATGTACAAATAGTTGCTTACTTTTTTTACAATACATTTCGTTATAAAAAACGCAACATTTATCCTCTAATAAACAATAAACATAGAGCCTTGTCGAAAGTACTCGGGAATATACGAAATATGTATCAATAGAGCGATTTTCTCTCGTCCTTCAATAATGACACCAAAAAGCTTGTCCGTGAATATGAAATGATCCTATTGAAAATATATAAACACAACATTTTTCGTTATTTGCGCCTATTTCTTAATCTGTCATGTTTTCATTTTTTTTTTTAATTATTTCACCCCAAACAAAATGACAAATCTTCTACGAGGGAAAAGTTCACTGAGTGTGAATGATTATAATAAGAAAACCATCATTCAGTAGTGAGAAAAATAAAAGAACAGAAATTAATTGTATTTCAATTTTTGAAGATCAATCTTGAATGTTTCTTTCAAGAAGACAAAAGAGATTTCATTAAGCGGGAAAAGAAACAGTTGACAGACAACTTACATCAAGCCTTTTCAGATTTAAATGATCACGTCCTACGACAAATCTGGCGCTAGGCTTAAATTCACAGAATCTAGGAGCAAAGATGAGAGTTCATCAGAAAATTTCCCATGAAACCATTCATAGAAAAGACACAAGGAATCTTCATTACAGAGGTCGAAAAGTGACAGAAGACGAGATGTAATGTAAAGATAATAATATTGCAATTTTTTCTTTAAGTTTTATCAAGAGTCTTTAAATACATATCAGCAGACCATATTTGGTAACAATATTCAAAGCATAAACGAACTGAAGTCTTATAAATATGTCTGATAGATTCGGCGAGAAGAATTATCTAGCACGACACAGTGAACCCACTTTTCTGGTATCAGATATAGCAATTAATTTAATATAATCTTCCCACACCAGGTCAGGGGAAAACTTCATACCAAGAAGGCGGAGCGAGGCACTATTCTGGAGGTTAGCATCAGCCGTGCTGATGGAAATCAGAAAAGGTTCTTTCAGACGATTTATAAAAAGTAGCTTACTTAACATTTTGCAGCTGTGGAAATAAATATAAAGGGGAGACAGTCCGCCCCTTTAAGGTAAGCTTTCAAGAAATCCAAAAAAACTGTAACACGAGGGGAAGTGGAAAAATCAGGCGTGGCTGATCACATATGAAGAGAAAAGGCAGATCATCAACCTCATCAAAAATCTCCTGAGCCGACCAAGCATAGAAATGAATACAATATGTGATCCAATAATAAGGAGTGCCAGAGAAAAGCAATAATAACAAAGAAAATTGCAATATGAGCCCTGGTAAAAAGAAAAAAAAAACTTCCAATGAGACGAGCAAAAATTGCAATATGAGCTCTGGTAAAAAATATTTATTGAAGTCATTAGGATTATAAGTTCCAGAAATACATAATCAGATGTCCTTAAGGACACATGGCATAGTGAAAAGACCCAAAGAATTGTGAGTTCAATACCTGGTTAAGGCATTGAACAGTTTGTGAGTGGTGAATTAACAGGAGATAACTGACATACATTAGAGAGCGAAATAAAGGATTCGATTCGGTGTTGTGATAGATATGCCGAAAAAGATGAGGTCAATAAAAAAATGACACATCAATTTTTAGGAAGCCTCTTAAATAAGTGCGTGCGTGCGTCTATCAAGAGATAGAGAGAAATAAAAAACAGTAAGTCAACAGTCCCGATCAGAATCAACACTACATTAGAACTATCAGTTTCACGCGTCAACCAGTGAGACAGACATGTATTCTCCAGACACCCTCAGGCAGAAGTCTCGAAGATGTCACTCTTTTCTCATCATTAATATACTGCATTTCGACAAAAAAGGCCCATCCTTTTATCTCGCAAGATAAGCGTATCCTATATATATATATATATATATATATATATATATATATATATATATATATATATATAGACATATAGATATAGATATATATATATATATATATATGGATGTATATATACCTATGTATGTGTATATATACGTATATGTGTGTGTGTGTACTTATCTATGTGTATATAAATATATGTACGTATATCTATGTATAGAGAAAATTAAAGCGAGAAAGAGACATTAAGAGAGCGAAAGAGGTCTCCACTATATCGTGGCTGTCAGACTAACGCATCATGCGATCATTACTTCTTTCGTCTCCAGACATTATATATATATATATATATATATATATATATATATATATATTCCTATATATCTCTTTATCCAGCTCGTATTTTAAAATATATTTCTGTATCTATCAATCTATCTATGTAGCTAATGTTATCGATTCATCACTTTTTATATCTTATTTTGACATATTATCTACCCACTTTCTTAAAGTATTACATGAGTACTCACTGTTGTTATTGCTTTGTTCAAGGCACTGAAATGTAATTTTACTTACATCAGAATTTTCACCTTCATATTATCAACAGAACATTTTCTTTTACTCATCAGGTATAACCATAGATTATAATAACTACAGTAGCAGTGGTCGCTATGTTAGTAGGAATGATGTTACAGGTGGTTAATGTGAAAATGAAGAAAGAGTATTGCTGTTTTGTGTTATCTACTGACTCGAGTCTCGTTTTGAGATCATACACAAAATTGCGTATTAGTGACGTCATACCTGAAAGAACTACGTATCACTAACGTGTTAGAAAACGAAGTGTATCATTGACGTCTTTCTGAAAGAAGTATATCTATGATGTCACACCTGACAAAGATTTAGTGCCACGTGAATTTACGAAGGATAAAAATTGATTACGTTTTCAAACTAAGTCTGTGTGCTACTTATCAAAGCCACCGTTATTCAGATAACTTAAAACGATTAATTGGATACTTATTTTAGTGCTTCATTTTGCTTGCAATTGTTGCAACGTGGGGCAAACTTTTAAAAAATATTAGTCGGAAATAATCAACACTGCCTTTTTATATTCATTTTCACTTATATTATTGCTAGCTAAATATTGTTTTTACATTTAAATAAGTTATGAAAATTAATGACAAACTGGAAAAAAATTCGTGTGACGCATTTTGTCATTTCGAACATCATTATGTTTACTTTGATATAAATGTACATGCTCAAACTGGAGAGGAGTCGCAGAGGCATTTTAAACTTTTATATTTAAATTTTCATTTCATATCTGTTGGTGTATGTAATTTACAGTGTGGTTCAAAAGTTTGTCACCGCTTACCTCACTCCGAAACTGTAAGAAATCTTGTCAGCCATTTGAAATAGTTATGTTATCTTATTGGCCACCCTGTATATTATCTATAATATTTACTACTTTCTTTCTTTCCCACACTCAATCACACACAAATTATCTCTTATACTTTCATCGACTTCTTAATGTTGATATCAATTTCATTAAGGAAGGCGCCCTATTCTTTTATTTGGCTCCCCCCCTCCAAGTACATTGAATCCGAGAGGATTGATATAAAATGGACTCTATATGTATAGAATTTTCAACCTGTCATGATTGGATAAAGATATGCTGCCTACAAATACATGTTAAATATATATCATTAAAATCAGTTTTTCTTCATTTAGAATGTCGACCAGTAATTCCGGAAATTGATACAGGATCAATATTTATTTGGAATTTTCATTGGTCATTTCCTGCATATCGACTGATATAAAATCATTGGGTTTAGTACATCGAAGGAATTTATGACTAAAATATTTATCGGGTGTGTAAAATTAAGGCACTGTTCATATATATATATATATATATATATATATATATATATATATATATATATATATATATATTCTAAATCAATTGATTTAAAATATGTTTTTTTTTTTTTAAATCAATTAATTTATAATATTAATGCTCTGTCAATTTACATTGAGCACTATTTTGTAAAAATAAAAATATCTATAAGATCACCGGATTATACATATTACTGTTCTTTCTTTTTATTTATATATATATATATATATATATATATATATATATATATATATATATGTATGTATATATATATATATATATATATATATATATATATATATATATATATATATATATATATATATATATATATTCAATGAAACAAGAACATCTCAGGTTATTTATATGGTGAGCCGACTGGTTTAGCATCTTGCGATAACGTGTAATGATATCATTATATATATATATATATATATATATATATATATATATATATGATTTCGCTTTCATATCGATCACTGTATTTTTAACTACCAGCAGTCACCTGCTCCATATTATATATATATATATATATATATATAGTTTATGTGTGTGTGTGTGTGTGTGTTTGTCAGTGCAAATGTTATTTTTCATTGCAAATACATTTTTAAATAGTTTTACTTATTTTTTTTTTTACTGTGAATTTAACTTATAATAATAGGCTAGAATCTGCCCGCTCCTTAACCCAGTTTTAAGCTTAATTTTATTGTAACCAAAAGTTAGGGTTATTGATACTATGGACCATGCAGTATCACACGCAATCACATAAGTATCATGCATGATTTCTAAAATGTTCATTTTGCTCTGTTTGCTTGGTTTACACATTAGCAACCCTAACGTCTATTGATGTTGGTGAAAATTTCCGAAGTTTGGTCATTTTGATGATTGACCACTGTCGTTTCTTTTTATACCCGCGGCTTAAGAAGTACAAACTTTTATAATGAACAAGTTTTATACTCAAGGAAACATAGTATATTTTTATTCAAACGTTGTATTAATTGATGAAGATTGGTTCCTTACTAGTAACATGTCGGAACCTCGTCCAGAATAACACCCACCGTATGATATCTAAAAATAAAGCAAACCAACATCTAAACTCCGCTTCTAAGAGCTTAGTGATATTTGCGTTAGGATCATAGAGGTGAGGTCAGCAGGGTTGCACTTCTAAATTCATCCACAATATCTCTGAATACAAAGTACAAGTGCGTCCATGAAATAATCCTTTGTTTCAGTCATTATTACGTAGTATCATTTGTAGAATTTGCAATACACAAAAAGTATAATAACTATTGTATGATATTAACTCATTGTCCGTTTCACGGCCTGTACTAACACCCACTAGATTTCTGCGTCTTCTTAATGTGTCGTGTCTCCTCAGAATGTAGGTGACCATGCCTCTCGACAATTTTCTGTCCTCTGTAGAATTTAATAAACTTTACCATTTTGTTATTTCTCCTAAACTCTGATTCGCTATCTAATTAATCAATCTCATTAAGTTATGCCTTGTTTTCCTCTGTCCCTCTTGCCCTCACTCGGTCATGTGAGTATTTTGGAAGACCGCCTTCTTTATTATGTCTCTCGAAATCTATCAAAAGTAGTTATGTTATGTTTATTTGCTACACACAGCGGGGAGCTATCGAATTATTTCACGCTTTTAAATATTTTTTTTATATTTTAACCTTAAATATGCACCTCAATTAATTTGCAGATAACTCTTTCTTATTTTTGACTTGTCAGTGTTGGGAATAACTTATTATTTCAACGCATATAAAACATTTACAAGACTACCAGTTTGTTCAAGTGACTACTATCTTCTTTTTCCTTCAGCCATTGTCACTTGTCAAAGATATATTCTTTATTTAAATTCCTGTAGATGAGAAATAATGAAGGATAAGGTTTCATAAAGGCACTAAATACGGTTTGGCTTGTTTTGTTACACGGCATATCATTCTTCATGGGTTATTTAATGCCGACAATATGTTCAATGCTGTTAATACTTTTTTTTTCTTCAAAAATCTATTTCTGGTAATAATTTTTTTTCAAAAAATGTTGCTGGTAATTTTTTTTTTTAAATGTATTGCTGGTAAGATTCTTCTGCAAAATAATTCTGATATTAAAGTCTATTTTTATAGTTTCATAGTGTTTTGAGCCCAGTTTGGGGGTTAAATATTTGCCTATATTTGGGAACCTTACATGTGCTACCACCCCAGGTCAGGATGGACCTGGGAATACCTGCAATTAAGAGGTGGTTTCACTTTCTTTATAACCTCCTGATCAGAGGCATTGCCGTTGGATATAGTTTATCGTCTTACCCATTGACGCGGACGCAGTTGATCGTCTTACCCAGGACGCGGATGCAGTTGTTCGTCTTATCTAGGATGGATAGGTATAAAGCCGAAGTTGTTTTAATCTATTATGTAATAACAATTATCCTACCTCACATTTTTGATTTTTGATTTTTTTTTTATAAAATGTTCACCCAATATAAATAGGTAAAGAGCGATTTTTTTTTTTTTTTTATGGGCGGAAGAAGAGAAATTAAATGCAGATTATGAAGACATGATGGGCAGGCATATGAAGAACCTACGGATGAATATTTTAAGAGCGTAATTATCGGGTTAGCTTCCGACTGCAATTGAAACCCGTTTCTCCGATTTCAAATTCCGAACTGTTATTCATTACATCAACCTCACATTCAAACCTGCAGCTCCTGGTAGTCCCAAGCAGTCACGCATTTAGGTACAGATCAGACTCGGCGTTGCTTAATTACATTAGTTGCATGAGAACGCGTGTTTAATCCTGTACGAAACAGGTAAAACTATAAAAGAGAGGAAGCTGTAGATGTTCACGATTTTCCATGTACTGAGGAGACATGGCACATAAATGTAAAAGAAGCCTTTTATATTTATTTGCTTTTGCAGGCTATGGAATTATTGTTTCTACATGAGTGTAATTTCTTATCATTAATCCACTGTTTGTCTTTATAACATTCTGGACTTAGAGACATTTTAATTGTTGTATTGTTTCAACACTTATATTCCATTCCCTACGTATCTTTAATTTTATATTTCCGGAACACATAACTAGAAAAAGGGGCTAAAAGAATTTGACACACACAGATTCTAAATGCAAGAGAATGCAGAAGAATAGCTAAAATAATCTACCTTACGATCATGTGAAAATAGATGTCAGAACATTAACTGCGATTTTAAGAAGATAAATATTGATTACAGATACTAAGGATAGGATGTTGTGATCACCCACGTCCTGAAATGGGAACGTCGAAAAGTAGATGATATATTTTCATATCTATAAGATTTTGTATAATTTTTCTTTATAAATTTTCAGCATGAGAGTAACTGAACCTATAAAATAAAATATTCACCTATCCTTATTGTTACATGATCAGGGTTGAACCCTTCGACATGGTTTACCGATTTACAAACTTTTCTCACTAGATTCATTACGTGTAAGTAGTGAGTTCGTATCCTCAGCAGATGTTCCATATTCTCAGCCTTGTTCTATGCTACGTTTAGTAAATCACAGCATATGCAGTATTACTGTTTCCTTTTCTTTCATTAAGACTTTATTAAAGTTACGTATGTGTACTTTGACGCCGGGACGAACTAGAATTTTTTTGATTGTTTTTTTGTTTGTTTAAAACTTAACGACCCATCGATCATTTAAGAGAATTTTTTTTGAGGCGCACATTGTCGTGAAATATGTTTACGAAATAACAAATTAAATAATAACCTTGACCAATCAAGGAGGTTTCCAACTAGCGTCCAGTTGGCTGACAAAAATAAAAAGGTTTGTAACTCAATACATGTCCCTCTCTTGAATGAAGTCACAGTGTGGATATCGTGCTGGATATTTATGGAGCACAATATCCACACTGGAATTGGCAGCCAATCGGAACATACAGAAAAAGATTTACCCGTAACAGAGTGGAATCTCCCAGGCTATTATATAAAAGACATACCAATTTACGCTGCAGATGGGTAGTGAGTCAGACCCAACATCAATTACAGTCGAAGTACTGTCTGTTGCTATTACCAAACTCTAAAAAGCTTTAAACAGTCCCATAGAATACGTTACTTATAATCGAGCATGTTTCTATATAACAATTTTAGTCGTCTTTTATTAAATATTGTAGCACAGAAATGCAAAGTTCTCACTTGAGTAGGCAAAGATGCCTTCCAAGAGCTAAATAAAATATGAAAAAATTGGAAAATATCGTTAGAATCAAATAAAATATTGTGAAACTACTATATATTATCAATTCGCCTGTATGGCAGCGAATCCTGGACAGTTCGCACATAAAAAGATCTCAGTCCAGAGAGATATGATTCACTATCTTTTTTTATATTGATGTTCACTCTGTGATGTTCATCCGAGAGCAACTCGAGGTAGAGGTATACAGTGTAACCGGTACATTGTATGTGCATATGTGGGGAAGACAAAGGTTAAGCCTATATTTGAACATATTAAGATTGTCGTGAGTGAAGAAGCTTTTTATTGGGTGTCGGTTGCATAAAATAGCAGTGTGTGGTAAGAACCTGCTCGAGTGGAGCTTACATTTCACCAATGGTATACGAAGGGAATAAAGGTGGGACGCTACAATGTGTGTTATACGGCGCATATTATACGGGAAGGTTAGCCCTCTTGGAACTAGGGGATGACTTTCGGCTGAAAATTTTCCGGGGAAATAGCGATACAGCATTGAGAGGCTTGTGATGCTACGACTGTGGGGAAAGAGTTTGGGAGGTGAAAAAGATAGTGAGAACACAATTGATGGAACATTTGAGAAAGGGGAACGTTTTAATTCAAATAGGAACAAAAAAGTTAACTTTTAATTAGAATTAAAAAAAATAACACATAATGAGGAAACGGGGCTAGGTAAGGTTAATACTCACAGCATATGCTGAAGCAAGAAGCACAGTACTAAACCGATCTAATGTCCTGGTGGAGAAAGAAAAGTGAGAAATATGCTTAGATCTACAAAAGAGAAGACCCAATCGAACATGATCTAAAGGACGACGGGTTGTAAAATAGAATAAATTACCTTCTTTCACGATCGAACATTTCACAGCGTATATTAAAGTATATGTAAAATCATCGATGATAGAATCAAATTAAAGACGATCGCTTCACAAGGAAACCGAAGGTATAGTGATTGCCTGAGCAGAGCTTAGATGTGGCGCAAGCCAGAAAGTATGAGGCACCTAGTGAGGATCAAACATACAACTCAGTAGTTCGAGATGAACATTCTGACAAGATTCTGTGCGCATTTCAACCTTTTGATTGCAACAGATACGCAGATATTTAGCAGCTGACTTGACAGAATGAATTAAAAGTAACAGTAAAATAATTCCTTTCTTTCTCTCTATATTGGCTCCCTCTTCCCCACTCCGTTCTCTTAAAGCAAAAGTCGAATCAAATACCATTCACTAAAGTGCGAAGAGAAGCCGTTTTATTTGTAATAATGGCAGTAATAATTATTCAAGAAGGGTTTCTGATGGTATTGACAATGATGGCGGTGATAATAGTAGTAGTAATTTTTTTTTCGTATATAACTATAGCATAAGACGAATCTGTACCTGCTGCGTTGATTGTGTTAGTAGTAGTGGCATCTTTTTGACAAAACATGAAAAGTTTTATAAATTCAACTTGATATAGCGAGCACATATGGAAAAAAAGAAATATAATTTTCGAAAATTATAATAAAGGAAATTAAGTTAAAATGAAAATATATATAAATTACCGTTTATACTCTCGTATCATACGACATCTGAAGACATTGTTTTGAAGCTAATTTTAAGAGTGTCGCATCATAGATGAAATATAAAATTAGCATATGACCTGATGTCCCTGGTTATGCTGTGGACCAAACAAAATATCCCTTTACGTTAGTATAATTAGCTTCAAAATTAGGTCTCCAAATGTCGTGATGATACCCGACTACAGTGATTTTCCAAGCGTACCTTACATGTGGCCGTGATTAAGGATCGAACTCACTGTTCAATCGTAATCTTTCTAGCGAGAAAAGCTTGCTAACCATTACATCACATCGAAGTGCCCGCAATTATTTTCTAAGCGTAGCTTAGATGTGGCACAAGGCCAAAGTATGTGGTACCCAGTAAGAATCGAACTCACTACTTACGCCGATGTGCCCATGATACCCGACTATATACGGTAATTCTTTTCTCTAGGAAAGGAGAGTCAACCAAATTCTAATTGATAGAGCAAAAATGTGTAAGTTTGTTGATTCATTTTCTAGGACATATCAACGTTTTTAGACTATTTAAGGCCATAAAATATTTTTAGATTGTAAGAATTTATCTGGTTTTCGGTAATAATAATTATTTAGTGTTAGAATTCTTTCGAATTAACCTACAACTGGGGTGTGGAAGAGAGGCGGATTCATCCCTTCCCCAAGAGTATTTGCGTATGTGAATATAACGAGACCAACGGGAATTGAAACTCGTCTTTCCGATTGAAATATCGAACCATTATCGATTACACCACACGCACATCGACACTTACAGCACTTGGTATTCCCAAGCGGTCACACATATAAGTACTCACCGGACTCGATAGTAAAAACAAACTGTAAAAAATTGAGCACAGTCTCTATGCAAACTCGTTTGTACCAAACGCAGTGCATTCCGAATCAGTCGTGGCGTTAGAAATATTACAAATTGAAAATAAATCTACCGCTCCAAAATAATTATTATTCCAAGGATCTTTATCTAAAATTTAGTATAAAATCCAAGCGCTCTCCAAAATAGTCAGTTATCTAACAAGCGTGCTAGCTCAAATAAAAATTTATATCATATTTTGTGCTAATTATGCGTTCGATCTGAAATATTAGACGATTTAAATAAACGTTCCTCCAGAATTTTTTTTATACAACAAACGTGGAACAGATAATTATGCCTTGGGGGAAATTATTTAAATATATTAAATGTGCCGTAGCAAATTAGCAACGTGATCGGTGTGGGTGGCGGTGGTTTGAAGGAAATAATTGGTGCCGAAAAGTCCGCAGGAAATATGCAAATTAGATTCAGTAAAGGGTTACAGGGGAGGGAAAATTATAGAAAATAAAAGCAAGAACCTGATAAAATGGTGAACACCTTTGAAATATTGGATATTAAGCGTAAAGCTGACACAGGTGTATAAAAGAACAATTTAAATCAATGGCCCAAGAGATTAAGAAACTCAGTATAACGCATGAGGATTTACACCATTGAAACGACTAAGTATAAAATACAAGACAGAATGGCCTCCTGGGAATGGCAATAAACTACATCCGACAGCAAAACCTCTGGCCAGGAGATTTTGAGGAGCGTGCAAGTACCTCTTAATTGCTGGTGTTCCTAGTTCCACCCTGACCCGAGGTGATAGCACCTGTTAAGGTGCCAACTATGGGGAAATAGTTAACCTTCAAACTGGGGTCAAAACACTGTGAAAGTGTAAAAATAGGTTTTAATACCAGCAATAATATTTTTTGGGAAAAATTATTTGCAGTAAAACATTTTTGAAGAAAATAAATATTAACAGCAATCCATTAGTGAAGAAAAAATATTAACAGCAATAAATATTTGGCAAAAAAAAAAATACCAGCAATACAAATTTGGAGAAAAAAAAATTACCAGAAATTATTTTTGTAAATAATTATTACCAACAATATTTTTTTGAGGAAAAAATTATTACCAGCAATACATTTTTGAAGGAAAAATATTACCAAGGATGCATCTTTATTAGGTTGGTGCAAAAATAATGTCGTTTTCTCACATAGTAACATATGTGAGAAAACGACATTACTTTTGCACCAACCTAACAGATAAAAATACTGCCACCAATAAAAATCTTCTTGGCATTAAATAAACCATTGGGGTTGATACGCCGTAAAACAAACCAATCCAAACCAAAACAGAATGCATATTTATCAGCAAATGGATGAACCCAGAACCCAAAATCGAGGATACTACAAATCAAATCGAGCATATTAAAATCAAACATGTAGACGAATTTAAATATATGGGAAGTGTTCTAACAGAGGACGGAATATGAGATTCGAAGACGCAGTGGGATGGCAAAAGATGCATTCGGGAAATTAAGCAGAATATTAAGAGACAGAAACATTTCGTTAGAAACAAAAAAAAAGCGCACTAAACACTTATGTGATATCTGTCCTCCTACAGGGCAGCGAATGCTGGACAAATCTCATCAAAGATGAAGACGATACCTGAAGCAAGAGAAATATGGTTCTACAGAAAAATGCTGAGGACACAATGGAGTGACAACGACGAGGTTTAGAGAGAATGGTAACAAAAAAGAAATAAATATTTTATATCAAAGAGAGGGGGTTGAAATCCTTGGTGCACGCATTAAGGAAAGACAGCTTTGAAAGTGTGATACTCCCAGGGCAGATTTAGAGGAAAGCAGTGAGTAACATATTTGATCAAATGTATGGTAGAACAGGGTTTGGGAGAAATAACAAAAAGACAACAAATTTTAAGAGTTACGAGGAAGAGGAAGATTTGGAAGGACATGATCCCTGAGGCCAGGTAGGGTCATAAAAGAACGATAGTTATATGATAGTGGGTAATGGATTACCCACTATCATACGACAAGATCCATTCACATCATATATTTATTTTGGATTTATGTAAGGATTGTAAGTAAATACTCAGAATGTCAAAGTATACAATAATGTTTTTATTAAGACGTGTCTCATTGAATAATGTAGATAAGTTTTTTCTACTTATACTCAATAGGATCCTCTCATGTTAACGTTCTCGGTATGACGATAAAATACATCCAAGTCCTGGGTAAGACGATAAACTACGTCCGATAGCAAGGCCTCCGTTCAGGAGGTTTTGAGGAGCATGAAACCAATACTTAATTGATGGTGTTCCCAGGTTCACCCTGACCCGGGTTGGTAGAACCTGTTAGGCTTCCAGCTATGGGGAAATAGATAACACCCAGACATGGGTCAAAATACTATGAAGGTGTGAAAATGTGTTTTAATACCAGAAATTCTTTGTAAGAAAATTATTACCAGCAATACATTTTTGAAAAAAAACTTGCCAGCAATAAAAATTTTGTCAGAATTAAATAACCCATTGCGTTTGATATGCCATAAAATAAACCAAACCAAGTGAGTAACAAAAAAAAAAAAAATACATTTTACGAAAATAAAACATCCAAGATTGTTTATCTCCTAAAGGAATATGGATTGTACTTGGATTGTATAAATATCATTGAAAAATGGTTTATATATATATATATATATATATATATATATATACACACACACACACACACACACAGCTTTCTTTACCAAACTATCGTTATGAATATATTTCAAAATTTTGTTGGCATTAAAAGTCCACTGAGGTTGATAATCCATAAAACAAAACAACCAACCAACCTCTCATATTCAGAGATTAACCTTTTAGTATCCTTGTTAAAGGAAGATAGAAAATTACGATGTTGATACATATTCATTTATTCCGAGTACTTTCGACATTAGCCCGCTGTCATCATCCTAAAATAAATATGCACTTGTGTGTGTTTGTGAAATTTTACACTTTTAAATTTATTTTTATAACAAGAGTGCTAAAAACGTTAATAAAGACAAAACTGAGACTCAACATAGAATAAGTTGCGCCGAAACTAGTTTCGCCCACGACTGCAAAAAAAAAAAAAACTAACATCAACCTGAAAATTCGTGTCATGTTCTTAAATGGCCACGTCAGTGTGAATCTTTCATACAGATTGCCATAGTCGGTGAGAAAGCAGTTGAGAAATATTTCATCTGTCAACTGTATACCAGTTTTCTAAGATCACTCGTTAAAAAAAAAAAAAAAAGCTTTGAACGAGTGAACATTGTGAACCGGTGATACTTAATCACAAACAAAGAACTGTAGAAAATTACAAAAACCATATCACTTAAAGAATATCAATAGTTGCAACAACTAAAATAGATAGCAGATGTAAAGCAAACAGAAACTAATGGCATAATCAAGATACTGACATTTCAAACGTCATCAAATAAAAGATAAGGAAGGGACCCCCCTATAAATAAACGGGAACGTGTGATAACTACCAGCTGACTTGAACCCCCCCCCCCAAAAAAAAAAAAACAACAAACTATTGTACTGAAGAATTATTTTAAGAGAAATTTTCTACAAATTTCAACCGAAAGCAGTACTGGCTGCTCGGTTGATGAATGCCAAATCTTTTCTTATAGGGAAACAGTTAATATTACCACTACCATTCTGTGCCTGGTTAATGCCTATGCAGAAAGCGTTTTTACACATTTTACATAAGATCATTGAAAGTAATCTGACGTTAAAATTAAATATTCTAATCTTCAACCATTTTAGAACATTTGAAGCTAAACTGATGTGTAGAAATTAGACAAATTAGGCAACGCATTAATGTCATGATATCTAGTGTCGACAATTTCAAACCCGTTTCTTGATCGAATAATTACCTGCGATGATCAGTGGATCCTGTACGACAACCGGAAACGACCTACATTTTAAGATGACCATAAAAAAGCTCTAATTAATTTTCCAAAGCCTTTTTGCGCTATCAAACATTTTTATTAGAAACAAAGAAAAAAGTACTGGACTGTTATCTAATACCGGTCCACCTATATAGCAGTGAATCCTGGACAATGTCATCACATATGAAAAACAGAAATGTCGTTCTACAGAAGAATGATGAGAATACAATGATTTGGACGTGACAGCAATGTCAATGTTTTCGAGAAAATGAAAACAAAAAGGACATGTATACATAATATCATAAGGAGACAGTAGAAAGATCCAGGTCACGTAATGTGGAAAACAATTCTGGGAAAACTGACGCTCACAGGGCATGTTGAAGATAAGATGAACAGAGGCAAACAGCAAGTAGCTTACCTAACCTGATGGTGAAAATCGATGGCAGAATAGAAAATAAGAGCCCTAGTCAAAAGAAAAACTTCACCAAGGAGTGCAATGGGGAAAAGTGGAGAATCATGGCAACCCACGTCCTGAAGGGAGACGGAAATCAGGATTTTTTTTTTTTACCTAATCATTGTAAATACCACAGCTCATTTAAACTTTCATTTCTTATCAGGGTATAGTTAAATACGATAGTAATAACATTTAGGATAACAATTTTTTTTTTTTTAAATCTTTAAAGTGGAATGTACTATTATCGTAATGTTATTAACGATATTTTGTGCTTGTGGATGAAGCACAAGTAAATGGCCATTAGTACACCAGTCTGTAACTGTTTTGATATAGGAAAAGAAGAGGAAGAAGAATAATCAGTATTCGCAAGAGATCACGTGATGAAATATAAAGAAAACAATGGTTTCCTATTTAGAGGATGTGTGTAGGAAAGACATGATATAGAATCGCGTTTGTTATTTCGTTTATTTTGAATTTTTAAGTATACAATAAGTAACAACATTTCCAATAACATCGTCTTTATATAATCAATAAACAGTCGTCTTATACTAAAGCTATAGGATAAACTCATAAAAATTTTTGTACCTCGTCTTATATAAAGGTCGTCTTATACGCGGTAGGTTTTTTTTATAAAAAATGTATTAAAAATGAATTAAATCTATTTAAATATTATTTACAAAAAAATACACTCTCATAAATTGTTCATATAAACGAAAGGAAAATTTTCGATTTCACGTTTAAAGCCATCGAAGATTTTTGTTTTCTCCCCAAATGTCTGAAAACTCTTTTCACCTTCTTTATATATCGTACTCTTTTCGAAATAATCCCCTAGAATCGAAACAAATGAAAGACACTAGCGGCTATACTATTCATATTTTTCGGACTATTTTACTCATCTTTGTCGCCATATTTATTACATTTCGGTCGTTGCACGCTCCGGCCTCCATCAGGTTGTTGGATTGTCGAACTGAACCTTTACTAAAAATGGCATGTGGAAGTAGAACAGTCTACCACAGTGAGAGAATTGAAGGGTTCAGTTAGAGATTTCAACCAACTGAAGAAGGCTGGCGCGTACAACTGACGAAACGATGTAATAAATATGGCGAAAAAGATGAGGGCAATAGTCCGAATAATATAAATTGCGTACATAATACCTCATCTCAGAAAGATAGACAGGTACTAGTCGCTATATCTGATTCATATGTTTTTTGCAGGATGTGCAGTTTGTATTATAATGTGTTTAGCTTCGCTGCGTACTTTCGATGAAATGCTTCGTTTAACTGATTATGGTGTTGATAGTAAACGTATGCAAGGATAATTCTACAATGATCCAAATGTTCGTAATGCATGACAGTCCAAATAATCTACAGGACGCTAAAGTGAGATTCTGTGTATGGTGTCTTGATTTTAGAACTGCTACCTCATTTTGTTTTAACCACTATTTTTCAGTTTTGTTCGCATGCAAATATCAAGCTTCATCAGCTTGAAAATGCTACGCAAAAACAAAAAAAAATAACATCCTTGTTTTAAGATTGCTCTAGATTGGGGGACGTTGTTTTCGGTTTAAAAATTAACGCTCATGCAGAGTACATATTTCAATTTTAAAATAATTCAAAATTAAATTGAAACTGTACTATAATTTCCATGCTATCTAACAGAAGCGTTGATACATTTATTCTCGAGGCTAGAAGACAATTCTATGTTATTATGAGCCTGCTTTGCGTCATGCCATAGTTATTATATCCGACATTACTTCGTGAACGTCATAACATTACTTTTTTTTTTTTAATTCTTTTTCCTCTATCCTTAAGGATCGAAAGCACACTTCATCGATCTGACATTTCGATACTTGAATAACAACTGCAGATTTATTAGAACCGGCAGTATCAATCTTTTCCGCAGTGCTGGGCTTAGCATTAGTCAGGTTTTGTTGTTGGTGGTGTTGTGTCTGTAGTTATTTTGCGCTGCGTTTTAAACCTATCTCAGTCCATTACTTAACTGGGGTTTGTTCGACCCTCTGCCACGCTGGATGGCTCCACATCTACCTACGTGTTTTCAAAACGAGCAGCTACCCATATCTATGGAATCGTCTTACACAGAACTTAACACCTGAAATAGTACGCCCCAGAAGTGTTCTCTCGGCGTAGTCAGGTTTTCCTGCCACTGCTACCACGCCTATCACTACTGTCGGTAACACTACTGCTACCGATACTTTGAATCGTTATTGTAGTAACTGCGATGATGATAATTATTTTAAAAAAATACTCTTACTTACACAAATACTAATAATACTAATAATAATACTACTACTAATAATAATACTAATTCTACTACTACTACTACTAATAATAATACTAAAAATACTACTACTAATAATAATAATGTATGAACACCACCCAAACCCGGTTACGGAGATAGGACCTGTTACAATTCTATGGGACTACATAATACACACTGACAGAACAATCAAGGCCAACTGCCCAGATATTGTTATTAAAGACCACAAACAAAAACATTGCCTCCTTATTGATATGGCAGTCCCTGCTGACTGCAATGTATCTTTGAAGATATTCAAAAAGCTGTCAAAATACAAGGACCTTGAAATAGAAATCTCGAAAATGTGGCATATGGGAACATCAACAATTCCTGTTGTAGTTGGAGCCCTAGGACTGGTTGGAAAAGATTGCAGTAGACTAATTGAAGGGATTCCTGGAAGTCCATGCCTCAAGTAGATACAAAAAATTGTTCTGACAAGTACAGCCCACACTTTACGAAGGGCTTTATCTATGTAATTTCTTCTTTTTTTTATTTTTGCCAGTGGAAAGTGTCATGATGCCATTTCTAACCTTAGGTCCCTGGGCGGGACCCGGAAAGAAATGTGTAAACGCCAGAAATCAAAGAAAAACAAAAATAATAATAATAATAATAATAAACAACAGAAGACTGGATGATAATCTCTCTCAAAGAACATAAAAGAAATAAGGCAAATTATCCAGAAATAAAGGAATGTAACAAATTCAAAAGTGAATTTCTAGTGGGCGAAGAAATGCGAATAAACCATAATACATCGATTTTAGCGGCTAAGAACATAAAAAAGAAAGCAAAATCAACGTATCAAATAAAGAAACGACGACAAAATAGGGGTCTTCGTGGTTAATATTCTGTCCGTACCAGACAAGGTGATTTAGACTAACCCCGTACCCATCAGTAGGTACGTAGTGCCTGTTTCAAAGATGAAATCGAAAGTTTTATTCTTGCTGCACAGAAGAAAAAAAATACTGCAAACTAGAAATTACCAGGAACATATAATGAAAATTTGTGTATGGCCGAAATGCAGATTTTGTGATGAATATCCAGAAACAATTGACCATCTTGTATCAGAGTGTTAGCACCGACTGAACACAAAATTCGGCATGATAGAATAAGTCTGTATCTGCACTGGAAATTATGCAACTCTTACGGGAAGGTAACTTGCAAGTAATTATTAGGTTGGTGCAAAAATAATGCCGTTTTCTAACATATGTTACTATGTGAGAAAACGATATTATTTTTGCACCAACCTAATAGTATGAACTTCATCTAGACCCGTTTACAGAGATAGGACCTGTAACAATTTTATTGGACTCTAAAATACACACAATCAAATCTAATCGCCCAGACATCGTAATCAAAGATCTCAAGAACAGCATGAGCTTTCTTATTGACATACCAGTCTCTGCAAATTGCATTGCGTCTTCGAAGAGTTAAAAAAAAAAATATATCAAAATACAAGAATATTGAAGTGAAAATATAAAAAATCAGTTACATGAGGAGAACAATAATTCCAATTGTAGTTGGAGCTCTCGGATTGACTGGAAAATATTTCGATGGACTAATTAAAAGGATTCCCGATAGCTCATGAAAGAAATGTACTCACAAGTATATCTCACACATTACAAATAGATTTAGGGCACCTCGGAGTGGTGTAATCGTTAGTAAGCTTGTCTCGCTAGATCAGTTAAGACTGAAAAGTTAGTTCGATCCTAACTAAGTGCCACATCTGAATGAACGCTTACAAAATAACCATTACTAAGAGATTTATCTATGTAAAACGTGTGGGGTTTTTGTTTGTTTTTTCTTGTTTTTTTCATTTTATTCCCAAGAAATAAATAAGTGAAAAATGCCATGAAGCCATTTTTGATTTTAGGTCACTGGTGCGACCCGGAAGGAAATGCCTATAAAACATCCAAAGAAATAATTAATAATAAAAATAATTATTTCAAAAGGGGTGGTTTCTGAACTTATCTGATTGGACGTATTAACCTGTATACGTTTTGTTTTCATGAAATAAACTAAGCTGCAATAAATAACCCGTTCAGTACTACAGATTTCCTTGACATTCGCCAGGCATTAACTAACTGGACATATAAACTATGGTCTGACATGTTTGATATATCTGTTAATGAGCGGGCAAGTGATGTCAGTAGAGTTATTGTTTGTTTTGTTAAGTTTGGTTCGTTTTCTATTGCTTATCAACACTTTGTAGAAAAGATTTTTTATATTATAAGAGTGATTTTCAGTACTTAATAAAGATTTTAGTTATACAGGACTTACTATTTAACCCATAGTTAGAAGGGAGAATAGGTGTTTTATAGCTTTCCCAAGGGTATTTGTACGTAAGTGAATATAACGGCCCCAACGTGTATTGGAACTTGACTCACAGATTAACAACTGCAAGCCATTATCCATTACACGACACACACACATCCAAGCTTTCAGCAATTGGTACTCCCAAACGGCCACCCATCTTGGTAATAACCAGGCTCGACGTTGTTTAACTTCGATGACCATACGGGAACCAGTTTTTCAAGGTGATGTGGGTGTAACTATTTTTTTAATTTTGAATGACGAAGCAGCCAAGTAGACTGGGATGTCAGATGTGTTAGTTGGGAAAATACTTAATCGGAAATGGTCTTAACGGACTGGGTTACCTGTGTTGAAGGTATTTCTATCAGGACCCCTCATGTATCAATATGCGCCGTGTCCCGTGGGCGTCAAATTCTCAAGGACCTATTCCTTCATTATGGGTTCCAAAATTTATGCCGCCGCTTCAAATAAATTTCATGTTCTACAAACGTCACAACTAGATAATGTTTCTCTTTCTGATTGTAGGTATGTATTTCCATTCTTATTTTTATTAAATGTTGCTTCATATCCTTTGCGTTAAGCCTTTGAGCCTTGAGCGCCGCTTAACTTGTGGTAGAGAAAAATAACGTAATGCCCAGCCACTGGTTGAACAGTTGTAGAGAAAAATGACTGAATGCCCAGCCACCAGTTCATCGGTGGGTAAACACTTGTAACTATTTTTATATCTAACGTGAAATATTAACTATCATTTTTGACTCCGGAGCTCAGGCAGAAGGGTTAAAATTTGTCCAGGAACGCAGGGTTCAAAGAATCAATGTCGGTAAATTTCATAACCTTGAAAATTGATATATGTATATGTGTATACTAAATGTCATTTTTTGGATGATGCAAAGTAGTAGAAATTCACAAAATTAATCTAAAAAATATTGTTTGTTTTATGTAAGAAACCTTGAGGATCGTAAATAAATATTGGCGATTTTATTTTCTATACGGGATAGTGGATGTTCAGATGAGAGCTCTATTCGTTAGTTCCACCAGTTTAGATAATTCCCGCCATTTCCACGGTGCCTAATGCCACAGATTTTCTTCTTTGACTATAGTAGCAAGAAGATTCCATCCAAGCGAATTTTTCCAAAGAAATACCAACGTTGTGGAGCAGATCTACACATGGATCATTTCCTGAACAATATAATCTTAATCTCTTCAAGTCAAAGATCCATCGTTATCTATCTTCCGTAACCTCATAATCCTCGGGTTTACAACCTATTTCGCTCATATCACGCCTCATTACCGTTTTAAGTGTTAATCCTCTAATCCGTAGGGTAGCTTCTGCAAGGGATCAAAATAGTGAAGCCCCACACAAAAAAACAAAAGTATATGTTTATAATAACATGAGCAACAATACATATTTATACCAAAATGACAACACGAAAAATGTATAAAAATGATTTCAAAAAATAATATATATATATATATATATATATAGATAGATATGTGTGTGTGTGTGTGTCTGTGTATATATATATATATATATATATATATATATATATATACATATAATTATATATTTTATGCGTGGTACCTATTAGAAAGCGCTCAATATCAGAGATAGAGCTAACATATTTGGTTCGATTGATGTGAGTTTGTGACCCTGGGTTTCACGCTTTTGCGATCGTCAGACAAACTGATTAATTTTTTTTTTTAAATTTGGGTATATGTAGATTGTGTGCATTGGTGTTATTATGGGGATGGGGGGATCGTCTTCGTGATGTCATCGTACTAACGAAAACATCATCGGGTGTACGGACATGCATCTATGTTTGCGTTAGCACGATGACATCAAGACGACGACCCCCCCCACTTCCATAATAACACCAATACACGCAATCTACATGAACCCAAAATTTAAAAAAAAAATTAATTAGTTTGTCTGACGATCGCAAAAGTGTGAAACCCAGGGTCACAAACTCACATCAATCCAACTAAATATATATATATATATATATATATATATATATATATATATATAGATGAGCAGCTTATGTAAAGTAACAATTTTAACTGTTTAGATTACAAAGCTTTATTTGGAAAAAAGCATTAGATTCCGGATTAAATGACTCAGTGGATTGACAGTATATAAAACAAACCAAACCAATGATTGTCGATGCTTATATTTCGATGTAGTTTAATATAAAAATATGATATGATGAAATATAGAAGATACAGTAAAATTTTGAAAAAAAAATTTTGGGGTGATTACAGCCCCAAATTTCATATCACCAGTGTAAAGCGTACCCTGTATATTTGATGACACAAAGGCCTTATATTTTGATGAAGTTTAGTATCAAAAACATCTTAGGATGAAATATAAAAAACATATAGTAACATTTGGAGAAATATTTTTTTTTTATAAATTAGAGGCCTTTAAATTTCGGAGAAAAATTATAATAATCTTATCGTTTATCTATATTAAAAATACCTTTTTTCTTTATGCCTTTACGGCACCGTTTTTAAAGAGTATGTTTTTTCTATACATTGCAAATGGAGATTGTTTAGTGGTACTTCGTTTTTGTAATCTTTCCTGTTAACACCTTTCAGTTTCTTTGGTCTTTCCACTTGATCTTCGTTTTATCGCCGTCTTGCTTCTGTCCTCTCTGACAAATATTTGACCGTGTACATGCTTTCACAAATCTTTCCCATTTCAAATGTCGATTTTCATATTTCTTGGTGAGGAGAGTTTGCTCTGAGTTGATCTGGGCATCTTTTTCTTTGACCGCCCGTTTTACATCATTTTTCCCCGAGTTCAGTTTACGGGATTTGATTCATGAATCTTTCAGTTTTACCTTCCGAGAACGCGTCCTTCCAATCACATTTGCTTACGTTTTATGGTAGCTTCAGTGCTCATTTGATTGGTTCATTGAAGTATTTGATTGTTGGTGACGCTTTTCTCCAACGGTTGACCTCCGCTTTGATTGATGGAATCTTTCAAAGATCTTGATGTTACGACGATAGAGACACTAGGTTTTACATCCCTAGCGCAAAATGCTGACAACTACAGCTTGATATATCATAATTATTTTTCCATTGACAGGCCGCCTGAAAGGAAAACCATTCTAGTGAATGTTACATATCCGCTGTGAGAAGCATTCAGCCAACTGGAGATATCGATGTCGACATTTGTATGAGTGTTCAAAATGTTTCCGAGGTGAAGAAAGATGTCAACCGCTTCCACCGATTGTCTGTGAAGTAATGAAATCAAAGAAATCTGCTTCTACCAAAAGATTATGGTTGACTTTCCGAAAATTGAGTCCCTGTAAGCAAATGGAAATAACTGTATCAATATATGAGCGGTTCATACACCTCCTCTGTCTTTTGACAAAGAATAGAGGATTATCACTTGTCCCCTGTTTACGATTACGTTTCTGGTTCCTTCTAAAGACTAATTCAGCTCTCAACTTCGAACGTCTCCGCCTGAACTGAAATTGTATACACTAATCAAACCTTGACCTCTTCATGTCAAGAATTAGGTGTTATTTGTCTTGCATCGCCCCAAGAACTTTACTCCTTGAATTTTCTTATACTAATAAAACTCAACGCACTTATCTGAATGGCTCTCGGGGCTTGTATTGAGTGAACATAAGTAAAAAGTATTATTAAAAAATAAAAATAACTGCTTACTAAGAATAAAGCCGTTGTTCCCAACGTGGGACATACGTCCAAAATTGGAGGGGGAAATTCGAGTGATTTTTTCTAGTGAGTGTGTGCAAGACAATGCATATGCATACATAAACATATTTGTATGTATGTATGTATGTACGTGCATGTGTAATTATGTATGTACCATATATATATATATATATGTGTGTGTATATGGTTTTAAGATATGCTATATTTATGTGATAAATTGCTCAATATCAGCGATATGGCGTATGTAAATACAACAGTGAACATTGAAGTCGACACTCAGAGGCGACAGACTGTTTCATGCTAAATGCCATCATGAGGCCATGCGCGTTCTGTTTATACTCTAATATTTATATATAGGAACCAGTGGTGCATTGTGGGTAATCTATTTTAACGGTTATTTTGACGGGGGTGGTTTGTTAATTTGTTTATTATTTAATTTATTTGAGGACATATATGTATATATGACACAAAATTTCTATAAATATAGTAAAATTATAATAGACTACCAACAATGACCCGTATATATATAAATAGCAGAGAAAAAATAACTTTATCATAATAATATTTTTATCAATAGCATCATATATGGTGGTGGTGGACTCTCCCGTCGTATTCGACGTATGAAGATCAAACACACAGTTCCTAAGAATCGACAGTCCACACACCAGCACAGATGATTTGATTATAATGGTGACAGCTTTGTGCAGAACCAACCACACTTTTTGAAGGACCGAATACAGAGAGCTGGTCTACTACGTGCCACAATGTCCCCAAACGACCCTGCGCAGGTTTTGAATTCGGAGTTGTCCTTCACCTAGACTAGTTGTTATCCAACGCTTTAGAACCAGGTCTGTCCTGATATTTACGCACAGCGCGAGAGATAAGAACAGGATTATGGGAACGTAACGAACTCAGCTCTCCGTTTCCACAATCTGAACCGCTATCCACTACTCCATTGTTATAGGGAAATGAGAAAAATACGACTAAAGCCTATTAACATTTCATATAAAGAAAAAAAGATCAGAGCTGTTCTGTTTTTGTTTTTTTTGTTTTTTTTGCAAACTTTCCTTTCCTATTATTAACGACTTCATATTTGTATTCATTCCTGAGCGTGACGATAAATATACCAGACAGCAAGGCCTCTGATTGGAGATTGGAGGTTTTGATCAGAGTGGAAACTTTTAATTGATTGAAACCGCCTAATTGCTGGTGTTCCTAGGCCCACCTTGACCCGGGGTGTTACCAACTGTTAGGGTCCCAACTATAGACAAATATTCACCCCACCAAATAAAAATAAATCACAAGGTATAACGATACAATTTCCTAGTAAAAATATCACCAGTACATTTTTATAAAAAATACTGACCAACAATACACATTTATAGTAACATTATCAAAATTATATTTATTTGTAGAGGAAGGCGTACAAATGTATTCGAAATATATTTTGTTGAAGCCATAAAATTGTTGTTAAATATACAGAGATTTCGCCAGAAAAAAAAAAAAAAATGATATGCCGCTAAACCAAAACATATACTGAAAAATTAAATGGCAGGGACGTTTAGTTTTCATCTGTTTTTCACACTTTTACCATCCGATATTTCGAAATGAATCTGTTAATCGACTCCATTCAGATTTATATCGATTTTATTTTTATTGTTATCTCCCCTGTTTTTTGTTTTTTGGTGGGGCAGGGGGGTTAATATTTCATATTGTCACAGCATTTTGCTAAGAAAGGGGATAGATTATATGATCTTGGAGGTTCCTTTACATTGGAAGATTTCGATATTAGTGAACGCCCAAAGTACTTCGCCGAAATGACTATATGTATTATTTAAAACTGTATTCTTTAAGTCAAAATTAGTATGAAAGCTAGCAAAATAACTGACTAATGCATTGAGTATATTCGGTTTTAAAACATTTCCATTCTCACGATATATATTTTTTTTTTGTTAAATTTCTGGATATATTTTCCTGGCTATAATTACTTACAGCATAAACGTTTTATGGATATTTCCATTTAAATGGAATTTTAAACAAATGTTTGAGATAAACCTTACTATTTAATCATCTGAATTCATAAAACATTATGAAATATTGATAGTTAATGAAAGAAAAAAAACATATGTCAGCTTATTGCACTTAGAGGGTTACGTGTTGAAGATACATAGGAAAACAGAGTAGCACGGCAAATGGAGAGATAGAGAAAGAAGGAACAAGACGTCCTTGCGCGTATTTAACCAAGGGTACCAAAAAGCCGGATAAGAAAAGTCGCCTTTTCACGTACGAAAACAAGGGGACATATCGAAACTTGGAAAAAAATCAAACAAAACAAGATATATTCAATTCTGAGTAATAATTCGTTCGAGGACCATGGACATTCAAAGAATATAATCTCAAATCTTTGACTCCTTATTCCCAAATCAAATTCTCTTTACAATGGTAATCGATAGAAATTCTACCAAATATCAAGTTTATTTGGCAAAAATGGAAGGCATAAAATCCATTCTTTATTAATTACAAAGAATTGCAGTCAGGTCCAATGTTATTGTCACGTTCGTAAAACTGGAAAGCATTTTCGATTTGAGTATTATGTATCAGTCTAAATTGTATATAATCTTTTGAACATTTTTTTTCTAGATTTTCATTTGGACCTTGAAAATTGATCTGTCTTCAAGACAAATAAAATAAAACCTGCTCGGCTCTGTTAACCTGAAATTAAGATTTATCAGCTTCTGTGACAGTGAGACTTGTTTTAATTTTGTTTATTTGGATTTTAAAGTCTCGTATTTCACTCAGAATGGTGACAAATAACGGTTTTCATTTTATACTTGATACTGATGGCATTATTGAATTTCAACGGTATTATTATTCACTTATTGAGTGTTCATACAAGGAGTAACTACTGATTTACATTAGGAATCATGTGACAGCAAGCCAACCCTCTCTTTACCAAACCACTCTTAATAGTATTCCATATTTTTTTAGCAACATACTAATTTGCATGTTCCGTATATTTTCCATGATTACCTATTTTTTTTAACCATGTTGGTTTTTAAAATCACCTTCCAGAACGCTGGGACGACTGAGAACTTTATGTTCTACATATGTCAGATTCCAGTTCAGGCCAAGATATTTCTCTACCTTTCCTCTTTCTTTCAGATCTATTCTTTAGTCACTCAGAACACCGAAACATCTTATCAAGAATTTATATTACTTCGACTCCAAGATAATTTTCTTTTACGACGACAATTTGTAACGGAATAGAATATACATTTTTTTTAATTACTACAATAACATTTTACCTATTTTCGATAATTACTACCAAATCCTTTTCTTACTTTTGTTTACGACTACAGGATGATTTTTCTTTTAAACATAAAAGATTACGAGATACTTATGTTACTAGTAAAACAATCACGTTGCTTTACGACGAGCAGATAATTAATATCATGACTCCAAGGCAATGTTCTTTTGCGACTATAATATTCTTTACATTTACAAGTACAAGGACCTTGCAGTCGCAAGAGAAAATTTCTTAGAAACCTATATCGCAGGGAAAAGTCGGACACGTGTTGCCCGTACCAAGTTTCGTGGTAAAGAAATTAAATTTAACGTCTTTGCTGGGATGTCCGTATTTGCAGCACGAACAGTTTTTGTTGCATGCTGGGAGTATTTTTACTATTTTTAATTTTCATTTAATTTATTTTATACAACGTTTTTGTATTACTGTTTAATTTTATTTATACATTTATTATCATTATTTTCATATTTTATTTATTTATATTAATAGTATTCCGACAAACGACTACAAAATCCACTTGTTTTTATCACTACGGTATTCATTTACATTGAGGATTCCAAATACATTTTCTTTTGAAACTACCAAATAAATTTCTTTTACAACTCCGTGATGATTCTCTTTTATGACTCTCAGTTACTTTTCTTTGATTACAACCAGATAAATTTCTTTTGCGTCTACAAGATACTTTACTTTTAAAACTATGTGCTCTGTTTTTCTTTTTCGGTTACTTGATAATTTTCTTTTACGACTACAACATTGTTTCCTCATGGCTACAAAAGCCTTTTCATATTTTAATTTACGATTACGATATGCTTTTCTTTTACATCAACAATGCACTTTTCATTTACGTATAAAAAAATCCTTTTGTTTTATTACAAGATTCTTTTCTTTCACAACTATCAGTCACTTACATTTTACAATTACCTTTTACGATAAGTTCCTTATTTTTACGATTACGAGCCTCTTTTGTTTTAGACAACTCCTTTTTTCTTTTACGACGGCGTGATCCTTTTATTTTCCGTCTAATAGTTCTTTTTTACTAATAGGTGATCATTTAATTTTACGAGTATCGGATAATTTTCTTTTACGACTACAAAATCCTTTACTTACGACTACAAGATCTTTTAAATATTTTAATTTAAGACTGCAGAATCCAATTCATTACGAGTGCTGGGTAATTTCTTTTTCGAAGATAACATACTTTTCTTTACTACAATAAGATCATTTCCTTATTTGTTTTATAACGACATGACTATTTTAGCTGCATTTGGTGACGAGTTTGAATCTCAAGACTGACTTGTTTATGTGTTTCATTCAGTATGTTCTCTTCTGAATGTATAACATTGATATTCATCGGATTTTCCCATGGAACGGAAAACAGTATCAGGAAGATCTATATTTTCCCATAGTATTCCGCGCAAAATGAGCACAAGAATTCTTAGTCAGCGTTTATACGTTTTTTTTTCTTCAATATTCAGAAGTGTTATTTTTTCAGATGTCAAGTCTGTTACACATTTGGCCTTTCACTGCATTTAATTGGTGAGGTGTAGGTGTGAAACCAGTTAAGATGGACAAAACTTTCTTTCATAAAGACTAACAAAAGTTTTGGGTTTTATGTTTTTTGGTCATATTCATTAATGCAACGGTGGCTGGTTGCGACAGAATATCAATAAATATCTTATAAATAAATATGATATAATAAATGTGAATAAACATACATACATTATTTACATTATTCGGACTGTTATCCTCATCGTCATCGCCATATTCACAACGTTTCGGCCGTTGTACACTCCGGCCTTCCTTAGGTAATTGGAACTTCGAAACAAACCCGTTATTTCGCCAAAAGAAATATTATTGTTCTACTTCCACGAGCCATGTGCCTTGCGGATGTCTCACTTATTTCCCTTTAAATAAACTCTCCCCGTTTTTGACCTGTGGCATGGTATTGGACTCACAACTCTTTGTGTGTAGTAACTGGATCTAACCAACGTCTTTATCTTCTGGGAGCATACAACGGCCGAAACGTTGCGAATATAGCAATGAAGATGATGCTAACAGTCCGAATAATGTAAATAATGCAAGCAATCGTAATACCTAATCTCAGAGATATAGACAGGTAAATAAATAACATTATACGTAATTTTTTTTTTTTAAGCATTACGCCCCGAGCACGGCGTGAAGCCACTAGGATGCAGGGGATTGCAGAAGTTTTGGAGTGAGAGCAGACAGGAGTGATAGAAGAAAGGATGAGGAAAGGGATAGTGGATAGCTCAAGTTAACTGGAGATGTCGATTGACATTACATCTGAATAGTTGGATATTATAGCGCTCAGGGAAACTGTAATAGGGAAGGATGTTCCACAGGCGAGAGGTGCGAGGTATGAAGCTATTGGATTAGAAGAGACGGCTACATTGAGTAGTTTCTACAGTGTAAGGGTGAGAGTGGGATGCCAGCCTCGTAGGTCGCTTGAATTCATGGAGTCTGGGAACAAGTGAAAGCAGCTCAGCGGAGCAATTACCATGAAAGTATTTGTAGAAAAGACGGGGAGAGGAGACGACGCGTCTGCAGACGAGATGCCAGATCAGGGCCAATTATATTACATATCCGTCTCTGGATCTTGTCAAGAACTCCGAGGTAAACAGAAGGTGCACCAGACCATATATGGCAGCAATACTCAAATGCAAGGGTGAATGGTTGATTTGTATATTTGAAGTATCGATTCCGGGGAGAAAAATTTCCTGGCGCGGGACAGAGACCCAACTTTCCTCGCGGTGGACGATGCAATTGACTCTATGTATTTGGTCCATCTCAGGTCAGCAGTCAACGTGAGACCGAGCAGACACAGAGAGTTGCTCTCAAGAAGTTGACTATCAGACATTCTAATGCGGGTCAGGGAAGGATCTCTATGGTGGTAAATAGAGAGACAAAAAAGCTATTTGAATCAAATTACATGGTCACATAGTGCTATCTGTTATGCAACATGCTTAATTGATGTTTGTATATTAATTTTTAACGCAGAATTTCTCATTGAACTTTAACTGCAAGGACACTATGTAGAATGCCAAAGCGCGTGCACCTTTAAGGTTAGATTGATCCGTTATTTACGGTTTATCAAATATTTCCAGATTTTTAAAGCAAGAAAATATATTAGATTGTAGAAAGACTTTTTTTTTGGTTGGGGGGTGTATAATAATGGTTTAGTGATAAAAATAGTAATCATTAATCCATAACTGATACGAAAGAGATGGATTCCTAACTTTCTCAAATGCGTAAGTGAATATAACGAATGCAGCGGGAACTGGAACTCGGTTCTCCGATTAACAATTCTGAGCCATTATCCTTGACGTCACCTGCACATCCAAGCTTACAGCCCTGGTATACCCAAGCCCTCAGCCATCAAGGTACTCACCAGGGTTGGGGAGCACGAGACGGTGTAATGGTTAGCAATCTTGTCTCGCTAGCACAATTACGAATGAGTAGTGAGTTCGATCATCCCTGGGTGCCCCATACTTTCAGCCTTGTGCCACATCTAAACTACGCTTGAAAATCGGGACTCACCAGGGTCGACGTTGTTTAACTTAGATAATTACCATGATGTGGAAGTCGACCTTGTAAAGTTAGTGATGAAATAAGTAATATAAGAATGAAAAAAATATTTCCTTAAAATCTTACTGTTATAAATGGAATATATATATATATATATATATTAGATTCGTTTTTACTACTAGTCAATTTGTTTTATTATTTAACTTTCAATTTTTTTAAACAACAACAATAATTTATAATAATAAAATTTTCTCTTATACTTTATAATAATCTATACTTTGTAGCAATATATTGCACATTGATGACGCTCTGTTTACTCCGACATCCAGTGTATGTTCTATGCGAGTAGTACCTTTCCAGTGGGTAGAAGTAGTACCATTTTTACTCGGCTGCAGCCCTTACTATTAAGATGGACGGGCAACACTGGTCTACACCCATCCGCTAAATCTCCACGCGCCAAACCCTGTAAACCGCTTCAGCAGGCGGGCTAAATCATGTGAAATTTCCATCGAACGGTGCTGCAATCTTCTGTGCACTGGTAGGTACCAGAGAAGGCATAAATCTGTGATAATAAATACTGACGTGTGTTGTTCATTGCGTTCTTGGCAAATATTTGCCCTAACTCCTTGTTATCAGGATTTCTAATAAGTGTGGCTGGTTCTACAGAAGCCTTCATCACTCTAAACAAATCTTGTCTGTACCTTCTTTGCTGTTTCACCTGAGCAGCAGGTCCACTGGCGTGAGAATTAAGGCGACGGGGACAGGTACAGGATTAAAAACTGACTGAATGCTACTCATACGTAGAAAACGATGGGAGTGTTCATCATGATCATTATATATATATATATATATATATATATATATATATATGTGTGTGTGTGTGTGTGTGTGTGTGTGTAAAAATACATAGAAATAGGAAAGAACTCGTTAGGTAAATAATCCAAAGTTCTTTAGTATTTTTGTTATTATTTTTTTAAAAAAAAAAGTGCTCGATCAATCTAATTCAAATAATTATATTGAAGTTTTCGGTTCTCGTTTTGAAACATGAAGACTCTTATGTAGCGTTGGAATTATATTTTTAAATAAATAATTATATATATATATATATATATATATATATATATATATATATATATATATATTGTGAATCTTTTTAAACTCAGTGAAAAAAAGTGAATAGCATAATTTTCAAATAAGTTGGCATCCGAGGAAAAATGGAGAAAAAAAAATAAAGAAAGCAAGTACCAGAAACCTCAGAACAGGGCGAAAGAAATCGTTGAGTACCTTAAATCTCTGGTACAAAGGAAAAAAAAACAGCCAGTTATAAGTAAAAATAGAGAGGGCTCAATACACCCTGCTGATTCCATGTGGTGAGACCTAAGTAGGTAGTATCTGGATCATTAGGATTTATTATATATATATATATATATATATATATATATATATATATATAAACCGTAATGTCACCAAGTATTATGCACAGCTATGAAAATCTTTTCAAAAATCTCGTTTCATGAGTGGATTTCAGTTTAGAAATGACTACTCACCACAAAGATACGATAATTTAACACAATTATTCGGTGATTGCAACACCATAACAATGTCAAATACAATGATTACAATACTTACAAATCTAAAATAAAATAAGAATTAGCCTAAAACTAAAATAGAATAATATTCTACATTTAAATTCATTTTTTTTAAATTACATACATAACCGGTTGATTGCACGTTTTATCGAACGAAAACAGGTTAAAGATTCTGGCCATATACACAATAGAGGTATTTCCTTTACCTTTTAGAATCGTAATGATCGAAAATTTTGATAAATATCTTCAATTACAGCTTAAAAAGGAGTAGGAAATGTAGTCCGTCATGAAATTGAAGACGTATAATTTATAGGGTTTGATTACCAAACAAGGGGTACGTTTTATGCGTGAGTCAAAAAAACTTTCCCACAATTTCAGTATAATTTTGGGGTGCGTATTATAGATTCATGTGTATTATACATGGGTAATTACAGTATATATATATATATATATATATATATATATATATATATATATATATATATATATATATATATATTCTGTTGCTTAAATCTAGAAGTTCATTCTGATCGCGGAAGAGCCGCTGGCGGAGAACTTGCATTCTTCAAAGTCTATTCACATTTATTTTTCATCATCTATAGTATTATTCTCACAACAAAGCATTAAAAAAAAACACACACACACACATCTAGTAGTTCGTGAGAAATTGAGAAATTGTAATTATTTGCTCCAAAAATATGATGGAAAAAGTCATGATGTTCTCAGATTTGTAATTTTGCAAAAAAGAAAATGGCAGAAGAATAGTTTTGTTTAGGTATGCAGATTTCCCCTTTTATGAAAAACATGCTAATAAGGCGCCTACGGTAGAGCTGTTTTTTCATACGCTAGTCTCGAAGTACAATTTGTTCCAGGCTAAATCGTGGTCCTCACTGGGGTTAATAAAAAAAAAACATTGTTAATAAATAATTAAGCCAATAACTAATCGAGTAAAACATATAAGTACTATTTTCCGAATGTCTTATTTTTTAATTTATCTTCAGTACAGATTCATTCTGAGAACATTAACGCATTGTCGACATGTAAAACAAAAACACACACTAAAAAAAAAAAAACAATAACAAAAAAACAATAAAAAACAATAAAAAAACAATAAAAAAAATAATAAAGAAAAACAATAAAGAAAAACAATAAAGAAAAACAATAAAGAAAAACAATAAAAAAAATTACTAATATCCAGGAAGAAGCACACAGAGGAGCGCCATTTATTTATTTATTTTTTTTTTTTTTGTATTTCAAGAAACTATACAACATTTCTCTTTTCTTTATTATCATTTACCTTGAAAAAGTCAAATGACGAAACGCATCGGCAAGGACTAAGTAGTATTTTTCGGATTATTTATTATATGTATATGTGTGTGTCTGTGTATAGGCATACTAGAAATCTTCAGTATTTAGTATTGTTGAAATTATCACTGACATTTTTGTCGAGATTTACAAAATCTACATTTCGTTCAATTTCGTAACCTAAGCGATTAAATATAAAAACTTTAAAAAATATACATACAACAATATTGCATTTTTATTACGAAGGTATTTGTTAATAATTGCTTTTAAAATAGTGATATTTTGTATGATAATAAAATTATTTTTTCCAAAATGAAGTTTTGAAAATTTATTATACTAAGCTACGCACCGTAGTAAAATAATATATAATTTGTGCCTCCTGACCCGTTCTCACATCTCACCAAAATTTTGGTTGGTTAATACAGAGCACTTTTAGAGGACAGAAGTCACAGGAATATATATATATATATATATATATATATATATATATATATATATATATATATTATATTATATCTCATCAGACAAAAGAATGATTTATTAAAATTACAATACAATCTGGATACTATTGAAATGTTTATGTAATATGAAGCAAATAGTGAAGTTTATATACAAATAGTCAATATTTTTCTATATGGGTCCAATTCGTTGCACAAAGGACATGTAAGCGATATTCAATTCTTTAATTTGATCGGTCAACGCATCGCTATTTTAGAGGGTGTGGAGGACAGACGGGCTAACATAAGTCATATATATATACATATATATATATATATATATATATATATATATATATAATAATTTCATATCACCGATGGTAATCTCTCTCCATGCTATTTATTCAATTTAAAATATGCTTTTTCGATTCATATCAATTCGCACACGTTTTCTGAAACAAATTACATTACGCAAAAAAGTAAGAATAAATAAATTAAAAAAAAAAAACACAACTAATGCACTTCCAGTAATGGCTTAAAATCTATTCTCATCGGGCAAGTTTAACTTGTCTCTTTTCTTTCTAATAAAATTCCGTTTTAAGTCATTTTAGTGTAATTTTTTAAACCAACTCCTTCATTAAGTTTTAGAAAAAATATATTTCATTGGTTACGCACGTGTTACTCTTTATTTTATTTTATTTTATTTTTATACCTGTTTAAATATATTCTACAAAATAAATACAAAATTAGTATTATCATGGATAAAAATTCAACGTTTTATATTTGAAATGCTTTCATCTCCACAGCCATATCTTCTAGAAAAATAGAAATAAATAAACGGTAGGAAGAGATTCAGAAAAAGACTCAGCATGAAAGAAAAAAAATGCTATTCTAAATTAAAGAAAAAGCTAAATAAAAAAAACATTGAATTATATATATATATATATATATATATATATATATATATATATATATATATATATAGCCATATATGTGTGCGCGCGTTTGTGTGTATGAATAACTTCTTATACGTTATATACAAACAACTTCTTACACGTTTTTCCTTAAGCTGATTTGTTTTATTTCTATTTTGTATTTTATATGTATTTTCCCATAGCCACTTAAGCACGTGCCTTGTTCCAAATATAGATGTCCTTTTGATAAAGGTGAGCACTTAACTCTGTATTTACTTATATGGATTGGCAAGCACGAACACACGCGCAGGGGAGCGAATTGTGCGCTTGGGTACGGGCTTTCGATTAGGAACGTGATCGATGGATAGAAATGTCAGAACAGAATTTTATAAACGGAAATTATTTTTCAATAAATAAACTCTGCTTGGTACAAGAGCAATGAATGAAACTGGTCTGACAAATTGACATATTAGAAATTTAGTACTATATATATATATATATATATATATATATATATATATATATATATATCCTATCCCACGAACGCAGGTGTTCCTCAAGGCTCCATCCTATCCCACGAACGCAGGTGTTCCTCAAGGCTCCATCCTTGGCCCCACTCTATTCCTTATCTACATAAATGACCTTCCTGACGCAATAACTTCCCAAGTTGTCATCTACGCGGATGACAACACAATTTATTCCTGCCTCAAAAACAAATCTAGTCTCGCTGACAAAACTCGCCTGGCCCTGCGTCTCGAAAAGGACCTCCAATCGATTGTGAACTGGGGCATGAATTGGCTTCAACACTTCTAAGACAAAACTGCTCTCTATTAATCACCACAGAGATCCTTCCCTTCCCTCCATTAGAATGTCTGACGCTCAACTTCTCAAGAGCAACATTCTGCGGCTTCTCAGTGTCACGTTGACTGCTGACCTGAGATGGAATAAATACATTGAATCAATTTCCTCGTCCACTGCAAGGAAAGTTGGCTCCCTGAGCTGCGTCAGGAAGTTTTTCTCCCCGGAGTCGATCCTCCAGATCTACAAATCAACAATTCGCCCTTGCATGGAGTATTGCTGCCATATATGGTCTGGTGCCCGTTCTGTTTGCCTCGGGGTTCTTGATAGGCTCCAGAGGCGGATATGCAATGTAGTTGTCCCTGCCGTGGTGTCTCGTCTACAGTCACTGTCTCACAGACGCGCCGTCGCCTCCCTCTGTCTGTTCTACAAATAGTTTCATGGAAATTGCTTTGTGGAGCGGCATTCGCTGGCTCCCAGACATCATGAGTTCCAGCGACTTACGAGGCTGGCATCCCGCTCTCACCCCTTCACTCCTAAATGTAGCTTTCTCTTCTAATCTAATAGCTTCATGTCTCGCAACTCTCGCCCGTGGAACTCCCTTCCCTTTTCCTGTGAGCTCTAATCTCCAGCTATTCAAGTGTAATGTCAATCGACATCTCCATTTGCCTTGATCTATCCACTACCCTCATCCTTTCTTCTATCACTCCTATCGGATCTTGCTCTAAATTTTCTGTAACCTTTTGCGTCCTAGTGGCTTCCAGCCTTGCTTGTGGTGAAAGGCTTAATATATATATATATATATATATATATATATATATATATATATATATATATATATATCAAATATAATGTGCAGTTTAAATTATATTTTACGATGAATCATTCATACAAAAAGTAAATTAGTAAAGTAAATGATATAAAATGGCGAAAATCTTTCGCTAATAAAATTTTACAGATGCATTAACCTACCAATCACTCGATGAATTTTATGATCCTTCATACTTAAAATTATAAATTGTATTAGCTCTCCCTTAAATACGCAGTTATCTTTAGGCATGGAATTTTGTTTTGTTGTAAAATTCAGGTAGCATCCGAGACGAAAAAATACAATTTTTTTTTAAAATGTTTTATTCATAACGAATAGAAACTTGTGGAGCGTGCAGCCGCATTGCTAAGGTTGTATTTTTTTGAAAATATAAGTGAGGGCGGTTTTTTTTACTAATATGGCAATTTGAGAATTATTTTTGTTGTAAGAGATTATCAGGCAATGTGGCATGAACTAAATAGTTCAATAAGTAAAGTAATATCTCAGATGTCATCCCGAAAATTTCCACGATGGTTACAATAGAATTATATATATATATATATATATATATATATAATGGGCTGTCTCCCGTCGTTTTCTGACAGCTTAGTCGATTCAGTTATGAAAATCTCTGCGATAATCTCATGTGGCATTTAAGACCCGCTACTGATTTTCAAAGTAGGCCACGTCTGAAGCAAGTCTGAGGATTGTGAGATGAGATCACTATTAGATTGGCTGACATTTTAGATCTTGCTCTCGTTTCTTGAAGATGATTCAGACAAGCACATTGAAAATTGCTTAGTCCACTAAAACATGTTGATCTCCATTGTACCCGCTCCAAGGCTAAGCTCTCAAGGGTGTTATGTGGTATATTGACTGCTGACAATATATATATATATATATATATTTTCGAACCTCTTCATGGTGAATTTACCAGGAAGGTTACTTCTTGATGTTATCGTCCTGGGGAGGCGATCCCAGCATGTGTCACCTTTGAAAAGTGTCTGAAAACCATACCAGGGTTTGACACAAGCCTTGTGAATAAATTTGGATAGACGGAACTATGTGGAAGTTGTCAATGGTTGTGATGGCACAAAGTTACAAGACATTGTGACCGAGGATTTGAGCGTACTGGCCTTGTTCAGATTGTTTATGGAGCCAGACAATTCCTTCTCTCTCAGAAACTGTAACTAAGGTCCATTCAGAATAGATGCGTTATAAACCACAGGTGGATTGTGTCTGTGTCTTGAGCAACGCAAATATGCCTGAGATGACATCTACAGTAGGGATTGTCTATCCGTCCTTGAATAAAGGCTTTCTCGGATACGAAGAACCAACCAGCCACCGCACACAAATGCGTAAATAAAAAATTCCATTATTTCTTTAAAAATTACTTTGTTTAAGTTTGCATGGGTTACTGAGCTGAGTCGGTCTAGAGCCCGTCGTATATAATGATGGATTCTCGGAGGATCGAATCCTGTAAGAGAATTCATATTTTTCTTTATTAAGATTTTATTTTAATATTCAAGCCGGTAGATGAAAATAAATAAATATACTCTTTAATATATAAACTGTGTGTCTATTAAAGAGTGTATGTGTGTGTGTATATATATATATATATATATATAGATAGATATTATTTATAATTGGAAAGAGCTTAATATTGTTGGGATTGCTTTGAGTTTGAATTTTGGTATCAGAAGGTTGTTTTATATTAAGATGGTTAGTTTACGGACATGTTCACCATATTAATCCGCAACAATATAGAATATAGGCATTCAAAAACGAATTAATCACGAGGCAATTGAGTAAGAAAGACCGAATATGAGATTTCAGTCAAACAACATGCATTTATGAACAATTAATATACAATGTGAGAATACAATTGAGTTGAACTTTGATGGATAAATGAGAATAGACGTATTTGGCTGCGTAGAATATTATTGTGATTGTTTGAAGGTGTTTGCAATTGCTATTCAGATTTGTTCACAAAATTAACTAAGTGTCCAGTCACGTACTAAATTGTCCTTTGTGCTAGTTCAGTTATTAGTGTGTGTACGTAAGTTTGTCTGTATTATCGTCCAGAATTGGTAGGAGTTGCGTACCTTTAGTTGTGTGAGAATTTGATAGATTGTTTACAAATACTTATTAAGTAGTGAGAAAAAATGTCACTTTTTTAAGTATCGTAAGTGATGTTTGGATAGCGTTCCCGAGAGAGATAAAGTGCGTTTGTGGATTGTTGAGTCAGATATTTTGCGCGGCAAAGTCCTCTTTGTTCAGAGTTTTGACTTGCGTGGGTCAGTTTGGCATTTCTCTAGGAATGAAGGTCTGACTATATTTAGTCACCCCCCCACGTGGGAATAATGTGGCACAAGCCTGTTTAACGTTGGATCTCCGAGCCCGTGGGCTCGGCCAAAAATATGCCCATTGAACCAGTATAAACGGGTTCAGCGTCGGTTTACCTCCCCGAAAGAGAATCCGCCCTTCGGCGTTCCGCCGGGCACGAAGGGAGAGAGTTCAACCGATCAGCCGGTCGACCGAGATCGACTTGAACGACTGACTGAAGGTCTGACTGCAAAATTGATTCTAATTTCTTGCTTTTATACTTTCTGGCAAGGAAAAATAGGATCAAAAACGTAGGTAGAGCTAAGATATTTACTTGGATTGATGTGATGTGACCCTGGCTTTCACACTATTTGTCTGACGATCGGAAATAGCGTGAAATCCAGAGTCAAAATTCACATCAATCCGACTATATATATATATATATATATATATGTGTGTGTGTGTGTGTGTGTGCGCCTATATATATATATATATATATATATATATATATATATATGTGCGTGTGTGCCGATATATATATATATATATATATATATGTTGTGTGTGTGCATATATATATATATATATATATATATATATATATATATATAAGAAACGGAAGTAGAAAATGAGAGCGATTGGTGCCATCAAAAATGAATGAAAAAAAGATAGCTGAAAGCTGAGTTTCAAGCATATTGACTATGAAGATGCCACGGAGCTATTAGGCTATTGCTGAAAAATTAAAAGAGATGAGGGTAGGTCCCAAAAAATACACTAGTGATAGGTGTAGGTTATGCCTATACGAATATTTTCTATATTAAGTTTGAGTAACGATTCTGGAGTGTTGATCGAAATATCGATATTAATCAGTAGGTGTAGGCAGAATAAAAAAAAAAAAAAAAAAACATTTATTGCTCAACCTACCACCGTACTAGTGCTTAGTTGCACCATTTTTCCATTAGTGTAGTTGTCCGGGATCAGTTAGGTTCACATACGGTTTTGATTTGTTAAGTTATCTCGAGTACACAGTCCGAAAAGCGTTTTACTCACTGTTTAAAATAAAAATAAAATCTAGTGTGTATTTCAGTCACAGTTATCCAATAAAAATAATAGTGTCATAAAATACATATGACTTCATACAGGGATATCTTTGTTTGTAGGGCATTTAAACTATTTATTAAGACTATGGATTTTGAAAATTATTTTATTGTTTGTTTGTTTTTATGCTAAATTATTCAATGTAAAAATTTAATGATGTCGGGAAAAACCGTTAACTCATGTCTATTGTTTAATAGATTTTTATTATTTAGAAACTTAATAATGTGTAGTTGTTCATGTAGGCCAATAATATGTTACGGCAGTTTTTATATGCACAAAACCCTTTCAGAAAAATGTAAAGTACAAAAATAAATAAATCTCCATAGACACGTAAACCAGACTAGGCGAAATCATCTTCCGTTTTAAATTTAGACACCCCAACATTACCCTGACTTGACATCTGTGAATGTAACTTTATACTGATACAAATTATTAAGACCTTACACCCCTTTTTATTTAAACAATTGCTCTAGCCGTTACCATAGAAATTTTGATTTCAATAATGAATATGCTATTAAATCACGTAAATTTCAGAAATAAGTTATTCCAAAAACAATTTCGCCTGAAGATGGAACAGAGCTTACTTTAAGTCAATTTAATTCAAATAATTATCTTGATGTTTTCGGCTCTTGTTTTGAAACTTGAGAACTCTTATGTAGCGTGCTGGAATCCTATTTTTAAATAAATTATATATATATATATATATTGTAATGAATTCAATGTAGTTATTTATATGTATGTATTAATGTAGGTATATACATGAATGTTTATGTATGAATAAGCACAAAAATAAAGAAACCTTTCCTTATCGAAGCGTTTCGTCCACTGATGATTATCAAGTTAAGCTTTGTGGCAATTTACATATAGATTTATTTAATTTACATCTGAATTTTTTCATATCTATATCTATATGATTTTAAATATCTATATGATGTAAATTGAATATATCGATCTGTAAATTGCCAAAAAGCTTAACTTGATAATCGTCAGTGGACGAAACGCTTCGGTAAGGAAAGGTTTCTTTTTTTTGTGTTTATTCATACATAAACATTCACGTATATACCTACATTAATACATACATATAAATAACTACATTGAATTCATCTATGTGCGTATTATTTGAAGTTATTTTCCTTTGATGTGTACTGTTTATACGCGCCAGTTCTTGGCTTCGTGTGTGTGTGTGTTTTTTTTTATATTACTAGTTGAGAACTATATTTAATATATATCTTTTTAAATTTAATATACATATAAATATAATGCCTGCGTTTGTCAAAAGAAAATGATCAGTTTCAATGATATTTTCACTTTCACATTTCATTTACACGTCGTCACCTTTTGACATTTGCTGTAAATTGAAAACAAATATTTCCCCAAGCTCAGGTTGATTATCAAGGTTCAGATTCATTCCCATTTAAATTCACGCAAACTTCCTTTTTTCCGGTTTCCTCACCAGTAAATACATTTTAAAGATGCAATATTTCCTATTAAATGCGTCGGGGAACGAAACGTATGCTCAAATCAGACGTCAATTGTCCAACTTCTGTTTACCGCAAAACTGTCGTGACGCGATCGGTCGGATTTTGAAAGGCCGTAATAAGAACTTTTTTTATTTGTTATTTTGCTTCGCACTCGCGATGTTATGCACACAAGTGAAATCTTCCAAATATCACCTGAGCAATTATAATAACGCATTTAACTGCTTCTATCTATGACGGACCTCTTTTCTGTAAGGTCATTTTTAACTTTGTAATATTATCTTTCCAGTCTTTTCAAAATCGTTCATGCGGTCTGTTTCCAACATTCTTTTCCACAGAAGCAACGTTGTAAGATTATAACAACACTATTGCTATTTCCCTGGAATATTTTCAGCTATTTTATTTAATTCTGTTAGTTCAGATATTTACATTAATGATATGTCATGGAATACAAACGGAGTCATATATCATTATTTGCCTCCAAGCTCCAAATATGAATAATTCCACTGATAAATATTTTCCACAAAACGACCATTTTGTGCAACTAGCTTTTGTGTAGATGGATCAATGTTAACGCTATCAAGTAATGGGTCAGTCTTCGACTAATTTCCTTATTTTTATAATAATCACTTTAATTCATATCTCACATATATTATTAGTCATTACAATTTTAACTATAACACTCTACACTGAGTGTCTCTCTAGTTATTTATTGTATTAAATTTAGTATTATGTTTTTGCAACTTCAAACCGAATTACATGCAGGATTGCTTTAGACATTTTCTTTTTCAGTTGTCGACTCATTCCTCTTGACGTCCTGCGCATGATGTTAAGCAATGCCTCAGATCGATAGAGTAGAGGTTTTCAGGAGCGAAGAATAACCACCTATTAACTGCTGTTGTTTACAGACCCACCCTGATCCGGACTGGTGGCACCAGCTAAGGGAAAATAGTGAATCCCCAAATAAAAAATGGCAGTACGTTTTTTAGTTTTTTTTTTTTAATAAAATGATTAAGAATATATATATTTTTTAATAGCAAAATGACTATAAATGCAATACTAAAAAAAATATAAAAATACATTTTAGTAAAAATGCCAACAGTACATTTTATGATCTATAAACTACATACCTAAAAATACCTTTAATCTGAAAATATAACATTATGTACAGTATAGTCGAAAGCATAAAATTACATACAAAATATTTAAATTTCAGCATTAAATAATATATACATAAATATAAATAATATATATATATATATATATATATATATATATATATATATATATATATAGGAACTTTCAGTTCCTCTTTAACCGTAACGTGACAGTCAAAAATCCATATTGTCGCTATTTAAATTGCCAGGTCGAACAATTCATTAACTGGAAGAGCACATATGATTATATTGATCTTACGGTACCATGACATTAATACATATTCACATATGGAATGGCTCTAATTTTAACGCCTCCAAAAAAAAAATAAAATAAAAAATATACATATATATATATATATATATATATATATCTTAACCATCATACAGAACGCCTTCCATACGCATGGTTGATACTAATCTCGAAGTCGGTGACTCCATCCATCTTCAATTTTCTCCAGAGATGAAGTAGAGTGATTATATTGGATTAATTGTTGGGTCTGCTGCGTGAAAAGCTGGTTCACTCAGTCGTGATAGACAATTATTTCGTGCCAGAATCAAGTTTCCTCGTTTGAAAGATTACACTGAGTCAATGCACTAAAAAAGAATGTCAAATCTGGGATGATGCTTCTTCAATATATTTATAGATTCTTGATGAAAATCAAAGAACAATCTGATGTAACATAACTTCCCTTGCATTTTCTATGAATTTCTATTAATTGTTAGGATATGCGTTCCACATTTATACCTCGACTTAAAGATTTTAAACGCATTGCAATATCGGCAGCTCGGTATAATGATTTTACAGTTGAAATGGTTAGATGTTAGGAAAACTTCTATGCTACTAAAATCTTCTTCCAGTCGACCTTTATATTAAAAAAAGATGAGTCAGCATATATTACTCAATTCTTAGCCTAGTATTTTTTGTTGTTGATGTTGAAAGTTCAGTTGTTTAAATCGCAACCCATATATTGACTTTGTAAGGCTGAAAGTCAGCAACGCAAATCAGGATTGGCGCCAGTAGAATGGGAATCAGCTGAGCGAAAATGCAACTGCAAATTTCTTTCTTTCTCTCTCTTTCACACACACACACATAAGTATGTATTCGAAAATTATAACATATTTATGTTATAAAATCACTACAAAGCAAAGTTTCAACACTTCTGGTGTCTTATCACGTGATTGTGTTGAATGTAAAATAAAGAGTTTTAGAAGATTCAAATCGAACAAATTATATTTGCCATACTCTTTATTGTGCACTCTTAAGAATAGTATTTTTTGCTTATTGGAATTTATTCCGTATACACCAAACCATATATATATATATATATATATATATATATATATATATATATATAGAATGTATGAATAAATATTTGTATATTTCAAATATTCTTAAATTGAGGATAAATATTTGAAAAAATATATGTATAAATAATATTAAATAATTTGGAAATAAAATTGATACCCATGATAAAGTACCTCAAGTAATGAAACAATTTAAGATAAAAAGTTTAGGTTTTCGTTTCGTCAGTTCTTTTATGCACTCACATATCTGCGGTGATATATCAATCAATCGCCATTAATATATCGGAAATTTGTTGATAGTTTAGGAAAAATATGTCGGGAAGACCTGCTTGAAGAAATTCTAAGATGTACGATAAAACAGTTAGCTTAAAACCCTAAAACTAGGAGTTCCGAATTGCCGCATTATTGTATATACTGAATGCGCTCTCCAAAACAAGGCGGGAGCCATAAATATTCTAATCGTCCAACTACAGGTTAAAAATTGAAACAACATTCCAAATAAATATAACTGACAAACATGTCAACTATTTACATTATTCGGACTGGTGATCCTCATCGTTTTATTTGCCATGTCTAATGGATGGCAGTTTTCAGTTATCTCCTTTTACTTCACCTCTCCAAGTTCCTCACTGCCTTAATCACGTAGTGAACTCAATTCTATGGGTCCTTTCACTGAGTCTAACCAACGCCCTTATCCACTGTGTCATGTGTCCTGTGTATGAATTTCTGGGACTCATAAACTTGATGTCTTCAGCAACCAATTTTAACAGATCTCATATTGAGAGAAGCTCATGTCTATTTTATACGTTAAATCCTTTACTTCTGTTTATGTTGCCGGTTGAACAATGAAGCTAGAAGGTATAGATTCGTCTCGGTTTCAATGAGAGATGTGTCTAGTTGATTTCCTCTATTTTTTTTTTAATGTTTCAATCACATTTGTTATTAAATATCGCAGACTGTAGGAATACAAGATCTGCGCAAAAAAGGTGAAATGTTGTACGAATCTGAATGTAAATTTACTGTGGATAATCTAGCGATTAAAGCAATTTCTATACATTTTCGTCCTGGTAAATTGCTTTTCCTTTTAATTAAAATAGCACTCTTCAAACCGAAATCACGTTCAGTCTCCCACGGTGAGCAATTAACGCAGGGGATGTGTTGTTTTGCTAATGATCCCCTCTGTGTTCTTTCGCTCTTTAATTCGCTCTGCGATTTCATTCTTTCCCGCGACTTCGCTATATTTGCCGTGTTATTATTACAACAACATCATAGAATAGCAACATAGAAGAAAGGTTTTGATTTAAACACACACACATTGACTTGCATTTAAAACCTGGACAGAGTAAACTGAATATGCCCACAGAAATACAAAATATACCACTATACATCCAATCTATAAAAGTCCGTTTCCAAGCACCACCTCTTAATTGCTGGTGTTCCCAGGTCCACCCTGACCCGGGTTAGTAGCACCTGTTAGGGTCCCAGCTATGGGCAAATAGTTGACCCCGAAACTGAGGCAAAAAACATTACGAAAGTGTAAAAATAGGTTTTAATACCAGAAATAGTTTGAAAAAATTATCACCAGAAATAATTTTTTCAATGAAAAAGAAACTGTTACCAGCAATATATTTTGGAAAAAAAAATATTACCAACAATACATTTTTTTAAATATTACTAGCTACACATTTTTGAGGAAAAATACTACCAGAAGTAGATTTTTGACAAAACAAAATATAACCAGGAAAAAAGTTGTCGGGATTAAATGACCCATTGTAGTTGATATGTCATAAAACAAAACCAAACAAACAAAACAAAACGTTTACAAACATAAACAATAATGAGACTATTCATACGGAAATTAAGAAAATGAAAGCATCACTTGACATTGAGGTTGAACTTTCGAAATTTTTTTTAATTCTCACCAAATATACTAACAAGTTTCTAAAATTTATGAAATAAGTCTAGAATGAAAAAGACATCTCTAAAAGACATCTCTTATCACGCATTACAAAACTCTGGAAACAAAAAAAGTATCTCAAGAGCAGAGGTGTCACAAATGTATCTATTATGTTAAAAGTATTAAAGGGCGTGGTCTTAACTAGATTCTGATCATTATATGAATGTAATCTCGTCAGACTGTCCTGGGTCTGACGATAAACTACATCCGCGTCCTGGGTAATATGATAATAAGACAGCAAGTCCACTGATGAAAAAGTTTTGAGGAGCGTGGAACCACCATTTTAATCCTGGTGTTCCCCGGTCCATCATCACCCGGGCTGGTAGCACCTGTTAGGGTCCCAAATATGGGCAAAAAGTTAACCCACAAACTGTGGTCAAAACGTGTAAAAATAGGTTTAAATATTAGGTTGGTGCAAAAATAATGACGTAATAATGTCGTTTTTTGATGTATTTTTAATATCAAAATACGACATTATTACGTCATTCTTTTTGCACCAACCTAATACCAGAAATACTTCGTAAAAAGTTAATACGAGCAATAAATTGCTGAAGAAAAATTATTACCAAAAATACATTAATACCAGTAATACACTTCTGAAAAAAAAAAATTACTAGCTAGGCATTTAAAAAAAAAAAGTAAATTAACAGCAATAAAAATCTTACCAGCATTAAATAACCGATTGAGGTTAATATGCTGTAAAAGAAACCAAACCAAAAACTCCTCGGGAAATTTGGTTTTCGTTCTTGTAAGGGACATAATGATAACATGTGTTATCAAAAACTCTAGAAAATTGAATAGCATTCAAATAGAAATTTGTATATTTAGTATGTCGACCTCAAAGCCTCATATAGCATCAATAGGGACTTCTTCTCGTCCATTAGAAACCGCCTTCCAAGTTGCGAATCCGCTGAATGAATCGATCTAATAGAGAAACCTTATTGTTCCCCAAATATCTTACATGTTTGTCGAGGAACCCAGCACGGAAACATTTCAAACATTATCACGAGTACAATAAGTTGAAACTGAGAACTGTGGCCTATTTAATCTTTAGCCCAGCATTTTTCATCACAAAAGTGAACAATAATTATAATTCTGGTTTAAATATATTTTCCGTTAAATGTATCTAATACAAAAGATATGGACTTTATTTGCATTCTTTCTTGAAATAGTAAATTATGAAGTCAATTTGTAAGCAAAAACCCGCGGACATTATGTGTTTATGTAAATTTTTCCGATGATGTTTAAACCTAAATGCTCAAAGATAGCTATGAATCTGAGTTTTGTGGCAATACTTATCACATTAAACCCCAAATTTCTCATTAAGTGCAATGTTGATTTCCTAAACCAGGAAAAAAGTGTTATATTCTTAAATAGTGTTGTCAGATTGAGACATATATATATATATATATATATATATATATATATATATATATATAAAATGAATAAACCCTTATTTTTCTAGATATCAAAGAAATAAAATGTGCAGAAGAATTTGCATTGGTATTGAACCTGACATGAAATCTCGGATTGATATACGTTGTGCAAGTGAGTCAATTAATTTAATTTAGAAAGGATATACTGTTTCATCTGTGCCCTTACTATAAATACTTTCATGGTTATTGTGCTTATGAACTTTCCTTTAAGATACCTAGACTTTATGAATTTAAGCACCGTACTAGAGTTGGTGGAAAAGGAATATTTACATTGATAAATATTCTCGGTGGATGAAATGGGTTGGTAAAAGAAAACTTTCTTTTGTCTTAGGCGTATTGTCTATCTAACACGTGGACTCTCCCGTCGTTGATAGTCACGGGCTGTTTATCCGCACCTGCCAGACACCCTTTTACGACTTCTGAGGGCCAGGCACCTCAGTTCTTTGGAAGCTACAGTCAGACAACCAGCACATATGATTTGATTATAGTGGTGATGGTTTTGAGCAGAACCAACCTCACTTTTTGAAGGGACGAATACAGAGACCTAGTGCACAGTATGCCACAATGTCACCAAACAACTCTCCATAGGCTTTGAATTGAAAATTATCAATGTCATATAATTTTAGATTTTATGAATATGAACGCAGTACTAGATTGGCGGCATGCTTTAAACATTTTTATATGAAATAGCAAGATATAATCGGTGTTATTTGCAATAAGTTTCTTCTCATTGACTTCACGTGTATGCGATTATCTTCCAGATTCTGGCTTCCCTATGAACTTTGACTTTCAAAAAGATCAAAACAGTGTCAATCGATATCTTCTGTCTTTTTCATCTCTGTTCTTTGTCATCTCTACTTAATACATTTTTATCATAATCCTGCGTACTTATTAGACATCTTGCGTCTTGGTGGATTTATTTCCTTGCTTGGGGTAAACATTATTTTAAAAATGAAGAAATATAAGAAAAGAAAGAATTGTTGCCTCTACATTACAACTTACCTCTTTTCGGCGGCCATTGACAATTCTTTAAAATATTCAATCGAAGATTAACACTTACCTGAAAAAAAAAAAAGAAAAATTGTAATTTACTGCTTAAATTAAAAATAAACAGTCAACTTATGCATATCGGTTTAAAATGGACAAAGTTATGTTTTAAAAAAATGAGAAATTATTTAAATGGTTTAATAAAATGATCAATTATTAAAAATTTGTTTACGGTGAAACGTAATTTATCAAAAATAACAAATTAGCCTTTCCCAAAAAATAGTAAATTTAATGTGACGAATCTTCAATATCTATACAGGTAAACTGTAAAATTAGTCATAGGCACACACACACACACACACACTGGAGAATGACAACTGTGAATTCAAAACCTCGAGGAGGGTACTTTTGGGATCTTATAGCACATTATGCACTCTTGGATTTTGCATTCGTGACTATCAAAAAGTGTGACTACTTCTACACAGGCCTTCATCACGATCACCAGATCTTAAATGCGTGTAGTTTGGTTGTTCTAAGAAGTGAGTAGTTGTACACTTATATGCCAAGTGTGTATATATGTGTGAGTGAAAATTTTATATATATATATAGGAACAAGCTGTTCGTATAGAATAGGACTGACCTTCCTTTTCTAGTAAAAATATTTGAGGCACACGCATTGCATGATTTGTAAGTAAGAACTGATTCATCGCCATATCTTCCGATGGCTATAACTGACAACGAATCGGCATCCATTGCATAGATAGATATAGATATATTCGATGCCACTACTTTAAGAATGATTTTGGCTTTAATCTTGTGTTCGCCGAAAGAAAGAAACAAAGAATTGAGTACAGCATTTTATAAAGAGAGCTCCGTTCTTTACATTTATCACTTTCACTCTGTTTTATTTACACCCTTTCCGCTTTTTCATACACCACAAACAATATAGACACACGGTTGCATTTTTATATACACACACACGCACGCACACATATATATATACATATATATAAGGGTTATGATATTTTTGTAACCCTATGTTCTTTGTTTTATAAATGGAGGAAACTAACAGTAATGGAAGATATTAATTAGATTTAGTGTTTGAAAAAGGGCATCGTAAACCAAAAATTAGATTTTAGCTTATACGCTAATAAGGTTTTAAAGATCGCTATATTTCAGAAGCATCATTTTTTCAATTTGTTAATGATGTAATTGGATAGTACTTAGATTTTTAACGTATTTAACAATTTATATTGATTTTAGCTTTTAAACTACCATTTTATAAATTCAAAAGGTAATTTTAGTAGATTCACTATTTTGAGTAGACGATCGGTTCATTTTAAAGGGTTTATTTAATCTACCGTCCTGCGTACTGGAGCAGACAAATATTGTTTATAAATAATAAAGCACGCCTAAGAATACGGTCATTCCGCCTACAAAGAGGGGGGGTCGAATCCTGTTGGAGGGCACATTTTGTTTCTCGAGGACGGTCATTCATTAAAAATAAGTTTTTTAGAAAAAAAGATATATATATATATATATATATTTATATATGGAAAGAGAGTTATGTAACAGCTTTTTTTCAGATTATAATTACTGATATCATAGTACATATTTTGGTAGACGAAATAAATACTGTTTAAAATAAACGAATATGGGCATCCACTGTAAACAACGTTTGTAGTAACACACACACACACATTATATATATATATATATATGTGTGTGTGTGTGTGAACAATAAAATCGACCTTGGTAACCGAAACGCTCCTTTGAGGCTCAGTCGGGGTAAAAACACGCCAGGCTATATGACAGTTCCGTATAGGATACAGTTTCGATTCCTGTAGGAGGATGAATATTTTCTATGAGAATTTCTCGGACATTCAGGCCGGTAGAAGTTGTTTATTACAAACAGACCATTTAGTTAAACATTTGTATCGATAAAAAGAACGTATAAACACACACACACACACACATATATATATATATATATATATGAGAGATAGAGATGTATTCCATGGATTCTTAACTTCACCTTGTTTTCTTCATTAAATTTAAATCAGTGATGTCATAGGTTATTTCATGTACCTGAAACTAAAACTTTTTGCACCCATTCATGGGATAGTTCCAAAAGATGAGAAAGTAAAACTTTTATAGAAATTTATAAAAATCAAGTGCAGCTGCTTTTATTTTTTACGCAACGTCCATTGGACACCCAATATGCAGACTCTGCAGTTTGAATTCAAAACGAGGTGTTTCGTCTTCCAAATCAGGATGCATGAAAACTATCCAATCAATACGATTACGCCATGACAGTTGATGTCCGACACATTAATAAATTTGAAAGCCGAGGACGAATGTAATAACCGGAAGGCATAATTGAAAGTAGTTTATGAGTATTCTGCAATGTGCAGATCTACAATCAATTATTTCATTAACTTGAGTATGCCTGATGGCTAAAATACTAATGGCGGGCGACTTTCCTGCGCTCGAAGTTATTAAAACAAACCCGAGGCGTGTAAGGAAAATGGTTATACATGGTGGCTCATTTGAATAGGAACCTAGGCTCGGAAAAATTCTGTATTTTGTCTGAAGTATCAAGAAAGTAACATAATAAACGAGTTGAAAAATTAAGTTAATATTTTGAATGGATCGTTAGAAGACCCGATTTCCACCTGCAAGAAGAGGAAGTTGAATTAGCATGGAAAGGTCACAAGCGATAACTATCGTTCTGTTGTTAAGTTACAAGATACCTTAGACTCAAGAAAAAAAATTAGGTTGGTGCAAAAATAATGCCGTAATAATGTCGTTTTTTGACGTATTTTTTAACGTCAAAAACGACATTATTACGTCATTATTTTTGCACCAACCTAATAGTTACAAGAGATAAAACATGACATGTCGTTGATGATATCATTGATGGACACACAGACATTGGCACACAACCAAGATATATACAGAGAGATGGTAAGTTGCTAAGAGATGTGTAGCGATCCAACAACCACACCCGACAATGTACCTGATAATAATGTGATGAAAATGATCGGTATCTTTCAGTTAAAACATGTGAGATACAAATAAATGTGTTTCTTGAGTTACATTTGGTGTGACTTTTGTTTTGTTTATGCTAAAAGTGACGTAATTATTATTTTCTCTCTCTGATTATCTGTATTTTCATATTACCATATTAATGCCATGTCACCATGTTTAACACTAAATTCTTCACTCATATTTACTTATATTCAAAAACATTGTACCATATAATTATATATTACCTGTCTTCGGTTAAAATGAGGAATGATTGGTTTATATCTGGACACTTATTCTCTCTTTCTCTCTCTCTCTGATTTTTTGTATTTTCATATTAACGGATGTCTCCTTAATAACATGTCATCATGGTTAACTTTAAATACTTCAACCAGATTGACTTTCATTCAAGCAGAATTGTACCAGGTAACTAAAAATTACTAGTCTTCATTAAAATGAGAAATGAAAAATAGTTGACCTGGTTTATATTATCTAAACACAAACTATTGTCCCCATCATTGTTTCTGCCGTTGTCCAGTCCGCCATTCGTATATTGATTATCGATCCGTATAATCTTGAAGGAATTTCGAATTGAATATAAGGAGGTAGGTTTTTCTTTTTTCAATGCCCACGTCTACGGCTATCTTGTCTGGTGATTAACAACGGTACTCAGTTAGTATTCAGCCAGTTTCATCTATTAGGTCATTGTACGTGGGAAATTCTGAGTGGAGAACACGAAAATTTAGACCTATATTCTGTTGAGTACTCCTGCTACTTGTCACGCTTGATTGCACTCACCGTAGTTTAAACGGATTTCTAGCTCTTTTGTAACAGTAGTAATGCAAAAAACTAGATGATATATTCTTGGACATGGACGGAGAAAGGAAAACAATCTACACTTGTAAATTAAATAAAGAGTTTAGTTAGAAAATACCTGAAGTTAGTAGGATCAACAAGCACCCGATGAAAGTCGGAGTGCACAACGACTGAAACGTTATTATAATAACAAAGATGAAGACAAAATGCATGTATGTAATGAAAGAACAGCCTATCAAAATAATTATATATATATATATATATATATATATATATATATATATATATATATGCGTGTGTGTACGTATATAATTATTTTTTTGAAAATATGATACCATAGCTACATAAGAGTTCTCATGTTTTAAAAATAGAAGCTAAAAAACAGCTCAGTTTCATCCTCAAGCGAATTTTGGAATAACTAATATTGTATTTTACGGAGCTTTATAAGGATATACATTCGTAATATAAATTACATGGAAACAGTGAAACCAATTATTGTAATAATGGGTGTAAGGGTGAACATATCGTATCAATATTGTGTAACTAATATGTTGATACAATATGAGAACTCTTATGCAGCTATGTAATCATATTTTCAAAAAAAATAAATTATAATTTAGGCTTTACTTATGTACAGAGCATCTTTTTTTTTTAAATAAATACAAAAATACTAAAGAACTTTGGATTATTAACCTAACGGTTCTTTCCTATTTTTTCTATATTTACACACACGCATATATATATATATATATATATATATATATATATATATATATATATATATATATATATATATATATGTGTGTGTGTGTGTGTGTCACAGATTATAAGACTATTATATCTATTACTGCAAGTTGTAAACCAATTACATAGCAAAGGGAAATCGGAGAAGAAGTGACATCAATGTGGGTATATTTAAATTTTATCTTGTACGGTAGTTTCCTTGGACAAGAAGTTGTTCCTTACATATGGAAACCACGCGATGCCAAATCCAGGTTCAAATTTCACAGGAGACTGTTTTTTTATATCTGGATAGTTAGAAGTTTTCAAAACGACATCATTTCTCCAACGAACGTCAGTTGGAAGAAAGCCTTTTTAAGGGCTACATTAATTAAATAATAGACAACGATTCAACGTTTAATTAATACTTGTCTGCTAAATGAATTATCCAACGCTTTTGTTTCCCTAGACCTCGTACATTATTATAAGAGCGTTTCCCTTGCGATTCAGTAACATTGATAAATCAATTTGTTTGTACGAGTCTACTTGTCATGACTCGAGCTGAGACGAAATATCAAACACGAAGCATTTTAAAAATCACTATTATCATTAATGCGATTGCACTCAATATTCTTCAACTGTAAACAACGTTAATTTTATGCGTAAAATAAACGCAACACACAAGCTTGATTTTTGAATATTATTACATGTATCGACAACGACATTTTAAACACCGTTATATGTTATTATTTAGTGGATATCGTATTTCAGTGGACGCTCGATTTATTAAAGTATATATTCATTTATTTTAGAAAAGTAACTGTTGCTAGATCCGACGTTCTTTAGACAAACTTGGTTACGATGGGCCCCGTTGACCGAGCAAAGACAAATAAGGCATTTAAGTGCAAATTTCATCATATATTTTCGAAACATTCATATCCGCCCATTTTCGTATATTAACTAGGGTAAACAAAGCAATTTTTAAAGAATTAATGGATATTTTATTTATTAATCCGACAGATTTTATGACGTAAACACTATTTTTAGTGGATATACTGAGTAGACGCTCTGTTAATCGATTAAACTGTATATTTATTGTAATAGCCTGCATAATAGATAAACAAACGACTTCCGGTTAAATAACCGCCATAACAGAATACCCACAATGCACCACTAACCCGTATATATATAAATAGCCGAGAAAAATAACAGCATATGTGGCCCGACGATTGCATATAGCATGAAACAGACTGTCGCCTCTAAGTGTTGACTTCTATGTTCACTTTTATATTTACACACGCTCTATCTCTGATATTGAGCACTTTATTCCATAAATATAGCACACCTTAAGACTATATTTCTTATATATATATATATATATATATATATATATATATATAATACAGGTAATAAATCCGTTGGTATATAATCCAAGTATATTCTATGACTATTAAAACTGATCCACAAAAACGGTTCAATGTAGTTATGTTATAGCAAAATTACACATCAAAATCGAAAATTACATCATACCCCAATAGGATTTTGTATTTTGTTGTTTAATATATATATATATATATATATATATATATATATATATATATATATATATATATATACGTACGTACACAAGGCATTTTTATGTTAATACATTCTTTTTATAGATACAAATGCTCTTTTTCTATATATAAATAAACAGTACTGAACAACATTTACTGGCCTGAATATCCGAGAAATTTTCTTAGAATCGAAACTGTATTCTAGACGGAACCGTCATTTAGGTTGACGTGCCTTTAACCTTTTCGGCCACAGATGAGCGTTCGGCTAGCAAGATCGATTTTACTTTCTTTAAACTTCAATCTTCTATGAATCTCACGTACGTTCATATCTGCTCATGCCGTATCAAATGTAAACAAATGACGTCACGCATTATGAAATGGACAATGTCCGACAATTATTTTAAGACATATTTATGTTTATACATTCTTTTTCTAGATACAATTATTTAAGTAAATGCTCTGTTTTTATAATATATATATATATATATATATATATATATATATATATATATATATATATATATATATACAGAGAGAGAGAGAGAGAGAAGGAGAGATTCCTCATCGGTGATAAACTGCATTTAAGCCATGAAAGATTAATTATTTTCTTTCTTTCAGGTGGAACTGGACCGTATCTTCGTTAATTCCGAAGACACGTCCATACATAATGTTTGGCTACACTCTTTTTCCGAGCAGACCAGACTTCTAGTTAGTCTAGACAATCTCGTTTGCAGACACCCGTCCAAGCTATATATATATTTTTTGTTCAACAGTTTCATCTAGAGAACCCAGACAAAGAAAAGAAGGCATGTTGCGTTACAATCAACGCCAGTACGTTCAAAACATCGAAGGCTTCCAAAGATTTCCCAATTTTATTCACGACCATCGGCACAATGAGACATAATGTGGCCAAGAATTTTAGAATGGATTTTACCAACAAACGCCTTATTTCAAAAGTGATGGAACCAGAATATCTTGATTCGAACTCTTATCGCAGTTATCATAAGTGCTATTCATACTCAAGATTCTTCCAAATACATGGTATGCCACGTAACAAAAGGTGTTCAATATATTTAACATTATTTACACCATTGTTGCAGTTAACACAGAATTAACAGAGAAGTGTATCATTTGAACAACTGCGTTTTCAGATTTTGGTATTTTACATCTTTTTGAATTTTTATGGCGTTCTCTGTATATTTCCCTACGACTTATGCATATTTCATATTTGAGTGATGGG
>OZ010591.1:76468692-76483692 GCA_963932145.1 Acanthosepion lycidas | reverse complement strand
CGTCCATGGGAAAGTATTTTTCCCTGGAATTGTTAATGAAATTACTTTTACTAAAAGTATATATATATATATATATATATATATATATATATATATATATATATATATATATATATATATATATGTGAAAATATTGTAGAAAATAGGAAATAAACTGGTTTGGTAAATAATCCAAAGTTCCTTAGTATTTTTGTAATTATTTTTAAAAAATAGTGCTCGATACGAAAGTAGAGCATAAATATAATTATTTATTTAAAAATAGGAGGTGAGGAGTTCCACTGGCTTTAAGATAGAGAAGATCCGTAAAATTATGTTTAGTGAATTTAAAAAACTTAACTTAAAGATAACAGTCTCTTCTAAATTGAAAAAGTAAACTTCCTCGACGTAACCCTAGACTTACAGAGCAACACGTACCAACCTTATAGAAAACCTAATGCTAACCCCTTATATATACACCCGAAGTCAAATCACCCTCCATCCACAATTAAACATATACCCTCATCAATAGAAAATATAATTAGCAGTAACTCCGCTAAGAAAGTAATATTCCACCAACATAATGACTTCTACAACACTGCCCTAAAAAGTAGTGGTTATAAAAATGCTAACATTAAATATAGGGACAATTGCAATAACCAAAAGAAAAAAAAAACAGGAAAAGAAACATCATTTAGTATACACCTCCGTTCAACCAAATGGTTAGTATTAAACTAGGACTGAAGTTCTTAGCTCTAATCGATAAACACTTTCCCAGGCTTAGTAATATATTCAATAAGAACACACTAAAATTGAGTTATTGCTGCACTGAAAATCTAGAACGTATAATAAGAAGACACAATAATAATATCATGAACAAACCGCCTTACCTGAATAGTTTTAATAACTCTACACTTAAATCAGATAATGATAGGGAAAAACTATGCGATGGTAGTAACCCGGTAGACTGCCCATTAGAAAATAAGTGCTGCATCAAATCTGTGGTTTACCAATGCACTATATCATCCACTGAGAACCCTAACAATAATATGATATACATTGGGTCCACGAAAAATGCCTTTAAAACCAGATGGAGGCAGCATAAATGCTCCTTCAACAACATAAACTTTAGGCATCAGACCTCTCTCTCTAAATATTTTTGGCACCTGAAAGAAAAAAAATAGGACACCCAAAGTAAAACTTGGGATGACCCATGCCCTTTGTGCCTCCATGAGAAACTACACATTATTAAGCTTCTAAACAATAAAAACCTATTAAACAACCGGCAAGAATTAACGGTTTTCTGCCGACACAACCGAACTTACGCTCTGAATAACTAGCTAAAAACACGCATACAAAAAAATAAATTTTAAAATCCATAGCCCATATACATAGTTTTAATAACCTACAAAAATCGATAACCCTTTATGAAGTCGTCAAATAACAAACGTTACGGCCTTTTCATATACACAAATCCCTTTCATAAAGAGATATATAATAAAAGAATAAAATAAAAATAAATAAATAAATCTCCGTAGACGCTCAAGCCAGACTATGCGAAAACTTCCTCCGTCGTAAATTTAGCCACCCCCACCTTACCGTGACCCGGCATCTATGAAAGTAACTCTATACTGATACAAATTATTAACACCCCACCCCTGCCGATTCTAAACAATCCGCCCTTGATGTTACCATGGAAATTCTTGATTTCAATTCTGATCATACTATTAAAACTCGTAAATAATCATTCCCCAAAAATTTCGCCTGAAGATGGAACAGAGCCTACTTTAACTCAAGTTAATTCAAATATTATTTTGCAGTTTTCGGCTCTTGTTTTGAAACATGAGACCTCTTATGTAGCGAGTTGGAATCATATTTTTAAATAAATAATTAATTATATATATATATATATATAATTTATTTATTTAGGTAGCAATTTTTCATTTATGCTTGTTTCATTAAATAATATAAACAAGTTTTCAACGATAATATGATTAAGCTTAACAGGAACTTACTTAAAATAAATAGACAAACATTGTCTATATTATTTAATGAAATATGCATTAATAGATTATGTATGGATGTATATATTAGGTTGGTGCAAAAATAATGACGTAATAATGTCGTTTTTTGGCGTATTTTTAACGTCAAAAAACGACAATATTACTTCATTATTTTTGCACCAACCGAATATATAAATATATATATATATATATATATATATATATATATATATATATATATATATATATATACGCACACACGTATTTGACCAAAATATATCAGGATTACGCAGTTTCATTGACCTTGAAATCTTAACCTCGATCGCGCATACACAATAAGTTATAACGTTCTTGCTCATGTCCGTTATGTATATAGGCAGTGCTTGAATGGAAACTATGTTAACTGAGGTCGTGTCCCCACACCAGAATTTCCTTCAGTGAAAATTAAAGGGGCAAAAGTTTTTGGCAAACAATAACATACCCAAGGCCTGAACATTTCCATTTTCCTCAAATCTCGCCATTTTGCGACAATTTCCTCCTAAAAGTCAAATCCCATTTGGAAAAAAACAATTTTTAAAGACGTCGAGGAAATCGAAAAGTATGCAACGAGACAGCTTCCATAAAAGTTTCCATCAATTAAATCGATGCTGGATGAAGTTTGTTGCTTCAAAAGAGGACTTTATCGAAGGAGAATACATTCTGAATTGAAAGGATTTTTAGTTTTCTTTTCATAGCAACAGTCCCGATATACATTAGTTCAGTCATCGTATATGGTGTGTGTATGCGCGCGAACTTTGATAATACGATATGCAATTGTGTGTTGATTCTAACTTCTTTACTCAGTCCCAATATATGATCGCATGTAGTTTAAATTTTAAATCTAATAATATTCACAGAGAATATCGCCAGACGTGTGTGCATTATATTAACATTTGTGTATACCATGCAAGAAAAGGATGTTTCTCCAACCACAAATACTCAGCGAAACCTTAGTGAACGTACGTTAAGAAAAATAAAATTACGGAATGACAAACAACAAGCAAAAAGAAAAAGACACATGAGAAAATGTGATGACGAATGATTGATATCCTTGTAGCTTTTATTTTGCATTAATAAGAAAACACAACACACAGGGAAATGGGATTGGCTTGTGCGCGACAAATTTGAAAATTTTTTATTTGATCAAAACATCTCAAATATTCCTACTTGCCATAAAGCAAATGTGGAGTTTAACATCTTATTTCCTACCAAGCGTGTGACTTAACTACACAGTTGTTAGTCTAAGGATGTATATAGTTGGAATAATGTGAGTTTGTGACCCTGGGTTTCGCGCTTTTGCAGTCGTCAGACAAACTGATTAATTTTTAATGTTTTGATATATATATATAGGGTTGCGTATATCGCTGTTTTTATGTAGGTGGAAAGAAAAAAAACTGTCGCCGTGAGGCCACTCATAATTACGCAAACATGCATACATACACGCCCGTACACACATTGACGTACGCAGACACACACACTCTCACCCACCGGAGCTCACACAAATATAAACATATGTGAACAGTATGGGACTTGGTATATCTACGTATGTATGTGTCGTTGTATACATACGTACGTATTTGGTTGCTGTATTCAATGTTGGATTGTGTAGCGAACATTTTTTTTTATTGTTGCACTGTCAACGCACAAACCGTTTTTCTATTTTTGTTTGCTCAATAATATTTTCACGCACGCACATATATACGTATGATGGTTTCTGTGTAAGGTTATAATAGGTAAAAAATGGTATTATTTTTAATTTTTTAAGTCTGTTTTATTTATTAGTTTAAAACCGTTTATTTGCTTGTTTTTTTGCGATTGCGCATATGTAAATGGTAAAAATTCCAATTTCTAATACTTATTAGTATTTATGCAGTGGTATTAATTTGGCTGGGGGTGAGAGAAGTAATTATAATTGTGGGCAGATACGATCATTGTAATTTACGCACTAATACGGCAACAGTCATTGTGATGGGGTAATAATGATGATAATAAAAATTGTAGTAGCAAATAGTTATTGTAAAGTTGTAGATATTATTAGTAATGGTGGTGGAATGATGAAGACAATAACTGCAATTATTATGATGGTAGTTTGGACATGAAGATTATTGATGGTGTCATGATGTCAGTGGTTTCTCTTTTCAGGTTTATAGGGCCAATGGTGGTTTATGTGTTGGTGTTGGTTGTTTTTTTCCTCCCATATCCATAAAAACAGTGATATACGCAACCCTATATAAATCCAAAGTTTTAAAATTAATAATTTCGTCTGACGATCGTAAAAGCATGAAACCCAGGGTCACAAGCTAACATCAATCCAGCTAAATCTGTTAGCTCTATCACTAATATTAAGCGTATATAATATCTAAATAATATATATGAATTTCATATATTTCACATTATATATATATATATATATATATATATTTATACACATTTTACATATATATAAACATATATACACACATTTCACACACACACACACACATATATATATATATATATATATATATACGTGAATGTACTGCTCCCCTCGTAAAATTGAAGAAAGCTGCCTAGTAATAAGAAAAAAACTTGCAGCCATGCATATTTCAGCCGAAATCTTCATGTGCCAAATACGGCACGAATTCCTGAACCGGTTTGTCTCTTAGGTTGGTGCAAAAATAATGTCGTTTTCTCACATAGTAACATATGTGAGAAAACGTCATTATTTTTGCACCAACCTAAAAACATCACACGTATAGGCGTAGTAGTGCGACACAAGCAAGAGAATCTAACGAAGGCAACCATATTTCAGAACGCTTTTGAATTGACTTTCTCGCCGATAATTCTCCGAACAAGTCGTGAGAGAATTGTCTATTCCGATATTTAACCCACAGAAGGGGCGTGACGAATTCATGCTTTTTACAAGAGCGCTAAGTGAACTAAAAAAAATCCAGCAGTAAATAAACTCGACACGAGGATTTTATTTTCTGCGCCGATAAACTGTACACTATATGTATCTCTTGGGAATTCTTTACATTAACACACACACACATCTATCTATCTCTCTCTCTCTCTCTCTATATATATATATATATATTGAAAATTATATATTTTTATTATATATCAATAATTTTAGCAAAGCACAAAGTGAACGTGGAAAAGTTTTCATGTGACGCATTTTGTCTTTTAGGACTATCAAACGAAGTGACGTGTGAAGTCGAATCAACGTAAACATCACTTTCGTTTGATGAACTCCTAAAAGACGAAAGACATCACACTTTTCTAAATTTTATATATAACAGAAAGAGACTAAGTCCGACAATTATTTTAATATATTTTATTGTTATACGCTCTTTATAAATATGTACGCGACCAAGCATGTTCTTTTAAATACCTAAAAATTGTCATGTCTTATGTAAGCCGAAAGTTTAGATAGGATTATATATATATATATATATATATATATATATATATAGTTTCTTCTTTTTTTTTTTTTTTTTTGGTTTTTTGATTCTTATCTAGAAATATTCTGTACAAACTATTGTATAGGCTAGAATAGGATTGGAAAAAAGGGCACATAATATTTAATATAGTAATATTTATTTATTATATATGGAATTTTTTTATACAGAATTAAAACTTTGTTACTTATAATTGTATTTTCAGTGTTTTTTCTTAAAAAATAATTTGTTTTCCATTTTTATAAAACTTTTTTATTTTAACCGGTTTCACTTAGCTTCTTAAAAATTATTTTCACTGTTTCTCTCTCCACGGGTTGATGCTTATGTTTTGTACCAATGAAAAAAATGAAAATCAAGGGGCGTAACTTTCTATATATGGCTTTTATTGAAAGGGGAAATTTGTAGAATCTATTTATGCCATGAATTAATTATTGGCTTGAAATTGTTGATGAAAAATATTTCTTTATTAATCCGCCTTTGTTTAGTGGCTCTCTAGTCGCACTGGTAGAATGAGAAGACTCTAAAAATAAGCAAATTTTGTCCTCCGTACCCTTCTGTATGTTGCCTAAAGGGTATTCTGCTGGTGTTGGGGTCTCTGCTTGAATAGTGAACTGTCATCATTTGCCGGTGTGACTGGCGGGTTTCGCCAATGTAATGTTTATGGCAACCTTTGCTTGTAATTGTGTATATTAAATTCTATGAGCCGCACGAGAAATCATTTTGAATTTTGATCCGTCTTTGAACTGAAATTCTAATAAGTAGTTGCATTACCAGCAAAATGAGGGTCTTTGTGTTCTTTGTCATTTACTAGGATTGCTAGATGTAGTTGTATGTGCGTGTACATTTTTGTGTGTTTTGGGTTGAAAGTTGAGAAATAAAGGTTGAACATTTTTTCCTTTGTTTCTCGGAGTGAGCGAATGTTAATTTGTTTTGATTTTTCAATGCTACTGCTAAATAAACATTGAGGTTATTTTCAACGCTGCTAGTCGGTGATGTCTTGCGGTCGTGTTTGAGACTATTGTGAATAACAACAGTACTATTTTCTTTATATTGAGTAATTCTAATAATTCCCACACATTTTAGGCATTAAAATTTTAATCTGTCAACTGAGAAATCATGGCATAACAGTTGTGTAATCATAATTTATTCTATAATGTTAATCATGATACATGGTAAAAATATATAAGTTTGCATAAAACAGTAAAATATATAATCCTAATATTTTTTGGCATAAAACTGTAGAATACGTAATCTTAATATATTTGATTTTATCGCTTCTTCAATTGATTCAAACATATTTAAATCATCAACTAGACTATTTCAAAACAGTATATTTAAACGAGAATACAAGATTCATCAATCAAATGTCTCAAATAACTTTTCTTTCATGCACTTTTGCATTGCTAACGCATTATTATATTCATTAAAAATAAATTTAACTTTGCTAAATTTGAATGTCTTTATTATATCCCGATTCAAAAATGTTACATTATTTCTCGGACAATCATTTATATTCTTAATTATAATGCATCCTACTGTTTAATATTTAAAATTTCATCAAAATCATATACTTTGGGGAACGTATTCCTCATCTGATATTTTCTTTTACCCTTTTCACAATTCAATAGTTTTCAGCCTTACATTCTACATTGTTCTCCCTGTGCAAAAAGATATCAGGTGTTAAAATCCTTACATAAAAAGAACTGTTATATACCATTTTTCTCACGTTTTCCTTACGCAATAATATGAAAGAAGACTTGTCACACATGGCAAAGAACATTTTCTTTAAAAAAAAATCACAATGAGAATACGAGTCATTTGATTATTTTCTTTTTTCTTTTATTCAATACTTCGCTGCAGAAAAACGAAACTCCGACATAGAAAGCAAAAACCATTGGTAAATCTACACCGGCTGTTTGCAGCAAATACGCATGCTCCGTATGGCGGATATTAAGGGAAAAAAAAGAGTCTTGGTTTTGGAAGGAGTGTGGGGGCATAACAGGTGGGGAGACGGAAAAAAATGAAAAAAATAGGAGAGCGTAAAACTACAGAAAATGTAAGGAATAATAATAATAGTAATAGTAGTAATAATAATAATAATAATAATAATAATAATAATAATAATAATAATAATATGATGATTGAAAAAAATAAGACGTGAAGGAAGAAAGCCATGAAGAAGAAATCGAACGACTGGAAATAAAAAAAATAATATTGGTGAGACTAGAGAAAAAAAGAAGAATCAAATAAAGATTGAAACAAATGAATATAAAAAGAAAATGAGAAAAGTAAAAACAACTGAAAATTATGACTTATGTTGGCAGGACTTAGTGAAAGAAGAAAATAAAAATTTCGCCGCCGTCATTATTATTATTATTAGTGTTAAGAGCAGAGCGCGATTTAAAAAAAAAAACAAAAAAAAACAAAAAAAAAACAACAGGTGTTTGACAATATTAAATAATATTTCGACAGCATGTCTCTCTTAGAATTATATTTTCAAGTATATAAGTATATAAATCTACAAAAAATGGTATGTCTTAGTACAGACGTTTTGGCAACTTATAAGATGTGTTTGTACAAATTTATAAATTATAAGTCTTTGTACAAACATTTTAGTAACGTTTATACAAAGACTTATGTTTTGTTAATTTATATACTTTTATAGTTGGACATTTTGTTTAAAATGTAAGTGTCGAAATATTGTTCAGTAATATCAAACTCTGTTTTTTATTTTCTTTTTAATTACGTTTTTATTTTAATTGCTGAAACATATTGCAGGACTTACGACATACATTGTTTATTAATAATAATAATAATAATAATAATAATAATAATAATAAGAAGAAGAAGAAGAAGAAGAAGAAGAAGAAGCAGCAAAAGAAGAAGCAGCAAAAGAAGAAGCAGCAAAAGAAGAAGCAGCAAAAGAAGAAGCAGCAAAAGAAGTAGTAGAAGCAGAAGTAGTAGAAGGAGAAGAAGAAGAAGAAGCAGCAGCAGAAGAAGAAGCAGACGAAAAAAGAAGAAGAAGAAGAAGAAAAAGAAAAAGAAAAAGAAACAGCAGCAGCAGAAGAAGATGCAGAAGAAGCAGCATAAAAAAAGGAGCAGCAGAAGAAGAAGACGGTAGGAGCAGAAGACGATGACGAATGGCGCATACAAGAGCGATTTAAGATAGAAGCTATAAGTTACATGAGAAAAAAAGAGAAAAAAAAAATTGCGAATGAAGATTGATAAACCGTAAAAATAAATCTGACAAATACTTTTTCGGTTATTTAAAGCCAAAAATCTTTTTCAAAATTTAAGAATCAATCTTTCTATTGGAATAAGAATAATGATTTTTTATATTTTTTTCTGGGTGTGGTTTCAAATATTTAACCCATAGCTGTGCAACGGAGATGCCATCATACCTTTCCCCAAGGGTATTTCCACGTAAGTGATTGTAACAAATCTTACTGGAATCCGAACTAGACTCTCCGATTTCATATTCCGAGCCGCTATCCATTACAGCACACGCACGTACTGAAAACGAAGAGTCATGCGACAGGAGCAGTTGAAAATTGATAAAAGAAAAATGATGTCCCGATGGAAGATGAAGCAGAGTAGGCCAGCAGCAGCCCGAAAAGAAGAAGAAAAAAGAAGAAAAAAATGGCTGTCTGCAAGAAAGAAAAAGGTAGTAGGATGAGGAAAATGGTGGAAGGACAAGAAGACATAGATTAATTATGACTTTCGTTGTAGGAAGAAAGAGAAAGATAAACAAATAGGATCAAAAAAGTATGATAAAAAATCTTTGAATGAAGCGAAAAAAATACTGTACAATATTTAAAAAAAAAAAAGAAAAAAAAAAGCATTACCTGTTCTAACGATTCTTAAAGAGAATTGATTAGTAAAGACGCACATCAGCCGATGGCTCTGCACCTGGTCGTCTCATATAGATTTTTGAAGAGCACACTGCTAAAAACATGAACATACGGTTCCCTGACGTAGAAAACAGTATAACAATCGAAATCTGACGTACCGTTTTGCGGTGTCAGGACTCCTGTCCTGACACATTTCTCCACCTACCGTGTTATCGTTCAATTTTTAGCAATAGCATGCCTGGCATATATCAATACCGTTAATGCCTATCTGTAAGATCGGAAAGAGTGAATCTAATCATCAGTTTCCTGATCATTGGCCAGATTTGGACACTACTGATAAATAAATATAGTAGAATATTTATGGGGGCATGGCGTACGGTTAGGTGTATGCTAGAAATAAATTATATGCTTAATGAATCACTGCGGGCCACATTCTCAGGGGGTGCAAAATGATTCTAATAGTTTTTTTTTCTCTCTCTCGCAATTCTCATCTTTGAAAATCTTCTCCGATTTCTTGGTTCCATGCCACAGAATGTCTTACAAAATTAAGATGAACCGTCAATCGCCATCTTCTGTCTTCTACAATCCAGTTCTTTAATTTCCTCAAACAGTAGTTTCACACTTTTCTCTTCAGTGTAACACACTTACATCTTAGCGGCATTATCGCCTTACTTTTGATGAATAAAAATATATTATTTTGACACGAGATTTAACAAAATATTCCAGGTCAATGACTATCAAGCTGTTTTCTTGTGGGTCAAATCGATAATGCAGTTTAGGCATTGTTAGAACAAAATTGTCGTAACACAACTGCTAGCTAAGTAGATATATAATTTACAGCATACTTTTGACACGTTTCTTCCCAATAAAGGTTTCTCAAAAAACAAACAAATTTTTTTGTCAATCTGAGAACTTATGCTTATCGGAAACACTCCCTGAGAAAGTAAATACAAAACACATCAAATAAATCCGAGTATGAATCAGTTTTACAGATTTACTATAGGGGGAAAGAAACTGAACAAGAAATAGTTTGTGCTAGAGATAGTTGCGTTCAACAACCCAAATTTTACAAAAACAAAACAAATCTTCTTTCTTTTTATGTGCCATTCAGGACGTAGGCGATTATGGCTCTCTACCTGCCTTTATCCTTTGCAGCTCACAACAAGATAAGTTCCCTCTGCTTCCTCCCAGAGACTACATTCTGTCATCCACTTACTTTAGTCCGCCAGGTATGTCACGCATTGTTTTCCCTTGTCTCTCTGTTAGACCCTGAGTATCTTTCCCCATTATGTTTCCCAGAAACTTCAGCTGTCTCTTCCTGATGTTACGAAATAAGTCCCGCCCTTGTTGGTATCCTGTCGAAGGCATCCTCGTTGCTCGGCTCGAGTGTCTTCTTCCAAGAAAACTTACTCACACAGTCTCTCTTTCTCACAGACAAACACACTAATATAAAAGAAAGGTACAAAAATTATATATATATATATATATATATATATATATATATATTTAGGTAGAAAAAGAGTCCAAGAAAGAGAAACATCAGATCAAGTCAAACGTCCATGCCACATGTTAATTGTTATTTTCTAAATCGGGCACGGACACCTGCAATGATCGAATATATATATATATATATATATATATATATATATATGTGTGTGTGTGTGTGTGTGTGTGTGTATATGTGTATACACACACACACAGGTACATATATACGTACTTTATATATATATATATATATATTCATATAAATACACATACATATATATATATATATATATATATATATATATATATATATATATATATATACCCACACATAAGTGTATATCAACATATACCCGCAAATTTGTCATTTTCTTTAGTTATTAATTTAAAGCTTACAGTTCCTGAAGCTGTATTGCCATTAAGAGTACGTTTACCTTTGTAATTTGTGTCCATTTCAACTTTTAACCTGTGTAGCAGTGCGTTGACAATGGTAGAATATTCATATCGTGAGCCATCAGATATATTTTACGCATACAGCTGTCCGAATGTTAATGGACGCGAGTATGCACGGCTGCATCAGTTTACGTTTCAGACAGGAAGGTAGCTGAGCCATCCAAACTTTGCTGTGTTTATCGTTGTTGCTGAGAAAAGATCCGTAGCACCACACAAAATGAATCGAACAAAATCATGATCAGTTCGTACGCCCGACTACGAATAACACATTTTAAAAGCTGTCGGTGACGATCTAATATATCTTCACTTGGCTCTAGTCTGTCGTACATCTCATAGTACAGTATGAAGGGTACGTCAAATGCAGGTTTTATATCCGTATCAACTGCAACGTGTGCATGGTCACCACGGGAGGGCTTTTGCCGATTGTTTACTGCACAATCGGCTAGACCATTTTAAGTCGCTTGAGTTATGTTTACGAACGAGGCCTCATTTGGAAGAGATGGAATAACAGATTTACACAACCAACATTTCTGGGCGCAACGGAATCTTCATTTACCATTGCAGGCTGGGTTAGAAGTTATAGTTGACTGTGTCCTAGATCCATATGTTCTCCCAACATGTAATATAGGAGCTGTCTACAGGGACTTTACTTCCAACAAACTACTAGACCTGCTAGAGGATGTACCCCTGTTAATACGAAGACCAATGGGGTCCATGCATGTTGGGGCATATTTTAGTCAGATTGTTCGCGATACACTGGCTGATATCTACCGTAAAATATCGGTAGGTAGCGGAGGAACTTTGCCATGGAATGCATGTTCAGCCGACCTCAGTTCACTGAATTTTTTGTCTATGTTGATACCTAAAATAATTGGTTTATGTAGCAGACATTAATACTTCAGTGACGCTTCATCAGCGTGTCATTCAGGCCTGTGAAACTATTCGGTGTATTTGAAAGGGTACGCCAGTCAATGAAGTGATGGGTGCATGCGTGTGTAGCAGCAAGCGGATGACATTTGGAACATTAGTCATGAGTTCCTGTGTACAACGATGGCCTTTTGGGCATATGTTTATGAGGACATTTTACTTTGATTTTGTGTCAGGAAACCAATCCCAAATTTTCTATATGTATATTTTAGATTGTATCTTGTATTGTAGATGTAACACTTTAAGTGTTGCTGAAGTCGGTAAATTACCGGAGATTTATACGAGTCTTCAAAATCAGTCAATCTTTTTCAAAATAATGTTATAAATAGCTATGCTGGCAAAGAAGATACTGTGGGATGTTCATTGATAATAGTTGTCCTTATTAAAAAAAAAAAAAAAGATATAGACCTTTTCTATCCAACCCTTTGTGTTATCTTGGGATGAAGCAGCAGGAATTACTTTCGGAATATCCGCCGTAGATGAATACATATATATATATATATATATATATATATATATATATATATATATATAAGTAAAGGCAGGTGAAGTTAAACAAAGGAGACATGACAAGGTAAGTTTCATCAATTGATAGTTTGCAAAACGGTTTCAATTTTCATCTTTCATAAGATTAGATAGCCGACGATTAAATAAGTTATATTTCATTGTAAATTAGTAAGAAATGTTTTTTTTATTGGAACACTTTAGAATCTGTGTTGTTTTCGGGATGGATTGTAATTGTTACATTTTTCTTAAAGGATTTTTAATATTTCAATTTATTCAGGAAATATTTCCATCTAAAATGATTTCGGCCATTTTGAAATTTGAAATGCAAATTAGTCTCGTGTTCGGAATGATCATATTAAAAATGAAAAATATCGGCTACGAAAGAGAAAAAAATACATTGAAAATGAAAATGTGATTGGAAGAGAAAAGTAAAAAGAACGCCAGTAAGAAGTATTGTAGGAAGGAAAGACTCAAAAAGAGATACAAGAAAAGTATTCCAGGAAAAAACGAAATAAAAGATAAAAGAGAACGATTACAGCCAATAAAAAGGAAAATAAATCTATGACAGGAAGAACAGAAAAAATATAATTGTAGGAAGTAAATAGTAAACAAAAAAATAGGAAGAACAGAAAAAAATTGCAAGAAAATCAAAAAGAAAATTATTGTAAGGAAGAAAAAACGAGAAAATAAATCAATTGCAAGGAAAAAGGAAAAAGTAGACAAAAACATGACAGGAGGGAAAAGAGAGAAACAAATACATCTTGAAGGGGAAAAAATCCAATTAAAAACAAATACGAGTAAAACCCGAATTTAGAGACAAAATCCTAAATATTTAAAAATGATTTCCTAAACTAAGAAGAAAGAAAGGAAAAGAAAGAGATAAGGAAGAAAAATTCGAGAGTAAATATCAGCAAACTCGATTAAAGAAAGAAAGGGAAGATAAAAAAATTTTAAAAAAAGAAGATAGAAAAAGAAAAAGAAAGAAAAAAGAAAGAAAATATGAAATAGAACATTACAATAAGCAATAAGGAACTTTGAAAAATTAATTTTAAAATCGTGAAATTAAAAACATAAGTAAAATAGGAATTAAAGATGTAGTGGAAATATATTTTAATTGAAAATAGTGTTTGTGCTTCAGGCAAAGTGACGTTAGCAAAGATTGCTACAGAACTGGATTATCCAGCCTAGAGGATAAAAAAAGACATACTGTAGAACACATATACACACACACACACACACATATATATATATATATATATATATATATATATATATATATATATATATATAGCGCGTGGACACACATATAGACTATACACGATTTGCTAATATAAGTTAATGTTATCACAATAAGCCTGGCATTAACCGATGGAAGCAAACTTTTCATGAGAGTTTGAATATGTTTTAATAAGAAACTCTTATTTCTTTAGTGATAGGGAATATTATTAGATTGTTTATTCTATTTTAGATAAATATACACAACATATAGTTAGAATATTTATTTTAAGTTTCATTACTATAAACACTTTGAAGAGCAACTCAATATTCAATAAAGTTAAGAAAGCTTGTCTTTACACATTATGAAATGGACAAAGTCCGACAATTATTTTAAGACATTTTTATGTTCAACATTCTTTTTATAGATACAAATATTTAAGCAAATGCTCTGTTTATAATAAACAGTATTAAACAACATTTACCCGCTTGAATGTCCGAGAAGTTTTGGAACCTGTATCCTATACGGAACCGTCATTTAGCTTGACGCGCCTTTACCTATCTGGCCACAGAGCAGCGTTCGGTTAGCAAGGTCGAATTTACTGTATTTAAATTTCAATCTTCCATGAATCTCTCACGTACATTCATATCTGCGCATGGCGTAGGAAATGTAAACAAATGACGTCACACATTATGTAATAAGTTCGACAATTATTTTAAGACATTTTTATCTTTATACATTCTTTTTATAGATACAAATATTTAAATTTCACGGACATTCAGGCCGTAAACGTTGTTTAATACAGTTTATTATAAACAGAGCATTTACTTAAATATTTGTATCTATAAAAAGAATGTATAAACATAAAAAAATATCTTAAAAGCTTGTCTTGCAAGATCAATTAAAGCGGACAAATGAGTTCGATCCTCACAAGATGATTCTTATTTTCGGCCTGGTTAACATATAAGCTATGCGTAGTAAATAACTATATAACAAATTTCTTGGTTGTGGCTTATCAGAAAACAATATCCTTAAAAGCCAAATTATATATTGTAATACAATGTTAAATTATGCGAACATGGAAAATGAATTATGAAAATAAT
>OZ010591.1:76448692-76463692 GCA_963932145.1 Acanthosepion lycidas | reverse complement strand
TGAAATTTAGAAACAGAGGCTTCACACCACAAATTAAATTTGTCAGTCTCAAATTCACAAGAACTTCTGTGACAGATGCAATCTATGCATACAGGAGATTATAATAATTATAATAATTAAATATAAAAATGCTGACCTATTACTGAATCAAAGAAATTAAATTATTTTCAGTTGTAGACATTAGAGTTTATTTTAATTCCCTGAAATTATTGTCTTTGAGGTTTGGTCTTTTTTTTATGTGGCTACAACATATGTATGTGTGTGTATATATATATATATATATATGTGTGTATATATATATATATATATATATATATATATATATATATATATATATATATATATATATATTGCTTGTCACACAACTTTTATATATAGGTCTGTAGATATATTTAATTATTTTAGTGATTGTCTTTCTGATGCTATCTACATTTATATTTTTAAATAGTTTATTACTTTATATTTTTATATTTTACTATTATTAATAGTATTATATTTATTCTTTTTATCCTTATTTTTATATTCTAAATCTTGCTTATAATACTAAATTTATTAGTTCTAGTTACTGATTTATATATTTATATTATGCTATTTTGTTGGTGCATAATTATCAGGCGTTCTTGAAACAATATTCATTATGAAAAAAAAAGAAACATAATTCAGCAATAACATTTTTATTTTATTTGTTTTCTTCCTGAACGTATGATTATCGACACGAATTTTTATAACCTGAAAATAAAAGAATATGTTTACCAAAAAACGTAAACAAAACGAGAATTTTTATTAATAAATAACTCGCCTACAAAAAAGCCTGACAATTATGTACCAACACAACATTTATATTAGATATTATTAGTTGTCCAAGTTTAAAATTTTGATGAGCGTTATATGTAAAGATGATTGCCGTCTAAAATGACATTGTTCCAACTCTTAATTCAGATCCCTCTTCCTTCCCTTATCTGGTATATGAATTGTTCAGCCATTTTAAGGAAACTTTTGCGACTTCATTCTTTTTTATTTATTGCTACTAGCTCATCATTTATTTCTTCCTTCTTTCATTTCACTCTCTTTGACAAAATGGAAAATTACTTGTGAAGCTTTTCATTCAATGAAATCCTACCGGATGTAACGCATCAGAAGTTATTTTGTAGTTTTCTATCTCTCTCTCTCTCCACACACACACACATATATATATATATATATATATATATATATATATATATATGTGTGTGTGTGTGTGTGTGAACATTGCAGCGAACATTCAGAGAAGACAGGCTGTTTCAGGCCAGAGGATTGCGTCTAGGATTAAATAGACTGTCGCCTGAGTGTTTACTTCTATGTACACTTTTAAATTTGCATACGCTCTATCTTTGATATTGAGCACTTTTTCCCATAAAACAGAGCACACCTTAATACCACATATATGTATATATATATATATATATATATATTATGTATAAACACACACATTTTATATATATGTATATATATATATATATGTTATGTATAGACACACACATTTTATATATATTATATAGACCCGAAGAAATGCGCGAATGCCACTAGTTCGCACAGGCTCACAGAGAATGAAATTTAGAGAAAAGACTGGGTATATTGGGGATTGAGGTAAAGAATAAAATATGAACGGTGTTCAGACGACAACTTCCAACAAGCTGGAAACCAGTATTCAGCGAGATAGTTTCGACAGGACTGGAGTCATTTCGGGAGCACATTTCTTTAGGACGACGGCTGGTATCCCGTCACCGCCACTTGCCTCGTGGGAGTCCAAATTCGAAATTGTGTCCGATACCAGCATCGGGGTTATACGCATATCACTCAGTGGATCCTCAGTTCTAGGAGAGAAATCAGATTTGTTTACGCAAGATAAGTCAAGTTTTTAGTTGAAAGAGAATTCCGAGCAAAGCATTTAACGTTATCTTCTGAAGATGACAGGACTTCGAATTGAATGAAGAGCCGAAGGATTGAAGATTTGCTGTTTCCCAGCACGCTATTACACAGCCGCAAATAATCTCTAGAACCGAACATACGAGATAGTTTGCGTCGTTTTATTCTATCAGCGAACTTTGTTGCATTAAGATACACTTGCACTCATTAGGAGCCGAGGAGCGGAGACGTCTGTTGCAAGCAGACATTTCGCTCTGGGGTTGCTAGGAGTGATTCCTCCGGGCTATAGTGACCGCACATGCAGGTGAGAAGGAGATGAACAAAGTTTACTTTGTTATTTCCTTACTGGAATGAAAGCATCAATGCCGGCTTTCACTCACGAGGAGAACTCAGACGCGTATTTTTGAACGGGAAGATTAAAAACTAAGATCTAAGGGACACTACTTATCAAATCAGGTAACGAGTCCTAATCAAATCGTTGATAACAGAAAAATATTCTGTTGGTAAGAGGTTCTTCGCCGGTAGGGGAACGTGTGGAAATACTTACAGATACTACGGCGTGATCAGATTTGCCAAGAGAGCAAAGCTCTCTAGTACGACATGAGTCAGGGATAGATGTAATATAGAGATGAAGAAGGGAGGCGTTTCCGTCAGGGTTACTTGAAAACGCGCAGAGAAGTCAACCACCTGCGTGAGTGTTTGAAAAGTTAATGGTTTGGATACCAGCGAGGTATAGTGAGCATTAATTCACCGAACACGAATATATTTGCTAATGGGTATAGGGAGACTGCCTTGTCTACGTTATCGGAAATACTATCTAGCACGCAACGGTCTTGAGAGGAAAGTGAACGGAAGGGAAGGATGAGATAACTGACCGAGTTAAGTATAGAGAGACGGAGACACGTGAATGAATGATCTGAAGATACAAGAGAGAAAGAGAGAGAGTTCGCGAGCCAGAGGAAGATGGTCGCGGATATAGACTCCCAAGCCATGCATGTGGACTTTAAAATCCTTTCTAAGCAGACGATGATGAGAGGTTACGTATGGTTACGCAGAGAGATATGATGAGTGGATAATTTTTGAAGAGGATCAATGCAGAATTTGGTACGAAAACCCCGTATTTTGGAGAAGGAAAGATTAAGGAATTTAGCTGTTTTGTTGAGCCGATTTAGTTTTATATCTGGTTATTTAGTGTCATGATATGGTAAGGAAAGGTCTAGTTTAGTAGTAGCAGTCGGTCATCTAATGTAACATGTACAGGAAGAGACTGGCGCCGATTGCAACATAGTTTCTCCTCGGGTTTGCGACATGGCACTGCAAAACCTCCGATATTAAGCAAATTTTGATCACAGCAGCCTTTCAAGACGCTACGCAAGAGATCGGTCTCCTACCTACCAGAAAACCGCCAAGAAAATACCCTTAGTATGAAGAGGCGTTGCCACCATAAACGCATATCAGAAGAGGAAAATGAAAATGAACCGGTAACCCCTTCCTAAAAAGCAAACAATGTGCGAGCCTCTACTTCTGTTCAAGGGAAGTGGGAGGAGTATGAACCGGACGATAGAATAGCCGATCTACTATGATAAACGAAAAAAAAAAACAAAGCATTTCCGCGTTCGACTATGAAATAAATTATTTCAAAGAACGGGTTTCTTTCTGATAACTCTTCTGGAGGTTTGAGCTGCCTGCCACAGATGACCCAGCATGAATACAATTATACATTACATTATATATATAATTATATTATATATATATATATATATATATATATATATATATATACATATATATATTCTAAGTAAGGCATTAAAGCCACGAAGACAAGTGTGTTAGACAATCTGAGAAATAAAAATACACTATTATTGAGTGAGCAATATACAATAAAAGAACATGAATTAAGATGACATAAGATAATAATTTATACTTTGAAGATGGAAGTTGAATGGGAAGCGAGAGATGCAGTAGAAATAAATATTAGCATGGAACACACGGCCATATGTAGATGCATAAGGAAAAAGACAATAGGAAAACTGTAGTTTTAGACGACAGTCAACTGAAAAAGTACGTCAATTAATTCATGTTGGAAGAGAACATTTTCATTTGTATAAATATTATTTGTATTATTGTGTTTATGTATTCAACCGTTTTCTTTTGATTTCTTGATATATATATATATATATATATATATTGTTGTCTATATGAATATACGATTGTGTTTCTAAAGTCTTCTAGTTGCTAACAATATTTTGCTTGTTGCAAACAACAAACAAAATGTCCATACTGGTCGAAGCACGTTCGCTAACACAACAGTGTTTTTATTGTCTTTTTCCTTTATACATATTGCCTTTTTCAACAGGTTAATTCTTATATATATATATATTTCCGCAAACTCATACTCGAGTATTGCCATCGTTTGATCAATCTCTATATGTCTTGCTCTTATATGACTCGTTCAATTAGGGACTGGCATTTTACAAAAGTTACGACCGAAAAGACCCATGCTATGTTCTGCTGGTGCTTTGTGCTATGAATTTTCTGTGTCGCTTTAAGCTTCTCATTGAAGCTCACTCATTTCCACAACGTCTACATATTTTCAGACCATCTTCAATGTAGTTAATAATGTTACGATGCATGTGACGTCTGGTGTATTGAGACCGGTTTTAATCCGCTTTAATTGTAGAAATGCGAGATCACATTCAATGCCGACATATGCTGAAAGTTCAACATTTTTGCTTTTTCTGAAATCTCTTTTCGACTGCAGATTTTTCTTCATCTGATCTATGAATACACTTGCGCCTGCTCTCAAGCAAAGCTTTCAGCTGCCACAATCCAAAGCTACAGTCTTAAAATCCTCAAGTTTAATTTCTGCATTTGTTAGCGATTGATTCAGGCAATATTTGAGCCTTACTTTAGATTTGTGTTGCGGACGCTACGCCTCAGACAACTCCTCATAGAAAAGCCGTTTCTGAAGATACTGATCTTCCATTCTCAACAAGTAACCTCGCCACCTAAGACTATGTAGCAGTCCATGCAGTTACGTTTGTCAAGGACTTCAACATCACTAATGAGAATGGGGCAGCGATTTCATACAATCTTTTTCAGACATTGTTGGTGAAAATATTCTAACGTCTTCAAGTGCTTGCTATAGGTCAACAATGTCTCCCAAGCATAGAGAATGGTAGATAGTACGCAAGTGTTATATACCTTATCTTTTGTGTCTAGAAATATGCTACGGCGCCACAACAAAAGATCGTTCAGTTTGTCAAAGGAAGCGCTACTTCTGCCAATTCGCAAGGGTGCACAGGCTGTTCAAAGTGCTACCTAAGTACACAAACATATATATATATATATATATATATATATATATATATATACACGTGTGTGTGTGTGTGTGTAATAATCAAGATATATATATACAATTCAGTGATTTATAAATATGTGTAGTTGTGGACTCGAATATAAGGAGGGCGTTCTAACGTTTGGATCTGAGAATAAAACACATATCAACTCCAGGATTTTGAATCCGGATGTCAGGAAAAGTCAACTAATCAATACATCCGGCTCTTCTATTGCAGAGCATGTAATAAATTGCAGGAAATTTTTTTCTTGATTTTGGTGCGGACCGCTTCTCGATTTTATCCCGGGTCCCACTCCTCTTATCATCTCAAGGTTCTAGAGTCCTTGTATATCACATCCCGTGGGCCTTCCCTCTGTTTACAGACGGAATGCTTACTGGGTCTGAACGTTATTGGACTCTAGCTTTCTTGAAATTCATATTTTTTCCCTCCATTCGATATCATTAATATTAATTAAATTTTAACGCTTATTTTTTTATATCCCAGAAATAAACTTGATAAGACTGAGACAAAACCGGTGGTTCTTTTTTAGCTTCTTAAAATGCCATGTAAATTTTGTAACATAAAAAAAAAAAACTTATATATATCATATCTATCCATTTCTGTTCAAGTCATACATATCTTTTTTCAAGTTTTATCTATCTCTTCAAGACATAATTATATATCTCCCTAAGGCATATCTGTCTCTTCAACTTACTTATCTTAAAATATTCTTTATCTTTTTATGTCAGATATACGTTTTTGCAACTCATATCTATCTCTACAAGTCATACTTTGTAAGGAACAGGATGTGAAACTGCGCATTATAAATTGAGAAATAACGTACATCTTAACATAAGCAGTTAACAGCATCAGTTGTAGGTTGTTGCTTTATTAACGCGGAACCGTTTGAGTGCGTTCTCCGAAATGAAATAGCGATAGAACTGATTGAATAAAAAAGAAATCCTGAAGAAGTCAAGTCTAGAGTAGAAGCATGGAGTCTTTCAACACGCACCAAGTTGAAAACGCTTACGTACATTAAACCGGAGAAGTGCGACATGTAAAAAGATCTTGGCTTGCATTCACATCATCGTTTTGTTATCTGGTTTTATTAAGGCCTTTAATGCTTTGCCGACAGACACTGTGTCTTTGCTTCAAACGTTTATGACTTTACGGGGATATGCCAGTCGCTATTTGAGTGAATGAATTACGGCTGTGAGGAGTTGTGTGACTGTTTATATGTGGAGAGCGTTAAGTCATGGGAGGGAAGAGGTGGTAAAGAAACATTGCTGAGCTGTTGTGATTGAATTGGAAACATTCTTGCTATCTTTCCAGCTGATCTTTGAATGTTTCCGAAACTAAATCCGGCCAAATGACCAGTCATAATAATCATCAAGACAAAAAGCAGAATTAGTTTGGACTGTCCGACCTAGATTTTCTCATGTAACGATGCAGCATTTCTGCCATTCTCGTTTCTTTTCTTTTTCTCTCTCTCTCTCTCTCTATATATATATATATAACACATACACACACACATATATATATATGTATTTATTCACAAGAATATATAAACAAACACAAAATATATACACGCACATATATATGCATATGTACACAGATATATATATATATGCACACATATAGGCACACACATATATACATATATATGTACATACATATAAACACACACGTATATGTTTATGCGCATATATATATACTCCACACACCTACATATATGCACACACACACACATATATATATATATATATATAAACAGACATATATACTCACACCCACATATATATACACAAACACATAATTATACATGCACACGCATATATTTATACATACACACACACATATATATACACAAACACATAATTATACATGCACACGCATATATTTATACATACACACACACATATATATACACAAACACATAATTATACATGCACACGCATATATTTATACATACACACACACATATATATACACAAACACATAATTATACATGCACACGCATATATTTATACATAAACACACACATATATATACACAAATACATAATTATACATGCACACGCATATATTTATACATACACACACACACATATATATACACAAATACATAATTATACATGCACACGCATATATTTATACATACACACACACACACACATATATATACACAAACACATAATTATACATGCACACACATATATTTATACATACACACACACATATATATATACACAAATACATAATTATACATGCACACGCATATATTTATACATACACACACACACACATATATATACACAAACACATAATTATACATGCACACGCATATATTTATACATACACACACACACATATATATACACAAACACATAATTATACATGCACACGCATATATTTATACATACACACACACACATATATATATGTATATATACACACACACACACATCATTTCATCTCTATCCACTGAAGCCATTTCATATATATTTTCAGATGAGCTCATGCCTGTCTATGAGTTATTTTATAAAGATTTCGTATGTTGTTGCTATTGATAAACTCCCGGACATAAGATTCCGGGTGTTCACAGTATATGTTTCGTGTAGACTGACACAAGGTCACATTGATGTGTCAAGCAATGAAGCTTCACTTCATTATAGATGATTTCTGAGTACAGACAGACACATATTACTCAACGGCTGGAATATAATGACATTATTTGTTCAGCTTCGTTTAGTTCTGTACAAAAACGACGAATTATTTTACAGCACATATACTTTTTAAATATTTTGCTTTTGAGACCGTTTATAATCCGCCATCTCACCACTTTTGCGAGCAACCAACTGAACATTTATGAGGCATGAAGCCATTTGTCAGAAGCCGTTCATTTTTCTCCCCTTTACGAAACAGATGTTTTATTTCGCCGCCAGCGTATCAGTTCAATGCCATGATTTAGACATTTCTTGGGAACCAAAAAATAGAAAATTAAAAATAAATTAAAATAAAATAAATTTAAAATATAATTGTAAAATGTCTGACGTTAAAGAACTTAAGAAGGCCTTAATATTCTGTTAACATATGTTCATTTAATTGTCTTGGAGTTTAACAGGATTTATGTTCAGCATATGTTATCCGAACGGCCTCGAGGTGAAAGGGATGATACTAATTGATACAAATTATGTATTTAAGTAGTACTTGGAATAGATTTAGAATTAAACGTTAGCACTAAATTAAAATAAAAGAGAAAGCAGGAGGAACAGAAAGGTCTGTAATGTTCACTCGAAAGATATATCACGACAGTGTTGCTGAGGAAATTCTAAAAAGTTCGACAAATGACAGACTCAAGAGACACTCAAGGCAGAGGTTCATCGCCAAAATGTTTATGCTAAAAAAGGTGTTTTATGAGCGAAAGAGTTGGTAGGAAGTAAAAAATTTGAGGATAAGAACGACAGAATGATCTTTGAAATGAAGAGATTAAGATTGTAGTATTTTCGAAAACTTCCACGTGGAAGTCTACTCCACAAATTTACAGTTCTTGGCAAAATCCCTGTCTGATTGGGGAATTATTCTCCTATTTTGAATATGGCGCTTAAGCAACGTCGATCGTGGCCAGTTTCTAGTTGGATGACCGCTTGTAATTACCAGGTGATGTAAGCTTGGATGTGCGGCTGGTGAAATAGACAATGGCTCAGAATTGTTAATCGGTGAGCCAAGTTCAAATTCAAATTGTATTTGGTATATTCACTTACGTACAAATCTCCTTGAAAAAGGTGTTGATCCACCTCTTCTCTCTCCATCTTCGTCATAATCAGTAAAACATATATCACTAAACCATTATACAAACTCTCTTTACAAAATTACGTCAATGAAACCTAATCTCCTACAAACTGTTAAGTTATAAAGAATACACATTTTATTCATACGAATCTATTCTAAAAATCTTGTTCGCATTAAATAACACATTGAGGTAGATATACCGTAAAAAATAACCCAACAGATGAATGGCGGGAGATTCCTTGCCGTTGAACTACCATAGTATGTCATAGATATAAAGGCTAAAGTATGCAACGCATCGACATATTTGCCGTAGTAATAATATAACGCTAGGCTTGCGAAAACGCATCAGTGGGAAAGACTCTGCCGCTTATAAAAAAAAAGTGTTGCCCAAAAAGACAGCTTGAACTATACTAAGTTTTTAGCTTGTTCATAGTCAATAAGAAAAATATTTGAATTAAGCTGAGGCTTGAAAGTGAGGAGTTATTGAAGATGATCATCATCAATTGCTCGCTTTTTTTTTTGGCTTCGTAGCAGAGCATAAACACAAGGAGAAAATCTGAAGTAAACAGAAGAGGAGGTTTGTTTGGGAAGATTATGGGAACTAGTTCAGGTTCTTCCGAAAAGAGTGTTTGTAGTTCGGCACAAGCCTTTATCATCATGCTCATTTATATGTCAGATTTGGCAAATATTGAGGGGTTGTTTTTGTTTTCTTTATTCCATCACGTTTCAACACGTAGTTTACAAATGTGAATTCGTAACCTGGGCATACAGTTCCTGATGACCGTTAATGATCATGAGAAAATTACAAAATCATTTTGTCAAATTCGTCAATCCGTCATTGTAAAAAGTATCAGTACCACGCACCTTCACCTTCTTCAAAAAGGTTTGATTCATGGAAAAGAAAACTATTTTGAGTGATCGTGTTTGATGGTTAAAGTGGACTCGACACACTAAAAATGAATCATTTTAAATTTTATCCAGAACGGACCACTTCATTTTGGATTTGGATACATTCCCTTTCGATTAGCTAATCGTGTTTCACATTTTGCACGATAAACATCTTACTTATTATAAAACGCAGATTGTGTGTGTGTCTGTACGTTTATATATTGGACCGGATTTCCTACATTTTCAACCGATTTCTCAAAACTTCACAGGACTACGTAAAATTATCTTGCGTTGGTTGTAACAGCGCCCAAAATTGGAAAAACATTTGTTTTTGCACAAAATCAATTTGAGAACACGATTAAGAGGCATCACGAGAATGAAAGGGGGAGAACTCATATCGAGTTATACTTATTATAAAACCCAGGTTGTGTGTGTGTGTGTTCGTTTATATATGGGATCGGATTTCATACATTTTTCAAATTATTTCAACAAAACTTCACATTTTTTTTGGCAGGTAGTGTTTCTTATTGTCTTCCACACTTTTTTCTTTATTTTTACATTCAGAATGCTTTAAAAATTACATTTACAAGACAATTGTTTATAATAAAATTCTATTCAATTGGTAGACTCATAACGATTGGAAACAATGTTTTTGTTTGAGTTTGGGTTTGACCAATTCGTAAAAAACAAACTAGTTAAGACATGCGTGTCTGTCAACCTTAAACAATAATCTTTGTCAATTTTATTTTTCAGTCTTTATGATGGTCGATACTTGATCTATCTCTTACTGTTACATCCCCGGGCAACGCTGGGCTCTACTGCTAGTTATATATAAAAACTTCAAGTGGCGTTCGGTTTGGTCCAATATACCCTTCCTTAGATTTTTATAACGGCAATCAGGATCTATGGACTAATGTTGGAGTAAAACGTTTTAGATCAATGCCATTGTGATTGCGATAAAATATGAAATGCCTAGGTGCTTTTTTAAGCAATTTAATTGTCTTTCTTCACTTGTGGGGCTTTGCTGAAAGCATTGGTGAGTCGTATATGTGGATTTGCTGAAACAGAATCAAGAATCAGCAGCTAAATCCACTGTTATTTTTTTACTGATTCCTTCCATGGTCTCTGCGCATGAGCATCCAATTACTATGGAATGGTATACGGAAGTATGAGTCTTCTCTGTTTACACTAATCTACTAATATACCTTGTTCACAATTTATCCTAAGAAATGAATGAAGGGAGCATTTTAAAAATGATCACTAACACAAATAGAAATGTAAAAATATTTTATTCATTATAAAATTTCAGGCATGATATGCATATATATATATATATATATATATATATATATATATATATATATATTACACTTCACCACTAATTATGGGACTACTGCCTTCTGGATAATTTCCCCCATACGATAAATGCCGTCAGACAATGGAAAGCGCATTCGCTTTCACTTCAGTAACAAAGATAAATTTCTAAAAGCCATCTTGAGGTTTATAGGATTTTCCTAACCTTAAGAACTTGAACTTTGAAGAGGGACAGCAAGCTAACGACCCGTCTAAATTCTCTCTTTCTACCGATCACAAGTGCTTCTCAAATACTCCAAGTATATAAAAAATATATTCCACCCCATCTTGGTGTTCGTCCAAAGTGAACGTGGTAAAGAGAAACATATTTAGGATGACTACGTCTATATGAAACAGAAAGAACTGGCAAATAGTGTTATATCGTATTTATGTGAGAAACATACTCATTGCATCTTTAATAATAGTAATTTTTTAGTATAAGTATAGTGATATAATAATACACATAGGCTCGGCTTTCCTAACATTTAAAATAGATGCCTATACCGTGCCTTGTATAATGATTCTGCTTAATTTATAAAATATAAATGCACCTCCTTCAACATTTGTATTACAATCTACAATATAATTATGATTATAAGTATTGTATTCGGTTATAGAACAATTGCCACTTGGCAACCGCTCACTGACAATTGCCCGCTGACGACTTCTCGCCCCCTCATTGGAAAAAGCAATTTAAAAAAAAAAAAGTTTTTCTTTTACTTCAATAAATTTCTAAAAGCCACCTTGAGGTTTTTGAGGTTATCGTTACCAAACCTGACATAAAACTGACATGCCAAACTGACAGGTTTGGCAAATAGCAACAAGCCAATGACCATTCTGATTTCAGAGTTTTAACTGATCCTATTGCATCTAAAATTCATCAAGTATGAAGAACATTTTTATATCAACCCATCGTGGAGTTCGTCCAAAGTGAACGTGGTAAAAGGAATCTTATTTAAGATCTATGTGAAGCTGAAAGAATTGAAAAATAGTGTTATATATTATGAATGTGAGAAACGCGGTATTAAGTGTCAAGATTGAGGAAATTAAGTAGTTGACCATGTGAATGATCTCACCCATGCGGCAGACATACGCCACCCTGAAGTCCTGTTTGTATGGCAGGAAATAAAGAGGAAAGCAGTTAACACCCAATAGACCTCACAGAAAAAAAAATACCCCAAATGATCAGTCCATATCAGAAGGTTCTTCTACCACCAGTAAAACATATTCGGCGTGCAATAAGACGCTACAAACAACCTGTCAATGCTCCTCATCACATTTCATCAAACCACATTGATATGATCATTCTATTTGAGTACCAGGTGACAGCTGATGGTGAAGATTTTCTGATTTATGGTGGATTGATTGATTAGGCTATGCTTGTGTTTTCCAGTCAGATACATCAAGCTACTGATGAATTCAACGGATTGGTTTGGTAATGCAACATTCAAAATTGTAGTTGAGCTGTTTTACCAACTGTAGACTACTCATTCTTTGATTTCACCAGGATTTGTGTTTATGCTCTGTGCCCAAAAGAATCCGGAAGAGACCTCAACAAGCGAGAAGATAAACTAACAAAGCAGAACTTACGGCTATATGGAGCTATTTCAACGGTAAAAAATAACTCGTTTTCATGAATATTTGCCGGTCGACGAACTAAACAGGAACGCTGATAGGAAAACTACCATGAAGAAATGTATTTCAAAGAGAGAGAAGATATGTTACAACGATGAGAAAGTGACTGTAATCGAGATTACATAAGACATGACGAAATATTTTAAATTTTGTGTTGATGTGTTTGTGTCGATGCTTCTGCACGAATGTTTATTTCACTGTCACGCTTCCATAATTCGGTGTAAGTCATTTGTTTTTTTTATTTCCACTATCATGTTTCATGCGTTATTTTTATGTATCATGTCTTTAATATTGCTGACGTTTTTTTTTTTTATTATGTATATATATTCAAACGATCAAGCATACACATCACAAATATATGTGCACACACACACACACACATATATATATATATATATATATATATATATATATATATATAATGGACTCTCCCCGTTGGTATCGACGTATGAGGATCTGACAGCTTATTGATTCAGTTATGAAAGTTTGTGCGATAATCTTAAGTCGCATTTAAGACTCGCTAGTGATTTAAAAAGGAGGCCACATATGGACCAAGTGTGAGGATTGTGAGATGAGGTCAGTTAGATTGGCTGATATTTCAGATCTTGCTCTCGCTTCTTGAAGATGATTCAGACAAGCAGATTGAAAATTGCTCAGTCCACTAAAACACGTTTATCTCTATTCTACCCGCTCCAAGGCTAAGCGCTCAAGGGTGTTATGTGGTATATTGACTGCTGACAAGTGGCTTTTCCGCTTGTCTTTGTATCTTAGCCATGCGTCCTACATTCCTGTAGACCTGATCTAACTGGCTGTACATTAAGATATTGTATATCCTGTCATCATACATTCTCAAGACATTACCAGTCCACCGTAACTGAGACTGTATGATAAAAGTCTCGATTCCTCCAATATTACACCTGTTAAACAGGTCTACGCTAGATGTCCTACCTTGAAGCTTGACTCCACAGATTGCACGCAGCTTATATGAAAAATATCTAGCGAGCGTATATGGTACCTGTATGGAGTCAACGACTCTGAACCATACAAAAGGATGCCAAGTACAACAGCTCTGTAAACCCGATTTTCGTATCCAGTTTAATACCCCGATCATTCCACAAGCGATGGCGAAGTTTGCCGAAAGCACTGGCAGCCTTAGCAATCCGATGCATGATTTCATCATCTAAAGTTCCACTGTATTTGACTTTGCTACGAAGATAGGTGAAAGACTTTATATAGTTCAGGAGTTTGTCTTCGACTTTCAATGGTCTCTCTGGAAATTTGTAGACTGGTGTTTTTTTTGTTTCTCACCACAGAATTACTTCGGAGTAGGACAATGCTAAGTGTAAGACCAAATGCTTTACATGCAGCAGAGAAACGATTTATTAGATGTTGGGACTTCTCAAAGAATGTCGCTGCAAGAGCCGTATGATCAGCAAACAACAAATCACGAATAATATGCGTACGAAGGTGGGTGTTGGCTTTGAAGCGCTGATGATTCAAGAGACCACCATTTGTTCGAAACTGAAACTTGACGCCACTCTCTGTGTCTACAAATGCATATATCAGCGTCACTGAGAAGAGCAGGGGCCATGGCACAACCTTGCTTGGTGCCATTATATATATATATATATTCATCCCGAAGGTGACTGCTATGTGGAAACAAATTAACTCTTATGCCTCTTATCAAGATGGTCGCTCTGGCCATTTCCAAAGTAATTAATTTTGCGAATGAACATGCTTACAAAGATGCGTAAATTTCAAGATTGCTTATTCCTAAAATTTCGTTTGAGGATGAAACAGGGCTTGATAAGTTCATTCAATTTATTTTTAATAATTATATTGAGCTTTTCGGCTCTCGTTTTTGAAACGTGAGAACTCTTACGTAGCAAAGGGATCATTTTTTTTTAAACTGATCAATATCAATGATAGACTGTATATAATATGAAAATTGACCCTGAAGTAAACACTCACTGGCGACAGTGTTTCATATATGTGCAATTTTAATATTCAAAACATTTTGAACTAAATTTGGTTCTCCATTTAGGTAGAGCACTTTTTGACATTAAGCTTTAGCATCTTTGCCGTGATGC
>OZ010591.1:76436192-76441192 GCA_963932145.1 Acanthosepion lycidas | reverse complement strand
GCATACACTGACCTTGAACTCTGTAGCACATAGAACAATAAGGTTTAACGTTTTCGCTCACTTCTTTTGTTCATAGCACCGCTTGCAAGAGGGATGTGTGAAGTGTGATCGTCTTACTACAACAAAGAGTTTCCATCCATGGCAATGCCTTGCATTCCAGCATTATGCCTGTTCGACAACCACAATATTCTCTCTGATCTCGCCCCTCGAGTTATTTTCCAGTTAAAAAAAACAAACAAATTCCACTCGAAAAGAACAAGATTTAAAGACGTCGATAAAATTCACGAGAATAAGACAAATTACTTGCTCTACCCCGCAAAATAATTCCAGGAGACAATGGCACAAAGCCGAAAAAGGAAAAGTGATAAAAAATGAGAAGATAAACAAAAGGAAAAACAGACAGCTAAAAGACAGTAATCTATGTTTGAAGAAGCAAAATGGAGCAAATCCGTTACCTAAAAATCTACGGAAAAACGTGGCCACATATTCTTGGTCATGTCCCATCGAAGCATACGCAATATGGATTTACGTTCACGAACGGATATAGGTCGGGAACATCTTAGCCGAGTGTCTTATATTAAAAAGTGATGAATGTTTCAGCCCAAGCGACTTGGACGTCATATCTACATGGTTGGTATCACGCTCCTTCCGCTACTGAGTTGACTGTATTACTTGAGCTAAAGCATTTCTCATTGAGCCGCGCCAGAAATGACATGCGCTGAATTTATCAAAATATATAGTCTTATTAATATTTGGCTGCGATACATTTGTCTGGTATATGCTTAAAAGACGAGGTTTCATGATAGGTGTATATAACCCATGCATTTATATCCCAACGTCACTTGTCTACTCAATCACAATAGTAATATTTATAATTATATGAATTTAAGCGAAATACTAAGTAGATACTGGATTGGGATAAAGTTTCATTAAATTACAGTTGAAATGGCTAAATGTAACCGTAAGTTCTATGCTAACAGTTTCTTCTAGTGCACTTCTCGTTTTACGAACTCTCTTCCGGCTTCTTACTTCCCAGTCAACGTTGATCTTCAAAATTTAAAGGCAATGTAAATCGTCATTTTCTGTCTTCTTAATTCTTAACGTTTTTCTTTTTTTTTTTTTTGTTAATATTCTCTGATACTCAGTAAATCTCCTCTTACGTCTTAGTGGCTGTATTGCCGTGCTCTGTGTGAAATGATTAAAATAAATTAATGAAATATCGTTTTTTGTCCATTATTTACATCATTCGGACTATTGTACTCATCTTTGTCGCCATATTCATTACAACGTTTCGGCCGTTGTACGCTTTGGCCTTCTTCAGGTGGTTGGAATGTCGAACTGAACCCTTTATTTCGCTCATGGCACAGTGGATAAAGGCGTTGTTTAGATCTAGTGACCGGATCAAAGAGTGAGAGTTCAATACCCGGTTAAGGCAGTGGAGAACTTGGAGAGGGGAATTAACAGGAGATAACTGACATTCATTAAACATGGCACGTGTAACTAGAACAGTCTACCCCAGTGAGCGAAATAAAGGGTTCAGTTCGACATTCCAACCACCTGAAGAAGGCCGGAGCGTACAACGTCCGAAATGTTGTAATAAATATGGCAACAGAGATGAGGACAATAGTCCGAATAATGTAAATACGATACATAATACCTCATCTCAGAAATATAGACAGGTAAAAAAAATTTGTCTATAGCAAAATACAGTGTAACCTCGGTTCTCGAACGTCTGACATGTTGAACAAATCGGTTTTCGAACTGAAAATTCGAGATTAAAATGCCTCGGTTTTCGAACAAAATTTCGCTTCACGAACAACATTGCCGAACCGAGTTAACCGGTACGAAAAATGTCTGAGTCGACCACCGCGTCGTATTCATTCGTGTGTTGTGTTGTCCATTTTTTTCCCCAATTTTATTGTACTGTCACATTTTTTCTCTAAATTGATTCCTATTGGAAAAATAGTTCCGGTTTACGAACATTTTGGATTACGAACGGCCTTCATGAACGAATTAAATTCTAGAGCCGAAGTTCCACTGTATAGTAACATCTAAACTGGACGGTCCTAAAATTATAGGAGAAGTTAATCTAAGATTGTAAGGTTTAAGTTGAGATTTCACCCCAAGCGAAAATGAGTTAAAACATAAAATACATTACTCTTAGGGTGTCAGAAACAATGATGAAAGTAAGAGAAAAATGCGAGAATACAAATAACTTCAAAGTTGGATAGAAAAATATTTAGAATAAAAAGATCGCAGTTGTGCCCATAATATTTAGCATACTTGGAATCGTGTCAAGAAAATTAAGTATTGATAATGGTTCAATTGAGAATTCGAGGACTGTTTGAGATTCTACAGAACACTATGTTGCAGATTGCCTTAGGGTATAAAGTGGTAAGTGCTGCGGATTCTCACTGACATGTTCTAAGTCTCAAGCGATACACAGCAGGCATCTCATGCGAAGGGGAAAGAAAGTAAAGTGAGCGAACGACTTGATTTCCATCATATAAAACGTTTGTATGAACAGAAGCCAAAAGCTGCCTTAAAATAAGAACCAATAGAATAAAGCACGTTGAGAAAGATACTGAATGCCTCATCTAGTGAAAAAAGACCAATTTTCTTTACTTTTTGTTTGTCAACACATTATTATTAACCCGGCGATAGACACATTGGGTGTATTGTTAAACTATATTTTTATAATTACTCCTAATTCCTCGCTGGCTGTTTTTACTTTTGGTCCCTCCCAACACTCTCCTAACTTGCTGAGAGTGTGTAGCAAGCTGGTTGGCGCAGTTATATCTCAAATTTTATTAGAGGCCGACGTCAATTTGTCTTTTCGGAGTATCCTGTGACCCCACCACTTTCTGTCCTGTATTTATCAGTTTAGCTAATGTAGTATTATTTTATTCATGGAAAGATATTGTGCCTATTTTTGACGAAGAAATATTTTCTCTATTATTGCATTGTATCTTCAATTAAATTTGGATTTAATATTTATTATAACGGATATTGCGTGTTGTTTTTTCGGCAGCACGACAAAATTTTCCATAATTCTAACATTAAAAACAGTTTTGTATTATTAAACAATTTTGCAAAAACCCCAGGAGACTAACCATTTTCGGAAATCAGGGGTGATTAACTCAGGGTTATTATAAATGTTCAGAAATTGTATAATACTAGCAGGTAAGAGCTTTGAAAACAGCGCAATATATATATATATATATATATATATATACACAGAGACACACATATTATGTCTGTGTATGTGTGTGTGATAAAATATATATCTAAAGGTTTGCTCTTGTTATGGATACAATTGATCAATAGACATAGCCTATGCGAAAATACAAGTGTACACGGAGGTAAATAAAGAGCGGCGACAGTCTGTTTCGTCTAATCTACGGGCTATGTGCGTTGTGTTTTGGGTTGGCTATTTATATATGCTGATCTGTGGTGCATTATGTACAATAGACATTCCATCCATAATGTAGTATCGACCAGTATATATAAATAGATGAGCAAAAATACAACACAGATGGCCTGAAGATCGTTTTGAAGCATGAAACAATGTGCCGCAGCTTGGTATTGGCCTAAGTGTCCACGTTTATATATATATATATATATATATATATATATATAGATATGTATGTGACGTCACCCCGGCCTCTCTCCGAGCCCACCGCCGTGCTATCCTGTGACGACCAATGTGACTTGGTATTGGTCGCGGCACCAAATGTGACGTTCTAACCTTTTGCTGATTCGGATGGGAAAGTGGTTAGATTCGGTATCAGCTTTGTCGGTCCCAGCTCGCCTCCACGTCTGGTTACCGAAGTAACTGCTTTGATTTCTAGTCTAACCTACCTACGTTGTGATTTGATCTTAGGTAGACGAAATCAATCAGTCGCCGGGCCGAAATGCAAGCCGAGTCCGAGCAAAGGTAACACCACACTAGTATATGCAAAATAAAGAAACATCTCGAAAAGTTCAAATGTGTTAAAAAAAGAATAACAAATATTTTTATATCTGGTTGTTGAATACAGGATTGCGTCTTTCTTCCAAACCGCTAATATGGATTCGTGACACCTTGCGTTTCTTAGGCGAGTCTTAACATCTTAAGTTGTTTTTTTTTTAAGAAACTGGTTTTTGGTGTAGCTTCAGGCGATATTCGTAAAACTTGTTTTGTTGGTGTGAGTCTAAGTCGTTCTTCAAAAATAATTTGTTCTTGGTTAGAAGTTGAAGTCGGGATTGCGTGGGATATTTTGGTCCGCTTTCTGCGAGGCTGGTCTGCGAGCTCTCAGCTCACCTCTGTCTGCGTCTCTCCTCCGTGTTCTCCGTCTGAAACTGCCATCCACTCGCTGCGACTCTGCTTATATGGACGCCGACCAAAACCGTGGTGGGCTTGTCGGTGTTTGAGGTTACTTGATAATTCTAAATCCACAATAATTATTTCCTTTGTTTTCGGACAGGAAAATTTATTACTTTCCATTTTTGGAAATCCTTACTTTCTACATAAAAGGAATCGTCCTCCCAAATTCTTTCTTTCTCATATTGGTATCTCACACCAATCCCCTAAGAGGGCGTCAACAGGTTCCCCTCTATCTCACAGTGGCATCTCACACCAATCCCTTCAGGGGGCGTTAAGAGGTCTCCCCGCCTTCTTCATAGTTTACCTTCGCCTACCGCTCACGCCACCCTTCGGCCAATGAACGCTCAGCAGCGTGGGTGTGGCTAGACTGCCCTCGGTTTAAAAATCTCGCTCAAGGAAAAAAAATTATCTTCCCTTTTTTTTCTTTCTTTTCTTTTTCCCCGACAACAAAACCCTACGACTATTATCTTAAGCAAACGTCGTCTGGAATTCGTCAACGAGATTTTCGTCAAATAATCATCGGGATGGCAAGTGATTTTCCGCACTCTGTCGCCAATTACCTGCTAGGATAAAAAAAATTTTCTTATCATGGCCAGCTCTGACATAAAACAGGTGTTTTTCCCAAATTATATCT
>OZ010591.1:76411192-76431192 GCA_963932145.1 Acanthosepion lycidas | reverse complement strand
AGAATCATAAGGCGGAAGAGGAAAAAGGAGAATCATAAGGCGGAAGAGGAAAAAGGAGAATCATAAGGCGGAAGAGGAAAAAGGAGAATCATAAGGCGGAAGAGGAAAAAGAAGAATCATAAGGCGGAAGAGGAAAAAGGGGAATCATAATGCGGAAAAGAAAAAAAGAGGAAAAAGGAGAATCATAAGGCGGAAGAGGAAAAAGGAGAATCATAAGGCGGAAGAGGAAAAAGAAGAATCATAAGGCGGAAGAGGAAAAAGGAGAATCATAAGGCGGAAGAGGAAAAAGAAGAATCATAAGGCGGAAGAGGAAAAAGAAGAATCATAAGGCGGAAGAGGAAAAAGGAGAATCATAAGGCGGAAGAGGAAAAAGAAGAATCATAAGGCGGAAGAGGAAAAAGGAGAATCATAAGGCGGAAGAGGAAAAAGAAGAATCATAAGGCGGAAGAGGAAAAAGAAGAATCATAAGGCGGAAGAGGAAAAAAGGAGAATCATAAGGCGGAAGAGGAAAAAGAAGAATCATAAGGCGGAAGAGGAAAAAGAAGAATCATAAGGCGGAAGAGGAAAAAGGAGAATCATAAGGCGGAAGAGGAAAAAGGAGAATCATAAGGCGGAAGAGGAAAAAGAAGAATCATAAGGCGGAAGAGGAAAAAGGGGAATCATAATGCGGAAAAGAAAAAAAGAGGAAAAAGGAGAATCATAAGGCGGAAGAGGAAAAAGGAGAATCATAAGGCGGAAGAGGAAAAAGGAGAATCATAAGGCGGAAGAGGAAAAAGGAGAATCATAAGGCGGAAGAGGAAAAAGGAGAATCATAAGGCGGAAGAGGAAAAAGAAGAATCATAAGGCGGAAGAGGAAAAAGGGGAATCATAATGCGGAAAAGAAAAAAAGAGGAAAAAGGAGAATCATAAGGCGGAAGAGGAAAAAGGAGAATCATAAGGCGGAAGAGGAAAAAGGACAATCATAAGGCGGAAGAGGAAAAAGGACAATCATAAGGCGGAAGAGGAAAAAGGACAATCATAAGGCGGAAGAGGAAAAAGGACAATCATAAGGCGGAAGAGGAAAAAGGACAATCATAAGGCGGAAGAGGAAAAGGGACAATCATAAGGCGGAAGAGGAAAAAGGACAATCATAAGGCGGAAGAGGAAAAAGGACAATCATAAGGCGGAAGAGGAAAAAGGACAATCATAAGGCGGAAGAGGAAAAAAGAGAACCATAAGGCGGAAGAAGGAGAATCGTAAGGCGGAAGAAGAAGAATCGTAAGGCGGAAGAAGAAGAATCGTAAGGCGGAAGAAGAAGAATCGTAAGGCGGAAGAAGAAGACAAACTCTTTCTCCTGATATTACTTCCATTATTCTCCAAAATTTCTTGTTGATAAAAGTCATGATAATAAAAATTGCTTTATAAAAAAAGTTATTGTTATTATAATTAGTGTTTCTATGAATGTATGCATTGTTGACCTTATAAATATTTATACTTTCTCTCTTATTCTCTTCACTTCGTCATTTGCTTCTGCCACTCATTATTTCCATGTTATTTTAGTTTTTAGTTCCGTAACCATTTTTGGTCTTTAAGTTTTCTTCGATTCCGATTTATATTCAATGGTGTCCTATTTTCATTTTCTCTTTTCTTTATTGTCAATAACGAAGTTTTATAAAAAAATACACCAATTTCTATAGACAACTCAGTTCGCAGTCACCCAACTTCCCAGTGCGTCTAATTACCTCTCTTACATTACACCAAAAGAGGAAGTCAATCTATAGACTGAAAAGTCGCTTTCTAAATTAGCGTTAGTATTCTTAAGTAATTTACTGCATATTTTTCGCTTTTGATTCTCTGCTGGTTTTCCTGGAGTTCATATGAGTAAAAGCCATATGAAGGTCTTCTCATAATGTCATTTGTTATCAGTACTTCAATTACTATTCGAAGGAAAATCAATCCTTTTTATTTCTGATTACCATTATTATATTAGTGTCGCATATTGACGTAGTCTATGGAAATTCTGTTCTTGAAGTATGATATCAACAAGAATCCTCACAACACAAGAACATTTCGCAGAATCCTTGCAGTGTAAAGTGATGCCAGTTTTCTGAAGGTCTAAAATATTGGTCTTAATTCAAATTCTTCATAGGCGATTACTTTTTAGGCGGTGTCTCAAGCGCACATATTACTACAGGATGTATGGCACTTTCAGCTTGTCTCGCTGGATATATACAATTGGGTAGTGAGTTCGTCACTCATTTGGAGTCCCATACTCTCGGCCTTGAGCCACATCTAAGCTACTCTTAGAAAATCATCAGTACTAAAGAATTTATTTATATATCCAAGTTCCATAGCGTCTTCAGTTCCCTAGCCAAATCTTGCTATTTATCTACCTTTGCAGTTTCTTTGGAGTCCACTCTTATGTCATAAGTGTTGCGGAAATGCTTGCTGGGTTTATGTAGAAAAAGATTTGTCTCTTTGTATCATTTTCCCCGTAAATATTATTGTAGACTCGTCAATAAATACGAGCAGTAAAAGTGTAAAACGAAACAATATAAAACATATGCATATATAAAGACAAACTGAAATAAACGAAGAAAATATATAAAGACTAGTTGCATAAAGCGTTTATATAAGACAATATCTGTTTGTGAAGTTTGTGTCGGCCTACGCGATAAACATGAGCTTGAAAGACTACAAAGAGTCGGGGCAGAAAATATACTGAAAGTAAACCTGCCACATAGGTGGGAACTTTTTTCTCCACGTACATCTTATAGCCAGGGTTATAACAGAGGAAAGGGAATAAGTGAGAATATCATTACCTTTTTCTCGGTTTAAGAAGCGTCCCCTAGCGACGTTATTCAGGAAAGTCAAGTGGGTTAACCCACATATGGAACAGCAAAGTCAATAATTTGTCACTTGCTATTCTCCTTATCTATAACAACGAAGTCAGGTTTTAGTGTTTTAATGACACAATCCTTCTGTACTGTAATATCTTCTCGATGTTTTTTTCTACATCTGGACACTTCTTTTACACTGAATCCATCTTTGTGACATACATTCCAGTGGATTCTCTTATCAATCCAATTATTTCGCGGCTTATACTAGTTCTGTACTAAATAAAGAAAAGGACTGATTTTATTTTCCTTTCAAACATAAACAAAAGTTCTGATAACTAATGACATTATTAAAAGACCGACACGCGCCTTTTATTCAAATGAACCCCAAGAATCCATGAGGAAAACAAAAGCGACAAGTATGCAGTAAATTAGTTTAGGAAAGCTAACACTACATATGAAATCGACTTTTCAGCCTGTAGATTTATTCTTTTTTTTTCTGGTGCTATGCACAATATTCGGCGAGTACTTTTAGAAGACCGACAAATGATCTTTATTCTAATGAACATTTCTTTTTCTCCTTCTCTAGGTAGGACGATAAACTACAACCAACAGGAAGCACTCTGATCGGGAAAATAGAGTTTTGAAGAGCGTGAAACTACCTCATAATTACTGTTTTTCCCCCAAAGTCCATCCTGACTCGGGCTGGTAGCACCAGTTACGGGATAGCTATGGGCAAATAGTGAGTCTCCTCAAAAAAAAAAACAATAAAAAAACACTATGAATGTGTAGAAGTAGATTTTTGTAGCAATACATTATAGTTGCATAAAGCGATTACTCGCAATACATACAGTAGCGTCCAAAACTAAGGGACAAAATTTTAAAACCTAATATTTTTTAGAAATAACAACTGTGAAAAGCTTAAATTTTGACAACTGGTAGGCGTTATCATCCATAATAACATACTAAAATTTGAATCATTTGCAAAGGATAGAAAAAGAATTATAACAATTATTTTTTTTTATTTTCAAAATAGTAGCGTCCAAAAGTAAGAGACAAAATTGAGAAAAACAATGTAAACAGTATGCTATATTCAATTTTTTTTATTTCCTCTAACGAATAAGTCTTACTAAGTCATTTGTAAACGTTGCATCAGCCGGCACCATGGCGAAACGCCAAAAACTTGATTACTCTGTGAGACAAGCTATTGTGAAGCTACACAAGGAAAAGCACACGATTAGAGAGATTTCAGAGAAAGTGAAACGTTCCAAGAGTGTTGTAGGCAGGGTTGTTAAATCCTACAATGATACTAGCAAAATAGTTAGTGCTTTTAAAACCGACAGACCCCACAAAACTTCGGCAAGAGAAGATCGAATAATGCAGCGTATGTCATTAAAGGACCGTTTTAAGTCTTGCACAGAAATTAAAAGGGTTATGAATAGTACCTCATATGTTAATGTGTCAAGACAAACTGTTTGTAGACGACTGCAAGAAATAGGGCTGTTTAATCGAACCCCAGGGAAGAAACCACTTGTAAGTTCGAAGAATAAGAAGAAGAGATTAGAGTTTGAAAACAGGTATGTAATTTGGACATATGAAAATTGGGCAAAAGTATTTTTCAGTGATGGAATCAAGTTTAATTTATTTGGAAATGATGGAAAAAACAATGTAAAGAGACGTATTGGTGAAAGATTAAGTGCAAAGTGTACTAAGAAAATATCAAGTTTGGGGGCGGAAGCGTCATGGTATTTGGAATGTTTTCTAGCCAAGGTACAACGCTTCTTGTCCGGTTACAAACTCGTGTAAACGCGCAGATCTATAAAAACATTGTTCAAGATCATGTTGTGCCAATCATACAGAATTCAGGTTTCGATAGGGCTACCTTTATGCAAGATAATGCCCCATGTCACAAGGCAAAGGTGGTAATGAGTTACCTTAGCGAGCAAGATTTGGAAATTATGGATTGGCCACCGCAAAGTCCTGACTTAAATCAAATAGAAAACCTTTGGAAGACCTTAGGAGTGAAAGTTATGGAAAGAAATCCCACCAACATGGAGGCTTTGTGGGTGAAGCTTCAAGAAGAAGGGTCTAAAATTAGTATCGAGGATTGTCAACAACTGATTCGTTCTTGTAGTCGAAGATGTGCAGCTGTCATTGAGAGCAAGGGCTCATTTACTAAATATTGATTGTACATGTATTTTTATTGTTTTTTTGCTGTTTACATTGTTATTCTCAATTTTGTCCCTTACTTCTGGACGATCCAAATTTGAAAATAAATAAATAATTGTTATAATTTTTTTTCTATCCTTTGCAAATGATTCAAATTTTAGAATGATATTATGGATGATAACGACTACCAGTTGTCAAAATTTCAGCTTTTCACAGTTGTTATTTCTAACAAATATTAGGTTTTAAAAATTTGTCCCTTAGTTTAGGACGCTACTGTATATAAAAATTACCAACAATAATAAATATTATACAAAGAACAAACATTATGAAACAAATCTTGCATGGCTTTAATCCATATCTTATAATACAATATTTAAAGGAATCAAACTGTCTTCTAAAATATAACTTCAATAAAACTACAAAATAAACCACTTATCACCGCCCGTAGTAATTATACCCACATAAACCTGAATATGAAAAAAAGCAATGATTTATCTACCATGTATTCAATTGTGAAAGCAGAATAGCGTATATCGTATTTTTATTATTTCAAAACTAAGAAAATTAAATCTAAATATTAAATAGCCCATGAAGGTGTTTATATGTCATTAAACAAATAGATGAAATAAATCAAATTTTCTTAATATTATTTCTTCCATTTTCATATACCGGCCATGGGTGTGGAAATTATGACCTAACAAATTATGACAGTAATTTCCTCAAATTTCCGGCACATTCCTCAGTATCGTAGCAAGAGCCTGGTATGCAATTGATGGAGAGTCTAATCTTGTACACGGGTTCTTGATTTCCCTAAACCTGCCTACAGCTTTATAAACACAACCATAATCTCTTGTGCTAAAATGTTCTTAGCCCTTGGACGATGTCCCCGTACTTACATATTTATCATTCTTTCAATAGTACCCTGCCGTCCGCTGCCAACAACATCCACATTTTGGCACGTCTTCCATTACTTGATAACCATTCTCAGATCCTGTGTTCTCATCAATGTGGCGCCTATGATTTGCATTTCAAATTGCTGAAAATTCACATACGCGGGTTCGGTGGCAGAAACGTACAAGAGACCCAAATTTGAATAAGAGTGCTGATTACTGATATGAAAGCAGAATGAGAAAACCTGCCGTCGCAATTTGGATAATTGGTGAAGCTCAAATTCCAAGTTGCTGAGTAGAACGCGAGACGCCTGAATCAAGATGGACGCTACATTTACCGAAACGTAAGTATTACAACGAAATAGACATGGTTGAAATATCAGAGCATGTACTCATAGTATTTTTTTTTTCTTACAAAACATTTTGAATCTGTACTCTCTGGGAATTATGCTCTGTATTCTCGGGGGAGCCCAGGACTGAAAGGGCTGAGATAATCTCAATATTATCCACAGCTATCCCCGTCATTAGTATTTGCTTTCCATTATTTTAAGATTGATTTGACTGACTTGTTTATTTTTACATCTTATCCACGCATTTTGCAACTTTTTAAACCGAACCACATGTTTGGGTTGTAAGAATAATTATTTTTAGGTCGGAACGATTGATAAACGCATTAATAATTTTATGTAAATAACAATGATTTTTTTCCAGATAAAAGCACTAATATTTGACCTCTACCTGGTGAGAGGAATTGGATTCATACCTTTTTCAGGGGTACATGCGCTTACGTAGAATTCAAACTCGGCACTCCTATTTCTTATTCGGAAATGCTATCCATTAAACCACCCGCGCATCATTTATATTTAAATTGATTTAACGAGCACACCTGTGACCGCATGATTTACAAGATCATAAGATCACGAATGTATTCCTGTGACTTTTCTTGATACAACAGAGTGACGATGGAGTTTAAGTCTACGAAACCAAGTACACTCATCAAGACAACACATAAACATGCAAAATGTTGGTCACTTGATTTGTTTAGCTTCACATCAAATTCTATGGTTTATTTAATTCCGAAATCTAAATAATTATACTCATTTTTTTCTTAAAATAATTATGGTTTTCGTGGTTAAACTTTCACTAATTAACCCATAACCAGGGGAGAAGTAACTGATTTATAACGTTCCCCATAGTACCTGCGCCTAAGTGAATATAACGAACCCATCTAGAATTAGAACTCGACTCTCCAATTAAAATTTCCGCGGCATTATCCATTACACTACCCACACATCTAAACTTACAGCACCTGGTATTACCAAGCGGTCACCCATCTAGGTACTGACCAGTCTCGATGCTGCTTACCTTTGATGATCGTACGAGAACAGGAGTTTCAACGTGATGTGTATGAAGGTCATTACTTTCCAATGGGATATCGTTTTAAATAAATTCAGGTCAGGTAACACAGTTACTTCAAACGGTCTCATATTGAGGTTTTTCACAGTTATTTAATTATGACTCCCAATTTACATTTGTTTCAACATTCATAGTGAAGAGTGCTATAGCCTGTTCAACTATCGAACTCTCCCTTGAGCAAAGAGTAACCCGGACGTGGCTTTGCCGAAGGGCAAAATTTCGTCCGTGTATGTGGGTTCTAAGGGAATATTTTTGGCCAAGCCTACGGGCTCGGAAAAACACACGGTAAACTCGACCTTGTGCCGCATACATCCTTCCTACTGTTAAATATTAACATTCAAAATGAACTATTATGTTGGGGCAAAAATAATGACGTAATGATGTCGTTTTTGACGTTTAAAAATACGTCAAAAAACGACATTATTACGTCATTATTTTTGCACCAACCTAAAAAAAAAAATAAAAAATAAAAGCAACCCTACTGACTCCCGGCTATAATGTTTCTCCACATTTTCTGTCATTATATGCGATTCGTTTATATCTCGAAGAACATCCAACAGGTTATGATCAGGCAACAGACATGCAAGTATTTGGTAATGAATGGGATATGTAATATAGGACATCTTAATTCATCATAGAAAATCTTAAATCCCGAAGCACTGAGAAGAAGGACTTGTATGTCATCAGGTACTTTTATTTTAGAAAAAAATCATGAATAGATATCTTGAATGCCAAATGAGATATTTATTCAAACCGACATCCGTCTGGTCTGACATATCTCCAGTTGAATCATCTGATTTCTCTGGCATGTATCCTTGTGGTATTATTATCACGAGTTATATTAATGTCACTTTTCACAATTCTTATTATTATTTCCTTAACCTTTACACTAACCTAACACCTCAGAAACACAAAGGATTCCATTCCATATCGCTATTTTCCCATTTACGTTCTAAATGCCTAAGAACTTATTTTTTAAATGCTATATTTCCAAAAGCAGCAAATAAACAAACAGTTACGGATTGTGGAACTTTGAAAAGCTGTCTGTAGAGAGACCATAAAATACGGCATACCTGGCCACTCGTATCCGAGGATGCCCATCTACTAGCGCGGTAAGATAATACCTGTTGCCGATGCCTGTTCACGGACATTTGTGTTTGTTCAACACCTACACACTCACACCTGTGATTTGTACTGCAACTATGCTGGGCGGACTTTAATGATAGTTCCCGGGAGAGAGCAGATAATCTCGCGGGATCAACACACTGGACAAGACAATCACGTTCAAATAATCGGTCACGATGACCTATGACTTTGTACTAGTAGAACCGTCGACCGTTCCCTAAAGAGCTTCAACTATTCAAGCGGAACTTAGTTACAATGGGCTATACGTTTTTAGCCAACCTTAATTAAAGCAATTTAGGATTGTTTAATAACATATCTTCTTTTTTTCATACTATACCATGTTGGTATCAATCTGCTTAATCTATGAACGATAGTTGACATATTTTGCAATGAAAGTTCGCGGAAGTAAGAAAACTGGTGAATTCCAATGAGGGCAAATAATAGGAATGCATCAGTGTGGCAAGTCAAATAGAGAAATTGCTAGGGTTTTCCTGGTTAATCATCAAACGGTTAATAATATTGTCATTAAATTTAATGAAGAAGGCCATTGTAGTGTCTTCAGGAAGACCAAGTACCGTGCTTGAGAGAATGAAAAATATGCTGAAGCCAGAAACCGTTGTCAGAGCGTCTATGATGTCCTCAACATAAAGGAAATATCGCTATCTATATGCAGTGAGAAATTCTCTGAAAGAGCTAGGCTATCAATGAAGAGTTGCAAGTAAGAAGCAATTGATTTCAGCGGTTAACAAGAACAGACGTATAGATTGGGTGAGAGAATTCGAGACCAAAGATTAAAAAAATTGGCACACTGTAATTTGTAGGGATGAAAGTAAATTCTGCCAATATTCGATTTCGAGATAGGTTTATGTTTGGAGAAATCAGAATGAAACTTGGAACACTCAATGTCTGCAGGCGACACTGAAATTCAGATGGATTGGAGTAATGGTGTGGGGCGCTGTATGGTTCGGAGGGAAATATGTACTGATTCTTGTTTACAAGCGGTTTTAATGGTCAAATATTAAATATTAATATATACTGACAAATATTAAAGAAAATAATACTCACACTATTTAAACCAATCAGATTGACAAGGCGGCATACCTTCTTCAAGAAAATGGAACGCCATGTCATACGAACAAATTAGCAAAGGCCCCCTACGAAACGCAAGGAAGAAGTCACTGCGATGGGTAGCCCAAAGTTCTGACATGAATACAATAGATCACTTTTGAGACTATCTTCACCGAAAATTTCGAGATCTTGCAACCAAAATCAAGTCAGTGGCAAACCTTAAAGAGACATTGCTAAAGGAGTGGGAAAATATGGATCGGACGATTGTTGATAACTTGATTAATTCCATTCAAAATCAAATAAAACCACTGAAACTAGCAAATGGAGGATGTACTCTATACTAGTTTCAAATACTGTTTGTTTATGTTGAGTAGGCATTACGCAATTAAATTTTTAAATTGGATATAATTTATTTCTCCTGACTAAAAACTTTCTGAGATAGATAGATATTGCATTAGCTGGGGTTGTCAAAAGTCTGAACAAATCCAGTATGCTGAAAAACGCTGATTCGTGATGTTGTGAATCGATGGCTCCCGAATAGTTCTCACTACGCCATTTCACTCACAAATCTTGAGTCAACCAGTAGTATGGTTTTCGAGCATTTTCCATAGATGCCGCTCGCTTGGATCACTTCCCCCAGAACGATAACATCGAGAACTCAAAACCTCGATCACGATAGCGTGTGACATCGTACTAGCACAACATTCGGCAGCTCCCCAAAGTGTTCCGACTTCCTAATTACACTCAAAAGACTTGGATCAACCCGTGGTATGTTTTTCAGGCACTTAATACAGGTGCTATACGCTGGGGTCGTCTCTCCCAAAGAGATAACATCAAGATGTCACCTTCCTGGCAAACGGACCCTGTTGAGATTCGAAACCGGGCCTCAGAAACTAACGTTCTAATCACTCGTCCACGATCCTACATAGAATGAAAATGGAGAAATTCTGACCCTGTGGAACAAAGCCAAGATGACATATAGAGAATAGCTCTGGGGAATTAGATGAAGAAATAAATCAGCGAACACGTTGGACTTTGACAACCTCCTTAGTCGAACAAGCATAGCGATTAATATCATCTGGGAAAATCTGATTAAGAAAGTAAGGATACTTCAAAGTATTAAGTGGACAATCATACAGTCTTAACACCAGATTAGAGTCTTCAGCTTTAAAGCTTCATAATTTCAAAACTAGATTTTCCAATAGACGAAAGATGGCCGGAAGTCACAACGGCCGAAAGGTCATGAGTATAATAACCAATGCTGGTTCAATTAACAGGACATATACTAAGACAGAGGCCGGAGGAAGGGTCGCAAAACATAACTACTGAAACGTTGTGAGTGTAACAACTATAATAGGAAGTTGGTCGGGATAGAAAAACGTACAATAATGTTAATAATTCATATAATAAAATCCAGCAAACTTGAAGCTTCATGCCCGCAAAATGAAACATGTTTTTTTTTTCTATTGATTCCACTATTATTTTAACCTACCTTCACTCTTGGGAAATTTTTTATTGTTTTAAAATGCGATGATTGGCATAGTAATAAAAACTTAATTAAGGAAAGTTAATTTAAAAATTTTCTTTTTCGTGACAACTATAAACAAATATAATAAACATAATGATATATTAAATATAATTATAATTATTCATCTCAAAAATACTCACAAAATAGGTAAATAAAAATAAAGCATTTAGATTTATATTTTGAAAATATATTTTGTAAAATCATTAAAATTAATATGTTGATTTCTTAGAAAAAAAAATCTATATTCTAATTTTATTTCCAACAAAAAATTATTTAAAATTTATACAATACACCAATACTTAAATTTGTAACTCTACTGCAAACCTAAGACCTTCTATATAATTTCATAAAATAAAAAGAAAATTGTTTGTTTAGTGGCACATCAACACCTTATGGGTCATTTAATGCTGAAATTTAATTTTTGTGGGAGCATTAATAATTTCTTTTACAAAAAAAAAAAAAAAAAAAAAAAAGTGTATGGTTGGTGAATTATTTTTTTTCCCAAAAATGCATTGCTGTTGATTTTATTTTTCAGAATTTCATTGCTGGTAATAGTTTATTTATTTATCTTTTTGCGAAAAAAATGTATTCATGGTAATATTTTTTTTTTTTTTTTTTTTTGCTGTGAAAATGTATTTTTATACTTTTATAGTGTTTTCACACCCGTTTCAAGGTTAACTATTTGAGCATAGTTGGGGCACTAATAGGTGCTACCATCCCGGGTCAGAGTGGATCTGAGCACTGCAGTAAATAAGAAGTGGTTCCATGTTCCTCAAAACCCCTTGATTAGGGGGCTTGCTGTCTGAGGTAGTTTATCTTCTTACCTAGGATTAGTCGTTATTTTACGGACAAAAACAAAATGATCGTGGTAGTTTTCCCATTCTAACAAAGAAATGTCTTTAAATAAAAAGCAAAAATGCAAAAATAAATAAAATTTTACTTTGGCATAATGGAAATCACACAAAGAATATAAAACTGATTTTCGAATATGTTTATTGCATTTACTCTACTCTATAAACCTTTAGAAATACATCAGAAAAGGAGAAAAAAAAGTGACATTAAAACTATATGAAACTGGTTACGACAAATGCATTACATGGCGTAGTGCACATGAAATATCGGTCCGGTACACCTCGTTTAGCGACCACGTCACTAGAACGGAACCCAATTGTTAAGTGAGGCGTGACTGCGGTAAAAGTGCTATATATGAAGCAAGAATGTCAGTAGCTTTCAATCGTTACCTCTTTTCCTTTTTTTTATTATTTAAAAATATGGGAGATTTTCTAGGAAACATTAATTTCTATAGCATGACGAGAGAAAAGTACATTTTCACAGCTGATATGGAAATTGGCTCCAATCTCTTGTTAACTGTGGTATGGAATATCATGTTAATGGTAACACCACCAAAACTACACGGCTCGCCTTTAATCGAACACTTTTCTTGTCTTCCATCAACGTGGTAGATGTTAACCCACAGGAGAGTAATCTATTGTGTCTTCTCCAACGTCTTCCGCTGATATAAATTGAAACTTGTTATATTCCGTTCTAATAGGAATATTGAATGGACAAATATGGTGGATAAATAGTAACAGGTTTATTGTAGAAACCAGTACAACAAGCAATGAAATAATAGTTATGCACACGGTCGTCGCAAGTCAGTACAGTTGTGTGCGTGCGGCTATCGAAAGGCCGCTAGTTCTCGCAGATCCCAGCTCGACGCTATTTAGTAACTGTCCCACGCAGTCACATGTGGCACAAGGCCGAATTTAAAGTGGGGTTCCCGAGCGCGGAGCTTTGGCCAAAAAATCCCCGTGGACCCTGCATAAACGGGATCGGGTCTGTCTACCTCCCCGGATGAAACTCTGCCCTTCGGCATAGCTCGTCCTGGTTCCTCTCTGCCCGAAGGCAGAGAGTTCGACTCGCGCAGCTAGGAAAAATCCCAGCTCGACTCTGCCGTCCGCTGTCCTAACGGATACTTATAGGTGCTTACCATCTATAGTGGCGCCGGAGGTTATTCCATTACATCAAAACCATTATATCACGTCCAATTCTAAACCTCCTACTCGGAGAGTCGGATCATCATGGTGATTTTTTTAAGCGTATATTTATCGATACAAGCTTGGCAACCATTTCACCACGTCGAAGTGAACAGCTAAGATGTAGACAAGGCCGAAAAAATGCGGCACCCAGTGAGGATCGAACTCCCTGTTCAGTCGTAATTGATGTAGCGAGGCAAGATTGTTAACAATTACACCACGTTGAGGTGCCCAAAATGCTTTTCTAAGCGTAGTTTAGATGTGGCACTAGGCCGAATGTATGGGGCTCCCAATGAGAGACGAATGCACTATCCAGAGGTAACTGATCTAGCGAGACAAGCTTGGCATCTATTACAGCACACCGAAATGCCATAAAGATTTTCTAAGCGTAGCTTAGATGTAGCACAAGACCGAAAATATGACGCATCCAGTGAGGCTCGTATTCACTATTCAGTCGTAACTGACCTACCGAGACAAGCTTCCTAACCATTACCCCACATTAAAATACACTAAATATTTTCTAAGCGTAGTTTAGATGTAGCACAAGGCCGAAAGTTTGGGGTACATAGTGAGAGTCAGACTCATTATTCAGTTATAATTGATCTGACCACACAAGCTTGTTAAGCATTAAACCAGGTCGGAGTGCCCAGAGTTGGTTTACTATATCGTCTCAGACCATTTTTCTCACCAGAACCTTTCTGAACATTTACCATTCGTCTGGACGTCGAATATTGTTACTACATCTGGTCTACGTATCCGGAGATTCTTAACATTATCCAAAGAAGAATTTGCAATGTAATCGATCCTCACTTGGTATCATGGCTTCAATCATTTTTTCCCATCTTCATAAGGTAGCTTCCAGATTCTCTGCCAAAAACAGGCATGACAGAAAAACTCTCAAAATCTTGTAACAGCTAAATTGTCCAATTGTTAGACTAAGCTTTGTATTGTTGCAGATTAAAATGATTAAAGATACCTTACTGGAATTTTTCCAGTTTTTTTTTTTTATATATATATTGGATCCTACATTAAACAGTAAGAATGTATTTAGCTCTAAGTTGAAATCATGATCCCTCTTGTTGAGGCCTCCTGACCTAGTTTTTCCTCTCTACTGTTGCCTTTTTATTAAACTTATCCATCATTCTCTTGATAATTTTTAAATTGACTTTTAAGACAGAGTATGAATGTTGCTACCATTGCTGAAAGCCTGAATGTTCTTTTTTCTCTCACCATTGCTCAGATACGACGACAGTAGGGATGACACAAAACGATTTTATCCTGTTCTTTTTGTAGCTGAATTTCTCAGTGATTTTTACGACAAATGGTGTTAAGATAACTAAAGGTATTATCTGAAAACCTAGAAAAAAGAACCTCAGTTTAGTGCTTTTTTTTCGATATTAAACATTTTGTGGGATGGACAATTATCCCATGTTGCTACACGATTTGGATGATTTTGTTGTTGCAAACTCTAAGTACTATCTTGGAAATTGTTCTGCTGATCTTTCTTCGTTGATATCTCAATTCCACGACTTTTACTGCTGAGATTGAAATGTGTAAACGTATTCTCCCTGGCAACTGTTTCGTCTGTCGCACTTCTCGCTTGTGGAGTTTTCTTTCAGCTTCTTTGTATCTCAATGACAGTGTTAAATATTTTAAATGATACGGCAATCGTTACATTCTGCTTCCTTGAATCGTAGCCGTTTTAATATCCTCTCTTCCTTCAACGATTTTCCCGCTTCTTCCACGCTCAGTAAGCCCCTGTGTTTCAGAGGCTTTATCGAATTAGACGAAGTCAAATGATTAATTAAAAATATTCAGAGGTGGCTTCTGTGCGTTACATATTTTTATTTTTTTAGGAGTGGATTTTTCATTTATTAATCCGACATATATTAATTTATTACTTAAACGTTAATTTTAATGAGTACCCAGCTTTAAGTAAATACTCAGTTTTTATTTATTTATCTAAAAGTAAATTTCCATTTACCAGCCTGAATATTCGTGACATTCTGTTAGAAAAAAAAATGCGCCCTCCGGTAGAATTCGAACCTGCTTCCCCTAGAGAAAACCGTCATTAGATCTGACGTGCCTTGGCCACTCGGCTTAGAAGAAAAGAGACATAACCATCCTTTTAAACACATACTTTTTCCGAGCAGATATGTATATTTTGAGAATCGGAAAAAGCCTGTTTGGAAAAAGCACTATTCGGGCTTTTTTTTTAACCAGGTAGTTCTTGATGACCGAGAGGGTAGGTAGGACACGGCACGTTAGATCTAGAGGACACACATTTGATTCCTACCGGAAGTCGCATATTTCTCTAACAAGATTTCTCGAATATTCAAGCCTGGTAGATTGACATAATAAAATATGCTGTTTAATCAATAAACAGAGCATGTGATCAAATATGGTTATCGATTAAAAATAACGTTTAAGCAATAAATTGATAGAGTATAACCTGAAAATGACGGAGTGATATGGGCTTCTTTCTAGGTGAGGCAGTGTTTAAAATTCTAATTAAAAACGTAGCTAAGACGCACTATTTAGAATACCGACGTAGCATATTTTCCCTAACCGGCATTCAGCTATTTGGCTTTGTAACTGATTAATCCAATCTTAAAAATTAACTGTCAACCTACGGGCGGAAATCGCAATTCTATTTAATCTTTTTTCTAGATTTGATATCTTTCAATTCGTTGCTGTTCTATATAAGTTATATCTGGTTATTTATTTGAAGCTTTTAATTGTTCTGTGATATTAAAAGAAATGTTTCGACAGTGAATAAATCGGTTAATTGTATATATTAATATCTCTACCTTTGGTTTTTCTTTCTTGCGCATTATCTGAAATCGATTCCTTCTACCTTTGTTTTCAGGATTGCTCTTTTAATTTTTTAGGAATTTCTTACCGTCAACTTTTCTTTTCTTTTCTTTCTTTCTTTCTTTCCTTATTTTATTTATTTGTGACGTTTGATTCCCAGATAATGTTTATAATAGATTACTCTATATTTCATTTAGTTAAGGGTAATATTTTATCTAAAGTATTTTCTTTTTCGTTCCTTCATTTTCATTCTTCTCCTATCGCTTTCTTTCTCTTATTTCCTTTTCTATTTTTCTTTCTTTATTTTTAAGATTATCGATATTTTAATTGATTTCCTCTACTATTTTAATTGATTTCATCTACTATTTTAATTGATTTCCTCTACTATTTTAATTGATTTCATCTACTATTTTAATTAATTTCATCTACTATTTTAATTGATTTCCTCTACTATTTTAATTAATTTCATCTACTCTTTTAATTGATTTCCTCTACTATTTTAATTGATTTCATTTATTATTTTAAATGATTTCATCATTTCCTTTATTTTCTTACCTTCTTTAATTTAAAAAAAGCTTATTTAGGTATTTAAATATTTTTTTAGTGTGAGGGCTTACATACGCCTTCAATATGTCTACAGTTGACAAGTGCGGCAAAGTGGATACAATGCATACTTGACATATTTTAAAATCTATCTGGATGTAGCTGTGTCTCATTTTTTTTATTTATCTGGCTATCTTTTATCACAAGAATTACCTTTCTATCTATCAATTGAATTTATTTATACGTATATTTTTTTTTAGTTTTATCATTTATTTAGCTTTCTTAGTTTATTCCTTTCTCATATGTAATGATTTTTTCTATTATGTTTTATTATTATTATTATTATTATTATTATTATTATATACATTTTCTCTTTCATCTTTAATACAATTTTTAGGGATTCCGTTGCCAGTTAATTGATTCTTAGTTAGTAATTGGCAATGGATGCGTCCTTCACATATTTGCAACTACACGTGTTACTAAGCAGTCAGTATTTACTTTTTATTCTTACTTCCCGGCACAAACTCAGCATTTGTCTTTAATTTTCCTGCTTATCATATGCACTGGAAGAACAGACATTTTGAGATTAACTCAAATAAAGTGGATGTGGCGAAAACTAGTAGACAAATGAACGGCGATGGAGAGGATGAAATGAGGATGTGTCTAAAATCATTGTTGAAAACGCCATTAAAATCATAAACTGTCAGTTCTGGTGATAAGCCTGTTAGAGAATACACGGACACATTTACGGGCTGGCGTATCTAGGTATTTAAATAGTTGTTTAGTGTGAGGGCTTATGTACGTCTTCAAGTATGTCTGATGTTGACAAGTTCGACAAAGGGGATACAATGCATAAATGACATTTCTAAAATTTGTCTATCTGGGTGTATCTATGTGTCATTTTATGCGTGGCTATCTATTTATCTCAAAATTACCTATGTATGAATCCAATTATTTTTATGTCTTTATATTTCAGTTTTATTATATCTCTACCTCATACTGACTACCTCTCTCACTGGGCATGCATACACACACATACATATATATATATATGTATATATATATATATGTAAGTATAGAATTGGTGTATATGGAATAAATTCTAATAACCAACAAATACTATTCTTAAAATAGTGCTCAATACACAGTAGAGCAAATATAATTATTCATTCCAAAATTCCAAAAGAATATGTTCTAAAATGACTACAAAAATAGCCATTTTGTTTCAACACTTCTGGTGTCTTATCAAGTGATGGTGTGAATGTATAATAAAGTTTTATATATATATATATATATATGCATGAATGTATATATAGTGTTTATGCAATAAAAGGCCCAAATGCCTCTCACGCAAGAGGGCTACTGAATAAGATTGTTATAATGGTGTAAAAAGAAGAATATAAAGTACATATTATTTGTATATTTAAAAGTGATAACCGTTGACCATCATCGAGAAGAGTGATCGGGGAAGCATTCTTCCAAAAATTAACCGTTTTATTCGAAAAGTGCTGTGTGAGATGAACTTAATTTTTTACTAAATGAATGCGATGATGTCGATTATTAGACTCCGTGTACGCGGCATATCAATCATTATTGTAAAGGTCTGTACTGGTGGAACTAAGGAATGTAGATGATACTCAATCCGAGTCAGTGTCTTTTGAACAGGAGTAGGGATTTATGTTTTTTATTTCTTGTTTAGAATTGGGGTTTTCGGTTCCTACTAAGGACAACTTCCAGAGTATACCTTAACGTCTCCAACTGAACATTGATGTGTTATTCACTAATGTTATTCACTCTTGAAGGCTAGAATTCGCCGTTATCTTTCCTCCATAGCACCAAGAACTTAATTTCTGGAGCATTCTTTCACTCATACAAAAATCACCCTAACCCTCTACATTGAGTGGCTCTTGGACCCTGTATTGGACATGCATGCAAATATATATATAAGAAAGAATAGCAATATATATAATCCGATGTTCTTATCAATTATTAAAAAAAAAGTGCTCAACAGAAACAGTATAGCCAAATATTATAATTATTTTCCTTTTTAAAATATGATTATGATTTTCATTTAAAATTAAAGAATAATAGTGCCCCTCCTTAATTTGGAGCCATTGTACATATATTAAAATAATAAGTAAGAACAGTAAAATTTATGATCCGGTGTTCTTAGCAATTATTTTCCCAATTGAGGTACAGCACTCTTAATCTGCATTTGTTTGTATCGAGCTCTGTATTTTTTTTTATATAAAAATAATTGCTAAGAACACTGTTCTTTCTTCTTATAATATATCTACATTGAATCCCAATTAATGTAGAGGACTCTTAATCTTTATTTTTAAATAAAAATCATAGTCATATTTGTAAAAAAGAAAATAATTATATATATATATATATATATATATATATATATATATATATATATATATATATATATATATCTCACGCCACCTGTATATCTATCAGCCTCTGGAAGAAAAAACATAAACCATCAATAAAACATATATAAATAAAAATATTCACTTTCTATGTAAATAAATGTAAATTATTGACCATCTCAGAATGAAAAGAAGTGCTCACAAGGAAATCGTTCTTTTGGAAGAGATGGTTTCTTCCGTATCTTATTTCTACGTCGTCAGACTTTCTTCGATTTCCTCGTCATTTTTTTTTAATTTCGTTCTTTCTCCTAGGAAAAAAGACACCACTGCGTGAAGCTGCCTGAAGTCACCAGCAGATGACAGATATGTGAATATTGTATGAGAAGTGCCGTGTACCGACACACATGACTGTGCTCTCTACAAGATATATTAAAATGAATGCTGACAATTCTCTGCCAACAATAAAAAACATTAACTGTTAATAACGCGACAGGAGTCGTTGTGATGGTAATCACTGTGCTGTATTTTCAATGTTCAATCGCCAAACAAAAATGACAAGAATGCAATATTAATGAGTTATTAACTAGAAAATGTAATTCTAATAAATACTTCTATTAGTATGATAAAATTCCCGACATGAAATAACGATGAACGGATTTCCCCTCGAGGAGGAAAAGTACTATGAGAGAATAGTGGGCCTCAAACTCACATCCGACCTCAAATGGAACCCTTACGCACGATCCATCGTTAAAGATGCAGGCCAAATGATTGTCATCCTGCATAGCTCTAGTAAGTACCTGAAGCCTCGTGATACAGTCTAGCTTTATAAGAGGCTAAAAAGGGGATTACTATAGGGCGGAGTTTGTCCAGTCCTCACTTTCCAGTCTTGACAGATTTCAAAAGCGTTTCCTAGTCCTTGTTGGAGATAAATAATTTGCCACCCTCCAACCTCTCTCTCACATGCGGTATGTGGCGATCCGCTCTGTCATGACTTCCATGGAAAGTGCACTGACCAACAACATACCTTGGTTCCACAAGTCTAACCTAGAATGTCAAGACCCGCCATAACACTTACATTGTAGCAAACAATCCACATTCCATCTGTATTTCATCGGTGAAAAGTAATTACACACCAAGAGCTTATTCTCGTGAAACACTGCTCTGTAAAGGCCACTGCAAAGTGTATGTCTTCGCGATCACTACAATCTTAATCTGTT